>JAMPIV010002402.1:0-227739 GCA_024509875.1 Oreohelix idahoensis
GATCAGCTGTGATGTATCTGTATCTAATAGGTGTAGTGTTTTTACAATACCTTACTTCTACCACATTAGGCCTCATCAGATATATTTCTGGAATATTGGATGACTACTTAAATTCTAAAGGTATTTATAGGAGGAAGTGTAAGTTCACAACAACAACTGACAAGATTAAACAATTTAATTTAATCCAACTACTCCTTGAAACATCTCTGTGACACTCACATACATATAACACTCTATGAGAATATCTTAAGGAGTCACTGATAACTTTTCAAATAACAATATGTATTCATGGTTATCATAAAGGTATATGTGTACTGATTCAAATACAAAGGAACCAGGAATCACAATCAATTTTAATTACAAGTATATGTACAGACTTTATCAATATGAATATTGTAGTGACATATTTTAATAAAATTATCCTATGTGTGTCAGTTGTGTAGTAGTAATATGAGGTAATACTGGTTTTGATTTTTTCAAACTATGTTGTTATTTGTCATCATGACTTCAAAGTGTTTGTTTCTTTGGGAAATACTAGTATTGAGATGTTCTCTAGTTCCTGTTCATTAAAACAATTAAATTTCCCCTGCTTATAATTTTTATACAATGTCAGTTTAAGATGGTGGTTCCATAATGATTGAGCTCCGCTGGCCACATCTGGCTTATCTTGCGTGATGGCGGCAGGAAAAGACTCCTCTGCTCGATTGCTCCCCTGTGGTCTCTGGAGGACACCTCACTGATAGCTAAATGGACCAAGGAGTAGGCTCTCCGAATCTGGAGTCAGCAAAGCTCTGACCAGGTGCTGCTCTCAATAATCTTTAGGACCACATGTACCCTGAAACAAGAAGGATGTACCTCCTACTTCATAAATAATTTATACTCTATTTCTACACCTGAGCACCAATACATAACAAACACTGAGTTAAGAGCGGTAGGCCAACTGCTATCTTCATCTGAAAACATTTTCACCAGTATTATTCCTCCCTAATGGTTACTACGCCTCTGCAATTCCAGCATTATTTCTTTCTAGTCAATCAAAATGGTGTCAGTGTACTGTTTTGGCAATTCCATGTAGTTTTTACTTTCCTCCGACACCTTCTGTCCAGGTTGGAGCATTATCTCGGCCTTGCCTCATGTTCGCTACTGACCCACATATATATACAGACATAAATTGTCAATTTACATTCAATTTTCAATTAAAAGATATGTCAAATATTTCACAAGCCTTACCACAATTCATGGAAATAACACAGAGTTACGTTGACTGGCAATGAATATAGCACAATTTCGATCTGCCGATGTCCCAGGCTTTTATTGATAAAAACATGCACTGGTGCCTCAAACGCACTTGGACTATCTGCATAGTCAAGCTTTATTTGAACATGTGGTGGTGACCTGACGCCTCTGATTGACTATATTCGCGGGTCTAACCAATCGTGCCATGTTTACCCAATCGTTTGAAAAAAAGTACTCCTACTCCCGTTTCCCCTGACAACAAAAGATTTTATTTATAGCCCGACTAATCGTGTTTAGCCTTACATTTTCTTGCGCTCCAATCAAATCGGATTTAACATGGAGACACATTTCCAGTACAATGGTGGGGTAAAAAAAAATCTGCCACTGAGCGATTCTGATTTGGGTGTTGTCTGACATCACCCCTCACTATTTTCTTTTGGCTATAATTTGGTAATTCCTAGACTATTTGCGTAACGTTTAACATATTCTTTGTCAGCAAGTCCTAAGGAACCCAAATATACAAATTTAAAGGAGCTAAGTGGCTGCGTTCAAAATATGTATTTTCTTCAACCTCCTGTTTACTTCGAATACGATGTGGTGTCTGGGTACTGTAATGTTTTCAAACGTAAACCAGTATAATGTCATATTTCCTAATACGCGAATTTTTCAAGGTTTTTAAAACCAACTCTGGTATGGGTAGTGTTTTTTATCACTGTCGTATTTGTAAAAAGCTTAGTGCTTGTGGGTCTTACACGCGTGATGGTAGTAATTGTGTATAGCGAAGAACGCGTGGTTTAGTGTTGCATGCGTCCCTGCTTAGTTTCAGCCCTCCCTACTTTTTATCCTTTAGGTTCCATCTGTCTTTTCGTTTTGGGTAACGTAGTGTATAAAACGACATGAATGGATTAATTTAAAAATCTAGGTCAACTTGCGTATCTCAAGGTTTTCTTTCTTACAAAAAGGCATGTACACGTTTTTATCGTATTAGAAAGCGGGTATCAACTGAAGCAGTAGGCTTTTACTGATCAAACGTGAAAACGTTACAATTTGCAAGACGACAGAAAAACAAGGGGGATTTTCGAGTACAGTTCTTTGTGACAGCACTGTTCTTTTACCATTCTCCTTTCCTTTTTTAACTCAGTTATTTGTTAGGCTTTTACATTTACTTTTAATTTATATATGTGGATTAGAATTTCTCACGACAAATCCTTCCCTCTTAAAACAGACGTTATATGTCAGTCTATAATTCTATATACACATAGAGAAATTTATTATTATTTCTGGGGTTTACGGTGATTCTCATCACACGGATGGCGGCTTAAAAAATCCGCTCCCAAATTTGTTTTTCCAGATATATACTCAATGCTAAAATTATATGGAGCCAAAAGTAAGGACCATCGGAGTAACCTAGAGTTCTCATGTATAGCCTGTGCTAGAAACGATAAAGGTTTGTGATCCGTTTGCAACTTAAATGCCTTCCCATACAGATAAATATTGAATTTCTTTATCGCCCATATTACTGCAAGACATTCTTTTTCGCTAGTTGAGTAATTGGTTTCAGCTTTATTCAACTTTCTGCTAGCATATGCCACTGGGCTTAATTCCCCATCCAATGCATCTGATCTCTGTAGCGGAGTTGCACCTAACCCAATATTACTGGCATCAGTCCTTACAATGAATTCTTGACTTAAGTCAGGTAATTTCAAAATAGGTTTACTTGTGAGCTTTTCCTTCAATTCTTGGTAAGCCATTTCACATTGTGGTGTCCATGTAATTCGATCTGGATGTCCTTTACGTGTCAAATCAGTTAACGGTGCACATATGGAATTAAAGTTTTTGATATACTTCTGGTAGAAACCACATAATGAGACAAAGGATCTCACGTCTTTCTTGGTTTGTGGTCTCGGGGCTTTCTTTAGTTTCTCTAAATTCTTTGGGTCAGGGGTCATGTTTCCCTGATAAACTGTGTGTCCCAAAAATTCCAATTCTTTAAATCCAACGCAACATTTGGTTGGTCGGGCTGTTAAATTCGCTTCCCTAAGTCGATTAAACAGCATGTTCAGAGAGTCAATGTGTTCCTCAAATGTTTCTGTTGCTATAAGGATATCATCCATGAAATTTGTGATACATGGATTATTCAGAGGGTCCAATAATTTTCTCATCATTCTAGAGAAGACACTAGGCGCATTCTTCAATCCAAATGGCAATCTATTAAACTCATAGTGTCCTTCTGAGGTACTAAAAGCTAGGTATGGTCTAACCTCAGGCTTTACTGGAATCTGATAGTATCCTTTACTCAGATCCACTTTTGAGAAATATTTAGCTTTATTTAGTCTGGCAAACAACTGATTTGTATCCGGCAATGGATCCACCTGTCCTTCTGTAATAGCATTCAGTCTCCTGTAATCTATACAGAGTCTATGTTCTCCAGAGGGCTTCCTTAAGAGTACAACACCGGAACTATACGAAGATTCACTGTGCGAAATAATTCCTTCCTTCAACAGATAGTCTATCTCTTCCTTCAAAGCTTTCTCCTTAGCAAACGGAATCGAATATGGTTTCATACAGACAGGTGTGGGGTCTATCAGTTTCATATCATATTCCAATAGGTTTGTATGCCCTGGTCGGTCTGTTAACACCTCTGCATGATTATTTAGAACCTGTTGTACTCTCTCTTTCTGAGTTTTCGTTAAATGTGTACTGATTTTCACCTGTGCCGCTGTCTCACAGGGGTGTAATGGATATTCAAATGATGAAAGTGGTTCCTTCTTCATCTCCATGGCAATGGACAAGGTCAACAAGTGTGTCTCTTCCTGATGTTCTCTTTCCAAATATTTCTTCAGGAGATTCACATGATAGATTTTTTCTTTCCCCTTCTTATCTATCTTATAATTGGTTCTAGACACCTTCTCTAGAACTGTATATGGACCTTGCCATCCAATTTGTAACTTATTCTGACTCCCGGGGAGAAGAAGCAGTACCTTCTCTCCCACAGCCAAATCTCTGTCTTTCGCCTTCCTGTTATAATAGGCAGCATGTTTCTTCCTGGCTTGTTTCAAATTTTCATTGGCAAGTTTCCAGCCAGTTTTTAAACGAGTGGTCAGCTCATTCACATATTGGTATGAAGATGTAATGTTTTCCTCTGCCTTTTCATCAGTCCACGTTCTTAACACAGCTACATATGGACCTTTAATTTTGTGGACCTATTTGTCCATGCACCGGTATGGTCTCTTCCACTCGAAGCGCTATAGTGATGATTTTTCTTCCCAGAATTATCATGCACAAAACGACCGCTACCAATTTTTCTCTTGGGGCTTTCTCCCCACTTAAAATTCTTGATGAGAGATTTCCTCTCTACATCCTCTTCCTCCAGTTTGTTTAAGTCCGATTGAGGGATTTTCGGCTTATCCTGGGGTAAGACATCTTTTTGCACTCTCCGCATAGTGGCCATTGTAAAACAGTTAAGTGAAGCTTGTCCGTGACACGGGGCTTCTTCCCATTCCCATTTGGTCCACTTTATCAAATTTATTTTTTCTTTTATTATTGTCAGGCCTAATTTTGCCCCGTGGCGTGTCCAGGTCCTGATCAATTTTCCCACTTGTGGGTGTTCCCTCATGTGCTATGCTACACCTTTCTACAAAATTCTCAATGTCCCATCTTGCTTTGGGCCAATAATAATTGTGAGCCACCTTTTGGATGATGGTACCTATTTTCTCATGGTCCCCATCTGGTTTCACATGTAGGCTCCTTATTAATTCTGCCCTATATCTTTTAGGAAGTACCAGCTGTCCCTGACCTTTGGATCTAGCTCCAGTCTTCCTATACATCAACTTGTTTTTCATGTAAAAATCTCCCTTGCCTGGAGTTGTATGACAAGTTGACAATTTTCTGAAACAAGGCTTGAGTGTTTTATCCCCAGCCTGTGCCTTCCTCATCTCTTCTGGAGTGGTATCTAACATAATATCCTCCTCCTTTCTTGAGGTCGACCTGACCTGAAGGGTGGCCATATACACAGGTTTCCTTCTGCAACGGTCAGTGTCATGATTGTCCATCTTACCATTTTTACACCACCTTTTTCCTTGGTTGAAAGATTTTCTTTCATCATATTTCCTTTCATCGAATTGTGGGGTTTTATTTTTTATTGTCATACCGTGGCCTATCAAACTGGTGCTTACCTTTGTTTTGATCCCTAGGATCAAATTTATTAAAGTTCTGTGGTGCCCTAAAATTATCCACCTGTTTCTTTTTATTACCTGTTACCTCTGCTGAGCTGCTTGATACCTTTCAGCAACATTTAGCAACTCACCCAGCCTCTCTGCACCTTGTTCCATGAGAAACTTTCTCAGGTCTGGAGCCATGGACTCTCTTAATTGTTCTATAAGGACCATTTCCTTAAGATCTTGGGTTTTCCCCAGAGAAGTCCATTTCTCCAAGTATGTCTCTATTCGTGCAGAGAACTGGTGATAGGTTTCACCTGACAGTAGTTTAGCATTCCTAAATTTTTTCCTATAAAATTCTGCATTCTTTTCATATCTTAACAAAAGAGCCTGCTTTAGCATGTCATAATTTTCCTGATCACCTCTGCTCATTTTGCAAAAACTTCATAAGCTGCCCCACGAAGTCCCTGAGATAACTTTAAGCTCCACCTTTCTCTCTCTAACCCATATGTGGTAGCTAATAGTTCATATCTATTTAGATAGCTCTCAATATCATCGTCTTTCTCAACAAAATGATCTAAATGAAAATTCATAGCTGAGGTTGAGGCTCCCTGGCTAGCAGTGGCATCAGAGGCAAAGGGACTGGCACCATTTTCAGGAGCATGGCCTTGAAACTCAAACTCCCTTAGTCGTAACTCATGTTCCCTTTGTAATCTCTTATCTTCTGCTTCCCTTTCTGCAGCTAATCCCTTGTCTTCCCTTTCTGCAGCCTTCTCTTCCTTTGCAGCTCGGCTTCCCTTTCTGCAGCTAATTTCTTCTCTTCTCTTTCTGCAGTCCTATCTTCTTTCTTCTCTTCCTTTGCTTTAGCTAATCTTTTTCTGCCTCAGCCTCAATCTGCAACCTCTTAGCCTCAGCCTCAGCCTCAATCTGCAACCTCTTAGTCTCAGCCTCAATCAAATTGTACCTCTTAATTTCTCTTTTCAGCCTCTAACTCTTCTTTCGGCTTTTTCTAATCTTCTTTCTTCCTTCGTTCAATAATTTGTCACATTCAGTAGTGACATAAGGCAACCATAATTTGCCCGTCCCATTCCTAACTCTTTTGCAGTCTGAACCGCAGCAGATCGATATTTGTCCAGGTCGGCCATTGTCTATCAGGTAAATTTATACAATGTCTAACCTTTCAATCTAATTATCTAATGGACAACACAGGCACCGTGAGCTCAACCTTATTTAATTCCACCCAAGGATACCTTTTAATTCTTTTATTCCCTGAAGTGAATTACCCCCAATATTTTTAATAGGGAAAGATTCAAAATCCCAAGAGCGAGACCCCAATATATGTGGTGAAGTGGGATGTTTATAAATTTTAATTAGGGGTTGTCTTCCCTTGTTTATTCATTCATTGTGTTTGACCTTTAGGGTCAGAGGTTGACAGTTCGGCGTGGGCCTATGGGAAGGTTTTTTAAGCGGGAGTGAGATATACTTCCGGGAAGCCGGGAGGTCCTGTTTTTCTGAAGGGACCAAGAGTCCATTGTTTTTCGGGGAGAATCTTCGAAGTAACTGCTATGGCAGTTTTCCCCAGTGAATCTCTGTGCGTCGGGATGACGACAGAATTCCTTGTGTAGTTCTGAGGATTCATTTACCAGGTAATACCGACCTTTATGCATTATTACGCTTTTCGGTGGCAGAACATGTAAAGGATTACCTAGGGTGAACAGCAGTTCACGGATCCGCCATTTCAGAACTTATATATTTGTGCTCGAGGTAGCCATCCAAGACTGTTAGTCTTATATTGTCCAGAAATCCAGTGACGAAGATATATTGTGGGAGCCGCAGATTGGCGGAACTTCTATCTACAATAAGTATTACTGCAGGGTTGGTGATAACCTATTTAACAGAAGTACACGGCCGACGTTAGGACGAGGCCTGTGCTTCCGGCTATTATACTACAGCCTGATATGTGCAATTGGCAGGGAGTGCCAAGTTGCACCTGTGTGTCAAGGTAACTAAGGCATCTGACGCGTTTAGTCAGAGACGCCAAGGGCGACGCTACGAACTGTCATTATTGAAGAACTTTGCTATTGACCATGCACGTCTATTCTGATGTTTACCTTTTTGAATGCCAAATGTATACCTATCGATGTCAGGTCAGCATGACCTTGTTACACTGACTGTTCCTGTTGATATTATGTGTGTTCCCGTCAATAAATGTCTTGAAACATGCCTGCAGTGTCAAAGCATCCTTGATTACTGCATGTGAGAGTATGGGTTGCAGGATCTACATCTATACGAGCCTAAACACATTCGCGTCTTCATTCGCACCCACACTCAACTCATCATACGCTCGCACTACACATCTAACAACATGTAAACTGTCTTGGGCCAGTGATCACCTCAACAAGAAAAAAAAGACAGTTACATTTCTGGTGGACCAGTTACGTGGGCTCTTATGATACATTTCTTGTCGCCAATGTGGCCTAGAAACTTACATTTCTGATGGACCAGATCTGTGGGTTTAAAAAGAACAGAGCGAGCATTTGACATTATTGTTGACATTTATGGATTCAGAAATTTACATTCCTGGTTGGCTGTTACATGTATGATGTCTCCAGTTTTGTCGAGAAAGTTACAAGAAGGACAAGTACACATTACACTTCTGATCTGTGGGTCTAAGCTACACACGGGACAGCCGTAACACAACGCTAATTCTACACTTGCAAGTTTTGGCTACAACAGGACAGATATAGGTCATTAACGGTTGACCCAAATAAACAGTACGAGCATTTATATCATAATGCTACATAAACCATAACAAGACATGTACTGAAGTTAACATCTAGGCATTTGCTACGTGGACCATAACTGCATAGAAGGCGGGTTCCTATTGTAAACAGTACTGCGGGTTGTTACACGTTTCATTCAACAACAGACTTTTCTAGGTCAGAGTATTCAAGCTACATTGTTGGAGGTCAAGTGTCTGTAAACAGTACGTGAAATTGTAAACATTCAATGTGCAAGCCCTAATTTGAGAAGGTCATAGTAACTTTGGTTCGTGAATACCACTTTATGTTACAGTGGATTTGACGTTCAGTGCGCGTTTGACATTTCGTTTCTGTGTTCGCAAGGAGCAAGAAATTTATTTTAGTTTCAGCTGTGACTGAACTTGTTCTGCAACACATTGAAATTGATTGCTATATGTTTATGTCACTTCTACTGTTTTGTGTATTTTTCTGCGGGTTTTTCGGTTGGTGGGTCTTACGGTAAATATGCCACTTGATCGAGGCTTACTGTAAGCGGTCTGTAGGTGCAAATTTTCTTAATTTGGAAATTTGCTAGTGACAATTGGTCGCTATTGATGTTAGCTGTGATGTAATTGTACTTAACGTTGTTTTTGTAATATTTTGTCTGTTTTTCAGTTTTGATTGTCGATTTGTTTTGTTTGTATTCTGTAGGTCTCTCCTTTCTTGTGTATTTCTCTACACATTTTTGGTTAAAACAGTGTTGCCATTTGTATTGTTTTGTATTTTTGTCTTTGTATTTTTTTTTTGGTTGTACTACATTACTGTCATGCACAGTCTACATACACATACTTGGCATGTTTTGATATTATTGATAAGGTAGACTCTTCATATAGAGTTTGTTAAATAATATTATATAAGATATTTATACAAGTTCTTTGATAAAAGACTTGTTATCTACAAAGATTGAGACAGTAAAATAAAGTGAAGTGAGTATACAAGTCTAGCATTTCAGACTTGTCTCCCATTGAAGTGGGATAAGGTAATTTATTTAATTTTTTTTTCAGGTTTCTGATCTCATTAGACAGAATGTCTACATTGGATTTCTTCATCCAGCAAGGGTTGACCCTTGGTAAGTCTGGTAAAGAATTGGAAGAATATTCATCTGCTCAATTCGCCATTGCATTAAAGTCAGAAGAAAAGAAACAAAAAGAGGAAATTAAATTGAAAGCAGAAGCTGAACTAAAGAAGCTAGAAGCTGAGAATAGAAGATTAGAACTTGAAGAAAGAAGGTATCAAAGAGAGGCTGAGGAGAGAAAAGCTCAAGCTGCTGCTGAGGAGAGGAAAGCTCAAGCTGCAGCTGATGAAAGAAAATTCCAGATGGAAATGGAAGACAAAAAACTTCAAGCTGCTGCAGAGGAAAAAAAAAACTTCAAGCTGCTGCAGAGGAAAAAAAACTTCAAGCTGCTGCTGAGGCTGAAATTAGAAAAATGGAACATGAGGAAAGAAAACAGAAGATGGAACTTGATGAAAAACTCGCAATTTTGGAGTTAGAGAAATTGAAATTGGCGAGTACGGGTGCTCAGCAAACAACTTCGAGTACGACAAAGGAGTTTGTTAGTAGGATTAAATTGCCTCATTTCAATCCTTTAAAGGATGACGTAGCAGATTATCTAGATAGATTCCAATTTTTGTGCGATACGCATAACATAAAAAAGGAAAAATATGTTGAACAACTGATGCCATTTTTTACAGGTGACACAGTGACTACTCTTATGACAATAGACGAACATGAGAGGACTAATTATGATGTTGTCAGGGCAGCATTACTAAAGAAATACCAATTAAAACAAGAGGACTATCGTCTTCGTTTTAGGACAATGTTGCCAGAAAATGGAGTAGATTTCTCTGATTTTGTTACAAAGATACGTCGTACATTTACACGATGGGTTGAGTTGTCTCAGATTGAGAAAACATATGAAGGTCTAATGGACTTATTATTGCGAGATAAGGTTTTGTCATCTGTTAATGATTCTTTTCTTGCATTCCTTCATGAGCGTAAGCCTAAAAACTTAAAAGAAATGGAGGAATACTGTTGTCAGTATGCCACAGCACATCCCCATGCTACAGTTAGCAATTCTAAAGTGAAAGAAGGGTTGCCAGCTGCTTCGGCAACACCATATGGCCCTAATTTCAGAAAAAAATTTCAGGGTGCTCAACAAAATTGGAATAGGGGAAGTAATCAAAATTACACTCAGAAGCGGAGTAATCCAACACATGATGGTTCTTCGTCTATGCAGTGGAGACAAGATGGTAGTTCTCGTAATTTTAGTGGTAATAATTTGAGACACTTTCGTAAAGGCTATCCAAATAATAACTATTCAAATTTTCGAGGTAATCATTCTCGACGTCAAGATTATGACGATGGTGAATTTAGAAACCGGGATTCAAACCGGAATGATGATTACAATAGGATCACAATATGATAACAATTACAGGGGAAATGATAGTCGAAATAATTACAGGGGAAATGATAATCGAGGTAGACCTAGGTTTAACAAAAAAAGACCTTACCAACAGGCAAACTCTGCGCAACAAGAGTTTGATGGAGCCTGTAATACAGTAAATGATAGTGGTAACTCTAGGGCTATCACTGGTTGTGCTTTCGATTTTGGGAGAGCAACTGAATGCCCCCAATGCTTAACATTGTTTGACTCATCAACTGTATCTACGCTAAGTTGTGGTCACCCTCTTCCTGCTCTACCTGCTACAGTTGCGCATGATGGGAGAGGATCTCTCATCTTACATAAAGGTCTAATAAATGATAGGCTAGTCTCAGTACTTTTCGATTCGGGATGTACTACCGTCGGGGTTAAGGAGTCTCTGATAGATCCTTGCTGTGCCACGGGAAAAACAATCAAATGTGTTACATTTGGTGGTACTATGGAAAGCTATCCTACTGCTATTATTAGGATTGACACTCCTTTCTTCACAGGAGATGTCCATGCATGTCTTCTTCCTAATCCTATTGCGGATCTTATAATCGGTCGTATTCATGGGGTTAAGGAATGCACCCCGCAACAAATTTCTAGTTGGGAAGAAAAAAACATTCAAACGGTCAATGCAGTGGTGACAAGAGCTCAAGCTCTTAATCCCCCAACTTCATCTGATAATAGTAATGAAGTTGATAGCCAAGACGAGCACTTGGTGATTTCCCATGACTCGTTTGTTAAACGTCAAGAAGAGGATCCTTCTTTGAAGAAATACTTCCTTCTTGCAAAGAAAGGGGATCCCAATCAAAATACGAATCACAAATCGTATATCACTATGAAGAATGGTATATTGGTACGAATGGTACAACACTCGGACAAGTCTATGCACTCGCAAATTCTTGTGCCTAAGTGTATGAGAGCCTTAATTCTTCGGCATGCACACGATTCTCAGTGTGCGGGACACATGGGTTTTTCCAGAACTAAAACTAGAGTCCTTGCGTCATTCTTTTGGCCATTCGTGAATAAAGACATCCGAATTTATTGCCGATCTTGCAAAATTTGTCAAGAGGTCAAGTCTAGGGGTCCGAGACATGCTGCTCCTATTCAGGCTGCAGATATTCCGATTCGGCCGTTTCAGAAAATGGCTATAGACATCATTGGTCCGTTCAAAATTAAGTCAGCCAGAGGACACCAATTTATCCTCACTTGCGTGGACATGTGCACGCGTTGGCCAGAGGCTATTCCTCTGAAGAGCATATCAACTGTCGATATCGCTGATGCTCTTTGGCTCGTATTTTCTCGTCTGGGATTCCCCGGAGAAATACTGTCGGATCACGGCACTCAGTTAATTTCGGACGTTATGTCTCAGGTAATGGCTACGCTAGACATTAAAAGGTCTCTCAGTAGTATTTATCATCCAATGTCCAATGGATTGGTAGAACGTCTTAACAGGACACTAAAGAACTTACTTGGCAAGATAACGGAGGATCATCCTGAAGATTGGGACAGGGTTTTACCTGCAGTCCTCTTTGCCTATAGAGAGGTTCCCAACGAGCATACAGGGTTTTCTCCTTTCGAACTTGTCTTTGGCGCGCAACCGCGCGGGCCAATGTCCTTGTTACACGATTTGATAACTTCCGATAATATTGACGATGATACACAATCGTCATATGAATATGTTATAGCTCTTAGAGAAAAGATTATCGAATCGTGCAGGTTAGCAACTTCATCTTCCGAATTTGCGAAAGAAAAAGCTAGGCGATTTGCTAATAAGAAAAGACGCCTACGTCAACTTTGTCCTGGAGACAAAGCATATGTCTTACTGCCCTCAAGAGAGAATAGACTTCTCATTTCTTGGAAGGGTCCATACACTATAGTCTCGAAAATTTCTGATGTCGACTATATTGTCGATGTGGATGGAAGGCATAAAACCTTCCATATAAATATGTTAACAGAGTTTATTGAACGTCCAGACTATTTACAGCCTATTTTCCAGGCGACGGACGACTCTCCAGTTCAACATGGTCACATCTCATCCCTGTCCGTTATACAGGATGAGGAAACTATTTTTTCTGACGTGAACTTACCTCTTCCTACGATTCCACTTATTTCAACGGAATCGTGGAGAGACGTTACAGTCTCTTCTAACTTGTCTTTTGAGGAACAACGTCAAGTATCCTCTACGTTACAATCATATCAGGATGTCCTTACCGACATTCCTGGACACACAGATGTCATAGAACATGACATCATACTTACTGATCGTAATCCGATCAGAGTAAGACCATACCCAATACCTATTCATTTTCAAGCACAAGTCGAGAAAGAATTGGATGAAATGATTCAACTACAAATAATTGAACCATCCACTTCAGCTTATTCTTCGTCGATAGTTATTGTTCGAAAGAAAGACAATAACATACGTCTTTGCGTTGATTATCGCAAATTAAATCAAGTTACGAAGTTCGATGCTGAACCTATGCCGTTATTAGATGATCTACTTATTAGACTTTCTAAAGCTAAATTCTTTACTAAACTAGACTTGTCGAAAGGTTATTGGCAAGTCCCATTGACGGAACACGCCAAACCTCTCACTGCTTTTTCGACACCTAGGGGTCTGTTTCAATGGAATTTTATGCCTTTCGGGCTTATGAACGCCCCAGCGACTTTCGTGCGCATGATGCGACGAATTCTATCAGATCGTGCAGATGTCATTGCATATTTAGACGACATCTGTCTTTTCAGCGATACTTGGGAAGAACACTATGTGGGTCTGAAGGAATTGCTATCTACTCTACGTGAGCATAGTTTGACTGCTAAACCCTCTAAAGCTTTTGTTGGGTTTAGTCTAGGTCATCGAGTTGGTCATGGTCTGTTGAAGACAGAGGACCAAAACATTTCAAAGATATTAAATATCTCGGTTCCGAAGACAAAAAAGCAAGTGCGTAGTCTCTTGGGATTGATACAATTCTATGGAAGATTCATTGAGAATCTGTCCTCCATTATGGCACCACTTTCAACGTTATTGAAAAAAGGTTCTCCTAATATGGTGCGTTGGTCCCAAGAATGCCAATCTTCATTGGATCAGGTTAAGAATTTGTTCTCATCTCATCCTATCTTAAGACTACCGACGATTGATAAGACTTTTGTCCTTCGTAGTGATGCCTCTTCCACTGGCATTGGAGCGGCACTAATGCAGGAATATTCAGGAACTCTGCATCCTGTAATGTATATTTCTAGGAAGCTGAATGCGGCAGAAAGGAATTACTCGGTTTTGGACCGTGAATTGTTAGCTATGGTTTGGTCCATTCTTAAGCTACAAAGGTTCCTTCTGGGAGCGCATTTCTTTATGGAAACCGACCAAAAAGCTCTTACGGCTATGCAAAGTAAGGATTTGAAGAGCTCGAGATCTACTCGTTATGCTATTGCTCTTCAGCCTTTCCATTTCACGGTGCGAGCTATCCGTGGTTCGGATAATGTGATGGCGGACATATTGTCTAGATGCCCACATGATTCCAGTTAAATCTTGTGTCCTAGTTTTTCCTGATATATTTTCAGACTTAGGTCTGTCCTTAATATCATAATATGTTGTAATACAAATGTATTTGGATGATGATGTTTAGATAATTTAACAAATTTCATTTTGTCCATCCATCAGTGATATGTTGCTAAAATAGCATTGACATTTGTATATTGCTATGATTATATTATTTAGTAATGTTTGATATATGATTGGTATTGCCAGCAACTTAGGTTTCTTGAATGGTATCCCTTAGTTTGTTTGGCTTAAAGGAAATATTTTCTCCTATGTTGGGAGATGATTTGTACCCTCTTCTATTGTACCTGATATTAGGTTCATTGTTTGCATGAGCACAGAAGTGATACTGGTGCTATCTTGCTCATGAACATATTAAAAAAAAAAAAAATTGCATTTTTTTTTTTTTACAGGGGGGTGGTAGTAATGTTGCTGTCATTTTCGACGGAGTCATCTGTCAAGTTATTTGCTTATGTTTGTATCATAAGTATAATTGTGTCTTTACCTGCGATGTCAGGTTGATTAGGGGTTGTCTTCCCTTGTTTATTCATTCATTGTGTTTGACCTTTAGGGTCAGAGGTTGACAGTTCGGCGTGGGCCTATGGGAAGGTTTTTTAAGCGGGAGTGAGATATACTTCCGGGAAGCCGGGAGGTCCTGTTTTTCTGAAGGGACCAAGAGTCCATTGTTTTTCGGGGAGAATCTTCGAAGTAACTGCTATGGCAGTTTTCCCCAGTGAATCTCTGTGCGTCGGGATGACGACAGAATTCCTTGTGTAGTTCTGAGGATTCATTTACCAGGTAATACCGACCTTTATGCATTATTACGCTTTTCGGTGGCAGAACATGTAAAGGATTACCTAGGGTGAACAGCAGTTCACGGATCCGCCATTTCAGAACTTATATATTTGTGCTCGAGGTAGCCATCCAAGACTGTTAGTCTTATATTGTCCAGAAATCCAGTGACGAAGATATATTGTGGGAGCCGCAGATTGGCGGAACTTCTATCTACAATAAGTATTACTGCAGGGTTGATGATAACCTATTTAACAGAAGTACACGGCCGACGTTAGGACGAGGCCTGTGCTTCCGGCTATTATACTACAGCCTGATATGTGCAATTGGCAGGGAGTGCCAAGTTGCACCTGTGTGTCAAGGTAACTAAGGCATCTGACGCGTTTAGTCAGAGACGCCAAGGGCGACGCTACGAACTGTCATTATTGAAGAACTTTGCTATTGACCATGCACGTCTATTCTGATGTTTACCTTTTTGAATGCCAAATGTATACCTATCGATGTCAGGTCAGCATGACCTTGTTACACTGACTGTTCCTGTTGATATTATGTGTGTTCCCGTCAATAAATGTCTTGAAACATGCCTGCAGTGTCAAAGCATCCTTGATTACTGCATGTGAGAGTATGGGTTGCAGGATCTACATCTATACGAGCCTAAACACATTCGCGTCTTCATTCGCACCCACACTCAACTCATCATACGCTCGCACTACACATCTAACAACATGTAAACTGTCTTGGGCCAGTGATCACCTCAACAAGAAAAAAAAGACAGTTACACTTTTTTCAAGCTATGTTGTTATTTGTCATCATGACTTCAAGTGTTTGTTTATGTTGGAACTAGTATTGGAGATGTTCTCAGTTCCTTTCATTAAAACCATTAATTTCCCCTCTTATTTTTATACAATGTCAGTTTAAGATGGGGTTACATAATGTTGAGCTCCGCTGGCCACATAGGCTTATCTTTCGTGATGGCGGCAGGAAAAGACTCCTCTGCTCGATTGCTCCCCTGTGTTCTGGAGACACCTCACTGTTTGCTATATGGACCAAGGAGTCTGCTGTCCGCCTCTGGATTCAGCAAAGCTCTGACCAGGTGCTGCTCAATAACTTTAGGACCACAGTCCCTGAAACAAGAAGGTTGTACCTCCTACTTCAGAACTAATTTATACTCTATTTCTACACTGAGCACAATACATAACAAACACTGAGTTCAGAGCGGTAGGCCAACTGCTATCTTCATCTGAAACAATTTTCACCATTATATTCCTCCCTAATGGTTACTACGCCTCTGCAATTCCAGCATTATTTCTTTCTAGTCAATAAAATAGGTGTCAGTGTACTGTTTGGCAATTCCATGTAGTTTTACTTTCCTCCGACACCTTCTGTTCAGGTTGGAGCACTATATAGGCTTCACCTCATGTTCGCTACTGACCCACATATATATACAGACATAAATTATCAATTTACATTCAATTTTCATTAAAAAGATGTCAAATATTTCAAGCTTACCACAATTCATGGAAATAACACAGAATTACGTTGACTGGCAATGAATATAGCACAATTTCGATCTGCCGTTGTCCCAGGCTTTTATTTAGAAAAATATGCACTGGTGCTCAACGCACTGGTTCTGTAGTAAGTTTATTTGAACATGTGGTGCTGACCTGACGCCTCTAATTGACTATATTCGCGGGTCTAACCAATCGTGCCATGTTTACCCAATCGTTTGAAAAAAAGTACTCCTACTTCCGTTTCCCCTGACAACAAAAGATAGTATTTATAGCCCGACTAATCGTGTTTAGCCTTACATTTCTTGCGCTCCAATCAAATCGGATTTAACATGGAGACCCATTTCCCGTACAATGGTGGGGTGAAAATCTGCCACTGAGCGATTCTGATTTGGGTGTTGTCTGACACCCTCACTATTTTCTTTTGGCTATAATTTGTCAATTCCTAGACTATTTGCGTAACACTCAACATATTATTTGTCAGCAAGTCCTAAGGAACCCAAATATACAAATTTAAAGGAGCTAAGTGGCTGCGTTCAAAATATGCACTTTCTTCTACCTCCTGTTTACTTCGAATACGATGTGGTGTCTGGGTACTGTAATGTTTTCAAACGTAAACCAGTATAATGTCATATTTCCTAATAAGAATTTTCAGGTTTTTAAAAACTAACTCTCGTATGGGTAGTGTTTTTTATCACTGTCGATTTGAAAAAAGCTAGTGCTTGTGGCCTTACACGCGTGATGGTAGTAATTGTATAGCGAGACGCGTGTTTAGTGTTGCATGCGTCCCTGCTTTCAGCCCTCCCTTCTTTCTATCTTTAGTCCATCTGTCTTTCGTTTTTGGGTAACATAGTGTATAAAACGACATGAATGTAATTTTAAATCTAGGTCAACTTGCGTATCTCAAGGTTTTTCTTAGAAAGGCAGTACACGTTTTATCGTAGAAAGCGGGTATTGAAGCAGTAGGCTTTTACTATCAACGTGAAACGTTACAATTTGCAGACGAAGTAGAAAACAAGGGGGATTTCGAGTGCAGTCATTGTGACAGCACTGTTCTTTACCATTCTTCTTTCCTTTATTGAAGTTATTTGTTAGGCTTTACATTTATCTTTTAATTTATATATGTGGATTAGAATTTCTCACGACACATACTCAGGGGGTATCTTCTTCTCCCCACATGGTTTCAACGCCCCTGTCACTTTAAACCTTCGTTATCTTCTGCTGGGATACACTATTTTCGTTTTCTCTTTCTAGTGATATGTTAATTCTTGTCATATGAAATTCTATTTATTTTTAAAGTTATTGGAACACTGAGGTCTGCCGAGGACTGCCAGTGGCTTCCTGGTCTTACAGTCGTAATATTTTATATATATCCATTTTCCAACACAATGTACTTTCATTTGCTTCATAAGTCTACTTAGGCATGCCTGTGCTCCTAGTATGTCGCAAGCTTCCACAAAGGCAAATGTCGCACAACCAAAATTTGTGGGCGCCCTATCTGGGTTTGCCTCTACATATTAATAATAATATACATCAATAAAAGGGTTTATCTTACCGCAATCAATGAAATATTTCACAAGTATAAGGTTAACTAGCGATCAATGGCACAAGTTCAGATCGCCGACTTTCAAACCGCAAAGGCAATTGGTCACAAATTTGCTCTGCGTCTGCTCTTAACCCTTCTTGGAGGAAATATTTTTTCAAGTGGCGCTTATGCTTAGCAAAGCGTTCGTTTATCCCCTCTCTTCCTAGACTAACCTCAACCAATCAGATCAAGTTAAGCCAATTTGACTTTCTTTATAAAAAAACGCGTTTAGAAAATGTAACATCCAAAGATTTTCAAAGTTGAGCGGTTACCACTGTGTATGTCTGTCTGTCTTCAATTTTTATTTTCTACGATATCTCTGTTGTTATTGAAGCGATTTTAAAGATTGAAAGTGATTATTAACCGGACACTTGTCTTTTATCTAGCCAGTATGTTTTCATTTACTTCTTTATCCTAGTTTTCATCTTGGTACTTTTCTTTCTTTATTTATTCAGAACTTACTTTTACTCTAAGGTAAGCTAACATATTATAGGGATTAATATGGTATTCTAATAAACAATGTTATCGTTTCTGTCCTTTCCTTTTATTAGAATACAATACATTATCTACGTTTGTCTTGCCCCCTTTCTCTGCCCTGCTCTCATTTGGTTTGCTAGTTTCAGTTTTACAATGCACAAGTTAGGTTAGATTTTTTCCATGTTTATCCCCCCCCCCCCCCCAATTTTTCCTCTCTCGCCCGTTCTTAGAAAACGATACAACGCGTTGGCCAGCTGCCAAACTGTCTAATGGTCGTTTTAAATATTAGGACGGGTAACGAAAAAGCCTGTGGTTTTAGGGGTGGGTATCATACGCTTGGCATTAGTTAATTCAAATCTTGGACAAGCGATGGCCTTGGGCAAAAAAAATTTCAAACATGTTGTAGTTATTTATAGTTACAACCTGTCTCTAAATAATAGGGCGGGTGTCTATGCGGTTTCTGGGGGATAGGTACCCTCTTCCAACTTATGGTAAAAAAGTCAAGGAGTGTCCAATTTCTAAGCTGAAAGTTTGACCTTTGTCCTTAACATTTTCAAATATAATAGTGGGGTTAAAAGTTGTAAAACTACGTTACTAGATTTCGAATTGATCGGGAGGGGTAATACGGAGTGACCCCATCACAGTCGTTAAATCCAAACGGGACCCAAAGACGCAGCAATAGAGAACGCAGTCAGCGACTCATAGCTTGACTGCCTGCGTCAGGACCAGCGAATCAGAGCTGGTCAAGACCGCACTCCACCTCCACGTGCTGGTCCTGGAAACTGTCTGCAGCAGTGCAGTCTGGCTGAGCGAGTGTGGATCGCAATGGGATGGCAAACCCGGTCCTAAAAAATGCCGTACAGAAGTCGGATGTGTCGACCGAAAGGTGCAGATATCACAGCTTAGGCGTAAACAGACACAACGCAACTACCGTCCTTTTCAGGACGAACGAAGAAGAAGAAAACCAAACCAATTTTGAAACACCATATGTATGTATATATATATATATATATATATATATATATATATATATATATATATATATATATATAGATAGATATATAGATATATATATATATAGATAGATATATATAGATATATATATATATATATATATATATATATATATATATATATATATATATAACATACATACAATATATAAATAATATATATAACATACATATATATACATATATATATATATATATATATTATATAAAATATATATATATATATATATATATATATATATATATATATACAGTAGACATTCAAAAATCCGGCAACCTCCGGACCTGAGGAGTGCCGGATTTTTTTAAATGCCGGATTTTTTATGGTTATATATTCTATATATATTTAACAGAAAATGACTACCTGTACACTTTATCTGCGATCTTCTTCTTCTTCTTCTTCTTCGTTCGCCCTGAAAAGGACGGTGGTTGCGTTGTGTCTGTTTCCAACGTAGCTGTGATATCTGCACCTTTCGGTCGACACATCCGACTTCTGCACGGCATTTTTTAGGACCGGGTTTGCCTTCCCATTTCGATCCACACTCGCTCAGCCAGCCTGCACAGCTGCAGACTGTTTCCAGGACCACCACGTGGAGGTGGAGTGCGGTCTTGACCAGCTCTGGTTCGCTGGTCCTGACGCAGGCAGTCAAGCTATGAGTCGCTGACTGCGGTCTCTATTGCTGCGTCTTGAGGTCCCTATCTGCGATCGACAATGCACGATGTTTACGTTTTACACCACTTCTTTTATTTGCTGAATCCATAATGGGGCTAAACAGCAGCAAATAAATGATAAAATGAGCAGGAATGCCTGTTAACACGTGAAAGCAAGACCCAACAGCTGCATCAAAACATAAACTGCTCCAGAAAACAGTGGCGCGCCAACGCGGTAAATTTAAAAATGCGCTCCGAAATCTATGCCGGAAATCTGAAGGAACCGGATTATCGATGGCCGGATTTTTGAATGTCAACTGTATACATATATATATATATATACATATATACATATACACACACATATATACACATATATACACATATATATATATACACACATATATACACACATATATATATGTAAATATATATATATATATATATATATATATATATATATATATATATATATATAGAATATAATATATATATATATATATATATATATATATATATATATATATATATATATATATATATATATATATAGTGAAGCACATTAAAAACGCACCACCTGTATAATCCAAGAACAGAGTGTGAAATGTAAATATAAGTGTGTACAAGTTTACATATTTGGAATCTTTATTCATTTTCCTATGAATCCATGCTGGTCATTAATTTGTACATTTGATTGTTATGAAATTCATTGCATTCTGTGCAGGCAAGGGAGAAAACCAAAAATACAAAAAAATGCACGTGCGTTATCCTGCTGGAGAAGCTGCAAGTCTGGATAAATTGTGAACGCAGGAGCAACCAGTGCATCCAGAACCTCATCTCGATATGTCACAGCATTAACATTTCCACGGAAGACGTGAAGAGGCAAGCGATGGTGAAAACTGAATCCTCCCCAAATGTGAATACTGCCACCTCGAAATCGGTTGACACAGCAATCTGCAAAGCGCTCTTCACACCGTCGCTAAATCCGCATACGTCCATCTGCAAAGGATATGTTGAATCTGTTCTCTTCTGTGAATAGGACAGCATTCCACTGCAGTCTAGTCCATCTGATATGTTGCTCTGCCCATTGCAGGCGCTGCTAACGATGTCTGTGAGTCAAGTTTGGCCCAACATAAGGTCGTCTTGCAGTAAGGCCTGTATTTCTGAGTCGTCGTATGACTGTCATTCGAGAGACTTGCCCATGTCTACCCACTATTGCTCTTGCTGTTTGACTTGCCGGGAGAGTCAATTCCTTAGGTGACTCAGCACAATATGACGATCTTGCGCAGGGGTAGTAACTCGTGGTTGGCCACTCCGAAGTCTATCCCGGGCACTGCCAGTGGTTCCGTAACGTTCATTGAGACGTACAATAGTGCTGTGGTGGCAATTCATCCTTCTGGCAATGGCCCGCGAGCTCATTCCGGTCTCCAACATACCAATGGCTCGTTGGCGGTCGTTTTCAGATAGTCGTGGCATTTCAAGCACATGTACTAGGTGTTTTGTCTCAACGGCCTTTTTATACCGAGTATACTGCCACAACGCGTACACATTTTCAGGGTCATAGCTGTTGAGAATCGTGTTGCACGTGTAACTTTCATCGTTTTCATGTAGTCTGTACACACACCCATGGGTTTGATCTTGCACTTTCCATTCCAGCAGCCATTCGCTCTCTACCTCATGGCAAACACGGAGAAAATCCATTCCCACACTTTTTTTTGCCAGCTTCTCGGCATCAGTATATATAATAGTGGTGCGTTTTTAATGTGCTTCAGTATATATATATATATATATATATATATATATATATATATATATATATATATATATATATATATATATATATATATATATATATATATATGTGATGGGGCCGAAAAGGAGACGCCCGCCCCTACCTGTTTCTAGGCAGATTATTTTCGATGTGCGCGAAGCATTCTGGGTTGTGAAAAGTCTGAAGTAGAAGATATGTAATGAGGCCATAATAAAGCCTGAGAATTAATTGTGGTGTATAGTTGTGAGTCATATTTGATATTTGTGTGTTATATTAAATAGCGGTAGGTTTTATTTGTGTTTTCGCTATTCCTAGAGCGATAATCGCGTATGATATTTAAGTAGCCAAGATTAATACGCCTAGCGCGCAGTAAAGTGAGTGATTAGCCTAGTGCCTATAAAAAGAGATAGCGAACTACCAGCGGCCCTTTTTAAGTATCAGCCCTGACGATAGAGAACGAAACGAGGCGCCCTGTGTACCCACACAGAAGAACACAAAGACATGACACATTAGCATCGGGCACTGTTGGGTGTTTTGTTCTGTTTTGTTTTGTTATGTTTGCTAGTTTATTTGTTTAATGTTTGCTTTGTCACTGAATGGGTTGTAAAAATAAATATAGCCTCTGCCTCTAGAATCAAGAGTTTTATTGTTGTTCGGGTCGGTGCGAGTGTGACAAGAGAGTGATCACACATCACAATAGCATCATCATCATCATCTCGCCCACCCTATCACATATATATATAAATATATATATATATATATATATACATACACACATATATATATATATATATATATCCTTCCAAGATGGAGGTGAAATCCGTTTCTCACCTTAGACGCCGAAAGAAAAACATCAGGAATGTGTGTATTTCGATGGATAGTACCATGTTATGTTAAATTATAGAATAAAAGATACACCAGAGTATCTAGTGGTGTAGATATTTTCCTATAACTGACCTCGAAACCCTCGAATCGGTCGGTTGGATCGGAGGGTTGATCAGTGAGTTAACAATTCACTATCGTAAAACAAGCTATTGTTACCGAAACAGAACCAGGCTCGACAGTAAACATAGAGAAGGAAGAACGTTGGGCCTAAATAATGTGCAAGAGCTAAGAGGAGTGGCGTCACAACGAACAACCTGGAGAGCACTGGTTTCTATTTCCAATATGCGCCGTTTTGGTGCATACTCAAGAATTTAAAATAATTATATTTATTATATAATTTTATAAATATATATATATATATATATATATATATATATATATATATATATATATATATATATATATTATTCCTAAATATAACAAAAATATAAATATATAACTTTGTTATATTTTTCAGAGAGAGTATCCTCTCCCCGTTCCATCCCCTCCCCCCGCCCCCCCCCCCCCCCCAACCCCTCTTTCCTGAACTACATGAGGACAGTCTGCAATCATTATTTCCGTTACATTAAAACCCTTACTTTAAATGAGTTATTTTCACCTTATTTTTGCATTGTTTTAGTTATACAAAAAAGTCGCTGGGCCAAAGCTGGCCACAACTTGGTAGATTAAAATGTACTACGAACGAGAGCTGTAGGCTTAGTTTTAGCTCTGGATGAGTGGAACCTACAGAGATATTGAACATTAAAGATTTGGAACGCGACGCGGCATATATACAATGCGATTTTTATCTCAAATAAAAGTGCTTAAAAAAAATAAGGAAAAGGGGAATCAGACAGTTTTTATAGAGATAATGTTTACAGGAAACCGCATAGGGAGGCAAGAGAAAACTATAGAATAGAAGAAGAAGAAAAATTTAACTTATTTCTTCTTTCTCTCCCCCCCCCCCCCCCCAAATAAATAAATGTGTTACTCATACTTTTTATGTATTGTTCTGAGTCATTTGAACTTTGCAATCGTTTCGCTTATTTCCTCTAACATAAGCATGCTTACCTCTCATTACGTGGCCTGGCGTGGCTGCGTTACTGAGTCATAAAGGCAGGCTACCACGAATACGTTTCAGACAGTTTGGTGGACAAGATTGACCTTCACGTTCTCTTCATCTTCTCCCCCCCCCCCCCCCCCCCCCCCCCCCCCCCCCAATTGGTTTCTTTGCAAAATACACAGGGAGAAGACAAAAATAATGAGAATAAATGCAACACAGGATAACAAGGTTGAACAACGCTACTAGTTGTGGAATCATACACATATCTTGGCAGCAATAAAGACAAAGTTGGAGGGACAACTTATCAAGATAAGAATACAAAAAGCAAGAGGAGCTTTCATTGCATTAGGAAATATATGGAGATCAAGATAAATCAAGTCCAACATTAAAATAAGGATCTTGAGATCAAGAGAAATCAAGTCCAACATTAAAATAAGGATCTTCAATTCAAATGTCAAGTCTGTCCTATCGTATGGCTCAGAAACATGGAGAACAACCAAAACTTACTTAGTCATTCCTCTTCTACCCTGGGGTGTAGACGTTTGCCAGAAAGAGCGCGCGCGCCATACTATCCTATCGACTGTCTCGGTCCTTCAGAGATTGTCTAATGTTGTCCTCCCAGTGGAAATAATGACAAGAACCAGACAAGTGCCAGAAGAAAACAAGAGATGAGAAGAAAACGCTGACGATGGATAGGACACACATTGAGGAAACCTGTATATAGCATTACAAAGCTGTCCTTGTTCTGGAACCCTCAGGGTAAAAGAGGCAGAGGTCGACCAAGAGACACATGTATACGAGAACAGGAGACAGCAGTGAATATGATGGGGTAGACGTGGAAAGAACTTGAGCTGATGGCACGTGACCGAAGGACTTGGCATGTGTTTGTTGAAGGCATATTTTCCTTGTGGAGCTAAATGGTATTGCTGATGATACCCGGTGTGACATAATTTGTGCACTCTCTTCTCCTCTCCGGCAGTATTGAACTACATTTGTTGTGCGTACGAAGTAGGTGCATTATTCTATTGTTAGCACACTCTTTTCCCTACTGTCATTGTTCACATATCACGCTTCGATGCATGACAGGGCCAGACAAGAATATCGCCCATCCCTGAGAGATTAATTGAGTCCCTAAAACGTGATAATACTACATTGACTCCAGGTAAATGGGAGCACGAAGTGTTTGCTTATGATTGCATAATTACTTCCGACTCGACAGCAGGGTTAGGTGATATAGATAAACGCAACCTTGGACGACATTTGGAAGAGTGAGTAAGAAGTGTGATATGAGTAGACTTTGACAACATTTGTCGATGTAGCAACTCCATATACGGAAGATGAGTCATACAGAATACTACATGAGGAAAAGTTTTCATAATATGAACTTTGAATGTAATGGCTGGCATTTGAGGCGCCAATAAATAACCGCGCTGATTGGGAGTTTTGCAGAAAACGTCAGGTGGAAGCTGGGCCGGGAACGTACGATATACCGTAGAAAAAGTTTGACATACGGCACTGCATTCCTGAAAACGTCAACGTAGACAGCTCGGACCCTGCCACAGAAAATATTAGAGTTGGATTCTGAATTTATAGGACCGGACAAAAAGTATTAAGAGCATTTCTGTACATCAGTAGAAAACTCGCCAACATTAATACGGAACCCGGAATTCTACAGGACCAGTCACAAGTCACAGAGGGATTCTGAAATAGAAATAATACCACAGACGTGTGTTCGATGCATCTGTGTTAAGTTAAGTTGCAAAGTCTATTCTACTGAGCAAGAAGTCTTAAGATTTCTCAATTATTGAGGTGAGTATAACATATTTTTTATGCTGTAAATTTGACATATTGTGACGGTATTGCCTCCCCTGCTTTGCAGTAGTGGACCAGCAGTGGCCAAAACTCAAGAGTATCTATTATAGGCTTCAATGGAGTCTATCTTTACACAAGATTACTCTTGACAGAAATGTAGAAAGAAGAGTAGTAAAGCTTCTATCACATGGGAGTCTTCACAAGATATTCAGATAAGCGAAAACAATGCTGGCTGTTGCTGAGCACGTTAATTCTGTAATCTGCCGACACCTTTTATGAAGAATTGCGCAATGGTTTATTCTAGCTCGTTAAGCCACCACTCCTTAGTTAATCAGTGGAATTATTATTATAATATATATAGCTTTGTTTAGAGTGTGTGTTTAGTAACTTTGACTGAGGCAAACATGTAGTACATTTAAAAAAGGATTGAATCGAAGTTAAATTTGTAACATTACAAATAACAAAATTTAATAATCACTTTAAGTTTTAACAGTTGGAAAATAATTTGAATATTTATGAAAAGAATTTCATCACTTGGATGGGATTTAACTGAATAAAGGAGGACACTTTTGGAAGCGGATATTTTCACTTAGCTGCCAGTTGTAGTTTCTTCTCCCGCTGGGTCAGTACTTTTCACTCTGCTCTCGCTCATCTCTGGTCAAAGTTCAGGCGCCCCACGTTCCCAGAACGTCAAGGAGTAACGGCCAAGTTGATTCTGCGTCTGTCTATAAGACACTGTTATGATGGCGTCTCGCAAAACGTCAGTCCACTTTTACCTTCACTTGGTTCCAGAGGTAGTACTTTCTGCTGGTACCACCAAAACTGGTAATAGAAATGGAATCGAAACGCTCTTCTGAGCGTGACGTTTTCCAAAACAGTTATTCCCCCCCCCCCCCCCTTCCCTTCTATTCTGCCATCCCATGTCAGAATTTACCCTCGATGAGAATTAAATTTAATCCCTCGGGATAAAACTTCCATTACATTTAAACTGAATAGCTTTAGCTTTACATTACATTTAAATGAAAAGGTTAAACGTACAGATATAATATGTTTTACATTTACATCTCCACTGTTTGAAAAGTGTTCACAATATAAATTCATTTATGTTTCATTTATATTTACACTTATGGAAAAGTTTGAAACTTCTATTAATTTGAAATGAATATTTTCACATAGACATTTACCCTGGTTTAAAGCTTGAAAACTTACATTACATTAATTTTAAAGTGAATATGTTTATATGGACATTTACACTGCTTTGAAAATGTAAGTCTTATTCTTAGAATGTACATCATTTCTTTCATCTTTCCCTCCCTGCTCCATAGGGAACCTGGAACTACTTTATGCTTTTAGTTCTCTTTACGAAACTATCAATAAAGCAATCACCAGCCCTTGCAGTGGTGGTCCATGAATCATCATTCTAGATACTGAGGTTGCCAGCCCCAAATGACTTTGACATCCAATAGCGAATTTCACACATTAAACTTCACATGGTAATATATACATATATATATGTTAGTTCACATGTTAGTAATAAAATATGAAATGTAAATCATAACTTACGCCAATCCTGGCTACAGACTTGTTGCACAGATGAATAAAAGAGACGAATCTTTCTCTTACACGCGTCTGGGATGTGTTTCTTCAGTTTCGTAGTCCCGGTGTTCCTTATTAAAATGTAAAGAGTTCCTGTCTTATTTTGTTCTCCAATAAAAGGTCCCGATAACAAATGGGAATTAGGAATCTATTCTTCACTCTGGCGAGGTCTGATGTTGTCTTGGCGAGCGTGCAATTCACAGTGAGATAAAACTGCGAAATGGTCAGGCTATATTCCCCTCAATGTTGTAATGAATCAAATCAGAAAGATCGGGTGTGGCACTTTCAAAATATTTCCTACATGGAAAAGCTAAAACTTTACATGCAGCTCCCTTTCTTAGTACATTTTAATCTTTCAAGTTTTGACCGGCATTGACCGAGTCGAGTTTATATAAGAACTAGAACAGTGTGAAATAAGGTGCAAATAACTCAGTTTAAGTAAGGAGGGGAAATAATAAACTGCCAATATATTATTGTGTTTTGCATTTGTTAGAGGGTCGTCGGATTGTGAATGGTGGTATGCCAGTAAAATCAATTTGTTTTTTCAAACAACCAGGTCAGTGAGTCGTTTGCATTAAACATATCTCTAATAATTTTGTGATATATATTTTTTACAGGCTTTTCTTTAACTTGCAGCGTATGTCACTCTCTTGTTCCTCTCTTGTCACCTTCAAATCTTGCAATCGATTTTTCAATCACTTCAAAATGAGCAATAGCTCTGAAACTTGGCATAGTTGCGTATTCCCCATGACAATACAATTATCAGTCGTAGAAATAATAAAATTAATAAAATTAATATTAATTTTTGTTTGTTTGTATTGTATCATCACTGAAATGGGTGATAACTGCAAATAATCTAGGTGTATTCTTTCCAACAAGATTGTCTCTCTCTTGAGAGAAATATTGAAACTTCTCTCCCCCCCCCCCTTTTCACACATACACACACTATCACACGCGCGTGCACAGACATACACACAACTGACAACTACATTTAAAAAAATGTAAATACAACTCTTATCAAAATTTTAAAAAAGAAATATTAGCTTTCCGTGTAATATACTGAATAATTAAATCCGCCCCCTGTGCTCTGGACTCGTTTATCGCAAACTGATAATGTCATTAGCGGATCGATTACATTTGAGTGAAATAAAAAAAAAAAATAATATAGAGAAGAAAATATAAAAATATTTTTAAAATGTTTTAAACACAGGCTTTTAATGCAATAAAAAGCCACAAATAATTTTTCAAGGAGTTTATAAGGGGGCCTTGCAGTAAAAAAATGTAAGATGTTACATTTTTTTTTACTGCAAGCTATAAACTCCTTGAAAAATTATTTGTGGATTTTTAGTGCATTAAAAGCCTGTGTTTAAAATATTTTATTTTTTATTCACTGTGTAGTTCACTGGGCAGAAGTGACAACTGTTCGTAACATTTAATATTTGTTTATAACTTAAAATCAGAAAACTTTCTCTGCTTCTTCTTCTTCGTTCACCTTCAGACTTCTACTACCTTTATTAGAGTAATAAAAGCTGTAGTCAGCTCAAGGGTTCTGACATCTCCAGTTTTTTCTTGGAGTGAAATAGGTTGTTGACATTTGCTACTCCGTTCATTGCTGTATGTTGGGCAGGACTGCAGCAGATTTTCAGCTGTTATCGAGCTGGTGCCACAGATGCAGAGATCTGTTGCACTAATTCTGTACTTGCTGTATAGATGTTATTTCAATCTGTTGTGTCCAGTGCCTAGTCGAAAAATGGTGACCTGGTCTCGCCTAGATAGCTGATGACAGGATCATGTTGCAGTGGGCTGGTATCCACTGGACTGCGCATTTGTTGAAACATGTGGCCAGGTTTTCAAGTGAGTTTATCAGATATTTCTTGCTAGATGGGTAGAAGTGACCAGTATTCCTAACAACTTATGTTTGCATATAAAAATCATAAAACAACTAAAGGAAAGAAAAAAGATTTTGGAGATTGTTTTATTGTTAACAAATGCACTAAAACGTAAAGGAAATGTTCCATAAATTCTGTTGCACAGAATAAAATGGGAAGCAAAGCACCCAGGTCACGAAAAAGATAATGCATATCCACCAGATCAGCAGAAGTGAACAAGTGATTGTCTTCAGACTTTACTCAGGCCACAACAGATTGGCGTACCATCTCTTCAACAAGCTAAAGATAGGAACTACTGACGAGTGTAACTGTGGCACCGATAAAATGACAGCTGAACATCTACTACTAGTTCAAAGGTGCCCAACATACGAGGAACTGAGAAAATGCATATGACCATCACCCGTACCATTCCTGGAAAACTCTACTCTGATACCAATAGCCTCAAGCTGGCCGTTTTTTTTTAACGCTTTCAAGTTGACGTCTGAAAGTGAACGAAGTAGAAGAAGCATAGAATCCAGTATAAGTGGATGGTCAATACATCAGTAATGGGTCATTTCGTACACGAATAATATATATCAGTGAATCTGGAAAACATTTTTTTTTTTTAACTTGTTTCTTTCTTTCTATTTTTAAAAAGAAAATTTAAAGCAGGATTAATTGACCTATAGTTTCACATCTTGGTGATTTGACTAGCTTAAAGACTGTAGTGTGATTAAGATTGTCTGCACCATCCTATATATAAAATCCCAGCTTTTTCTGTCAGTGCGTAACGCTAAGGGATGCAACTTTGGTTGAAAGTTAGACATTAATTGTATTGTTTCCTTTATATGTACTCGCGTGAAAATAGTAACACTTACCAAAGAAGACTGCGCAAATGACGGTGTGCATGAACAGTTTGATTATAGTTAAACATTAATTGTATTGTTTCCTTTATATGTACTCGCGTGAAAATAGTAACACTTACCAAAGAAGACTAAGCAAATGACGGTGTGCATGAACAGTTTGATTATAGTTAGACATTAATTGTATTGTTTCCTTTATATGTGCTCGCTTGAAAATAATGACACTTACCAAATAAGACTTCGCAAATGACGGTGTGCATGGACAGTTTGATTATACTGTATGGAAAGAAGTCAACAACACAACTGATAAACAGTACATGAACTGGAGACAGGAAGATGAGGAGATCCATGATTTAAGTTGTACCAGATTAAAACAACAGAAAATCAAGATGCTCTTCTGTCAGGTTCAGACTTTTAACAGGTAAAACAAAATATTTTGGTTTTTAAAAAAATACTTTTGAATAAGTAAAATTGCCGTTAGGTATTGGTGCTTTTGAATTTAATTTCCGTCTTATGACGGAGCTTTAACACTAGTGTAATGAGAACACACAAGCTTATACATACAATTAATAAACAGGGGAAAACGAAGAGAGAGGTAGACAGCAAAAAACGACGTATGGGGTTAGCATAACGGACGGACACATTACAAAGGCTGGCATCATGGAACGGACTATTCCAACACAATATGCGTCGTTACAATTAAATTAGTGGTTAGATCACTGATCTCTCGTGGCAGAGGAGCCAGGTTCGATTCACGGTATCGACACGCTCCAGTCTACCCAGCTGTAATTGGTTACCTGACTTGAGTTAGGGAAGAAAAAGGCAGCGAGGAAGGGAACTGATACCCCACCTCCCGATGCTGGACCTAGTATAGTGATGTCTCTAACACTTCACTCCCTAACAGCAGTATCTGTTATGGGACTACCTTTGTTACAATTAAAAATAAGAGTAAGTCGTCTGCGGATTAAAACTGAAATGTATATAAACAGTTTATCAACAAAGACTTGGTGTCTTCCCAGCGGCCTCACGGGACTAATGACTGGGCATGCTAGTTTTGGATCGGTTATAAACAGTAGCCCGTCAATTTGGCGGCTCTGCTTTATAAAAAAAAAAAAAAAAAAATTAAGGTTCGGAATGTCAAGACTGGAGAATGTAACGATCAAGCCAGAAGATTCGTCTTAAATTTTGAAGAAGAAAAACATCATTAACTGACCTGTCCATCAAATCTTCTGCTTACCCGTTCGTCCGGCTGCCTTATGTATCTGCATATCTCTTTTTACTGGCTACCCTTTCTGTCTACCTGTGTATCTCTTTTTACTGGCTACCCTTTCTGTCTACCTGTGTATCTCTTTTTATTGGCTACCCTTTCTGTCTACCTGTGTATCTCTTTTTATTGGCTACCCTTTCTGCCTACCTGTGTATCTCTTTTTATTGGCTACCCTTTCTGTCTACCTGTGTATCTCTTTTTATTGGCTACCCTTTCTGTCTACCTGTGTATCTCTGTTTATTGGCTACCCTTTCTGTCTACCTGTGTATCTCTTTTTATTGGCTACCCTTTCTGTCTACCTGTTTATCTCTTTTTACTGGCTAACTTTTCTGTCTACCTGCATATCTATTTACTGGCTACCCATTTTGTCTACCTGTATATCTCGTTTTACTTACTTACCCGTTTGCCTTAGCGTTGCATGGCAGAGTGGTTAGAGCGCTTGTTTCTCAAGGCAACAGAACTGGATTCGAAACCAGGTCGCATCACGCTCAAGTCTCCCCATCTGTAAAATTTGAAAATTTGACTGCTCTTGAGTTGGGGAAGGCACTGAAAGCGAGGAACTGAACTGGTCACCACCTCATAAGGCTCTTGCCTACTATAGACAAAGTCTGTAACACTTAAGTCCCCTACGGCAGTATAATGCTATTGAACTGCCTTTACCGTCACCTTACAGACCTTTATGTGTATTCTTATTTCTGTGTATCTATCCACCTTCGTCCATATATAATTTGGGCTGTCAGTCTATATTGAATGCCACTATGCATTTTATCCCAACCATGCCTCATTCTTTTCTTTCTGAAACCTCTCTTGCCCTTCTCAATGATACAGAGAGAGACAAAGACGAAAGGGGAGAGGGTGTCGGAAAGCTAGATGGAACATTAATGAATCAGCTACACTGAAGAAAATACAATAGTTTGGGGAACACCACATCACAATGTAACTAGGTTATTTGGCAGCACAAGCCTTTATCAGTAGAACATATGGCTTTTATGATCTTAGCTAAGATCACCGATGGGAATTGATGTCAAGAATCAGACAGGTGCCAGTGGAGCAAGAGATGAGAAGAAGACGCAAGCGATGGATAGGACACACATTGATGAAAATGTTAATAGCACTACACAATATGCGGTAGCATAGTGGTTAATGCACTGGCTTCCTAGCTCAGTGGTCTGTGGTTCGATCCCCAGAGGAGGTGGGATTTTTTTACGCCGCAAATGGGTCCTGGGTCGACCCAGCCCCAAATGGGTACCAGAGCAACTCTGGGAAGGTTAAGGCGGCCGGCGTGATGCTGACCACATCACCCCTAGTGTCCCGATGGTCAAGAAAATATGTACCCAACAACATATTCCCAATATGCCTCAATGGGCGTGTAACGGGATCCTTTACTTTTTTTTTTTACAATATAGTCCATATTCTGGAATCCCTAGTGTGAGAGAGCTAGAGGGAGACCAAAAAAAAAAACAAAAAAAAACAAACACACACACATGCAGAAGAATACTGGAGACAGAAATGACAAGGATAAACACGACATGGAAAGACCATGAGCGGATGGCACAGGACAGGAGGACTTGGCATTAATTTATTGAAGTCCTATACGCCTTGATGAGCTGTGGGGTTGTCGCGGGATTGTCTCCCCCGCTGTGATGAGTTTGCCAGCCCAGTGTGTAGCTTTACATCCACAAGAAATTTATACATGTCTAAATGCAAAATATAAAATGATAAAATATACCTATTACAATTTACCCCGATTGTTTGTGAATTACAGACTTTGTCGGACAACTGTTTTAAGATGCCGTCTCTCAGGTGGTTAGGTTTAATGCGATATATATATATATATATATATATATATATATATATATATATATATATATATATATATATATATATATATATATATATATATATATATATATATATATATATATATTCCCCAACTATTCACGTTGCGCGCAGGCTCCAAGGACGTATGACTTCCAGTACTATACTTGAGGCTTAATCCTGTTGTAATTTTAGAATATCTTCTAGTACTATGTCCTGCCCTATACTGGAATCCTAATTCTATTCGTTATCCTGGCTGTCTGAGATTTCTCTTTGATGAGATGGAAATGCAGTGCGTAAGTCTTAAAATATCCTAGTCTGTAAGGGAAATGTTCACTCCAACGCACATGCTTCTTCACTGGGGAAAGATCTAATCAGAAGCATTTTAGTCCAGCATTCCAATACAAACCACCCGCCATTAAACGTCTGATTTTGGTGGGGTTTCTCCCACACTGAATCTGAACATTACTATATGACAACATAAGATATTCCCCTTAAATGTTATTTTCAAACTCATCTTAACGTATTCCATGACCATATAAGGTCTTGCCACTTCCATGTTACTTGTCACGTTTACCATAATCACTACATCACCGATCTATCCCAGATTATCACTAATACTCACTTCCAAGAGGTTACTGTCTCATATTTATTTATTACAAAAAAAGTGATCTGCCGGAACTGCTATATAATTTATCGTATTCCACTCCATCCCAACCGGTCGAGTCTAGCCATAACGTGAAAATGGGTGGCTGTGACATGATAACCTCGATTAATCAAAGTGTTCACAAATTAATGAAAAAAGAAGCATGAGAAAGGATTGTCCAGTATCCTGATGGAGATGAGTCTAGACATGAAAAAGTGGACGATAAAATTTCGTCACAAGGGTAAAGAATAATTGAATGCGTGATCTTAGTTGTATGCCCCAATAAGTGGTCTCATTACTTTTGAGTGTTCTTATAACCAGGTGTTCATTTGATCTACTGTTAATTTGACCAGACATCCTTTTGACTAGGTATTTAATTGTCAGATGCTTTTTTTTTTTTTTTTTTTTTTACCGGCTCCGGCTTGGCCATCTTTCAGTACGTATTATAATAGACAAGGCGTTGGACATAAATCTAGCAACCCGGGAACGAACGAACGAACGAACGAACGAACTTTATTTTCAAAGGGTTAAGAATTGGGCACGCAGGCCCGTCTGACATTCTGCCCTTCCTCTCTCTCTCATCATATATACTATATCCTTTCATCCTCACATTTACTATAAGCATAATTAAGGCATTTATCATTATAAAAGTAATATTACATTTGCAATAATCATCATAATTAAAGTACGTTTTTAACATTAAAAAAGAATAATAATAATAATAATAATGAATGTAAAAATAAAATAAATAAAAATAAAAATAAACATTAATACATAGATTAGATAGATAGATAGATAGATAGATAGATAGATAGATAGATAGATAGATAGATAGATAGATAGATAGATAGATAGATAGATAGATAGATAGATAGAGAGAGAGAGAGAGAGAGAGAGAGAGATAGATAGATAGATAGATAGATAGATAGATAGATAGATAGATAGATAGATAGATAGATAGATAGATAGATAGATAGATAGATAGATAGATAGATAGATAGATAGATAGATAGATAGATAGATAGATAGATAGATAGATAGATAGATAGATAGATAGATAGATAGATAGATAGATAGATAGATAGATAGATAGATAGATAGATAGATAGATATAGTTTATGGTGGTATATAATAAGAACTCGTGACATTTTGGGAATCCGCTGCTGAATGACCTGGGACTTAGTGTGTTGTCAGCACATGCGGAAAATGTTCCCACAGGTGAGCAGCTTTGAGTCCCAAACAGATACTGCCACAGGTAGTGAATTGTTGACGCCTCCACTATACGAGATCCAGCTTTATGACCTATGCTCCTTAGGGAGGTAAAGGGTATTGACTGATAGATAAGAATCGTGCATATAGGCCCGTCTTACATTTTGCCCTTCCTCTTACTCATCTTTTATTGCTAGTTATTCAGACATTCTCCATACTTAAGGTGTTAGTTTAATGGCGATGCAACATTATAAGTAGTATAAAAGCATACATTTACAGTATTTGATTACAATTAAGAAGTAAGATATATAAAAATAAAAAACTAGATCATTAGACCCTCCATACAGTATATTAGATAATAATTCGAAATATAATCCCTTAGGGCGGCATATAATTGGCACTCATAATGTATTTGAACAGTCTACGATTATATGAGTAGGGACTGTGCATGTTTTTAAGATCATGTGGAAGATTGTTCCAAAGATGAGCAGCTGAGTAAGCCAAGCTCTTCTTGAACAAATCTAGCCTGGGCTTGGGTACCTGTAACTGGTTTAAGCGGTTACTACGTTTTTCTTTGAATTTTAAAACAGGCCACAGATACGTTGGAGCATTCTGTGACACGCTTTTGTGAGCGAATTTAGCTTTGTTAAATAGGAAGCGCTTTCTAAGGGGTAATATTTTAAGATAGTTATATAAATCTGTACAATGTGTTTGGTGTTTATCAGCAGCTAGGTGCACTGCACGTTTTTGAAGTGAATGAAGCCTTTTTGTGTTGGATATGGAACAACCATCCCAGATTGTGGAACAATAGTCTAGGTATGTTTGTATGTGAGATGTGTAGAACATTTTCCTTGCCCCCTCATCCAGGGAGGATGAAGCTGCCGATCGCACCAAGTGGCAATTCTACCCCACCTCAGATTGAGCGAAAAAAATCTTGCACAAGCAGAAGAGAAAAGAACATACACGCCGAAATAAACACCAGGGGGAAAAAAATACCTCAGGGCTATCACCTCAAGGTCGTATTCCCATAGTCATTTATGAATGAAAGGGGACTAGTACTATAATAGACAAGCCTAAGATCTCCATTACAGTGAATATGTATGAACAAAATAATAATGGATATTGAAGAAGTTAAACTGAAAATGGGACACACGGGAAGGAAATAGAAAACAAAACAATGTATTTTGCAGATAAGAATCTGGATTCTCAGCAGCAGTAGCAATAGTCATAGTGGTGGCGGTAGCAGTGGCGTACTAATGTGACCGGGTGGTCATCATAGACGGTCTCAGCCGTCCCGTGGATCATACAGAACCCAAATTCTTTTATCCTTCTGCTGATGCTCATTCATAATTACGTACGTGTCTTCATTTAGACAAAACAACATTTACGTAGTTCACTTTGCTAAGACTAGTGCTTTAATGGAGCTTTCAGTGCTCAGGAGCTTTATTGAAGTCCCTTGATGACCATATTTACACAAGTCTGATGTAAATACAATGCACGTGTCTCTCATTCACTGTTAATTCTCACTGGTCATAGCTTCATCTCAGAGCTAACTATCTTCGTCTAGTTGTATCTGATAACGTCTAGCTTACTGAATGTTCATTTTCAAGAACCAGGTTACCACCGGCGAATATTCTTTTATCAGTAGAATGCTACTTTGCTCTGTGAAAATGTCTTTCTCTGCACTTCTTGACTATCTCCTACACGATCTCTAGATTTCCAACAATTTATTCGTTAACTGTCTTCTACGGCACTAAACGTTAGCCTTTCTCACTGGTCTATTCTTTAAAGTTAATATTGTCACTACTTACCAGTAGATCGTCATGATGTAATCTTGATGTAATCTCGATTGCTGATGTCTCCTTACAGTCGCATCTGATACCGCAGATGGTGGCATAGTTGCAGCCACGTGTCTGAAAATTGGAGTAACACTATTTGTCAGGTACCTACTGCAAGCAAAGCTGTACCCCGAGAGATACAATTTCACTTTTTTTTTCTTTTTCCACTTCTGCTTTGGTATAGCGCTTTCTATACCCCGTTCAACCAGACCCAAAATGGGCCATTTTGGTTATAATTGGGGTATATTGAGTACTTTGTTTCCTTTTCAAGCTAGGTCGTTGTTAGCCCTGAAAAGGGCTGGTCCTGAGAAGGACCCTTAGCTTACTGTCTAGAGTCGTCTCTTGCTCGTATCCCAATATTGCGCTTCTGCAATCATGCTGTCCTTTTTGTTTCCACCTGTTCTAGCTTTGTTGGCAGTCCTGAAAAGGACTATGAGCTGGGACATACTTTCGTGTTAGCTTCAGGTTTGCCCATCCTTATCTCCAGCTGTCTTATGGTTCTGCTGATTATAGCTGGGACAAGGTCCTCTATAATTTCTTCCAGTGTTTTTTTTCCTAGGTTGGCGCTTGTGTCTTTGTGTTGTTTCTTCTCTTATATCTGTGATGACTTGTCTCTGCACTTCAATTCTTTTAAAGATTTTTTCGTTTTTCATTTCAGCTAACTTTGCTATGTCTTCTTGGATTTCTTGCTGTATTGATTTCAATTCGCGGATCATTTGTTTTGCAGTAGCCAAGTCGCCGTGGATTTCTCCGCATATGACAGTTGGGGTTTTGCTCCGTCTAGTGTTTTCTTTTCCATCTCGTAGTTTTTATTTGATGTCTCTCACCTCAGACGTCAGTTGTCTGATTTGAGTTGCAAGGCCTTGTTCCTGTTTTGAAGGATATGCAGCATTTCCTGTTACTCTATTCTTTGCCTCACTGTATGGTACTCCCATACTGATTGATACTTTTAGTATCTTTCTTATTTCCTGGTATTCGCGGTATCTTGCCCCGTACTCTCCCAGGCAATTCACACAGGTTCTATGTCCATTTGGTGCTTTGTAATTTGCGTCCTCTTTTGCCTTTGAACAGTCACTGTATACGTGGCTTCCCGCACAGTACCTGTAGGCTACCTCTTTTCTACATGAGCTCTTCGTGTGCGAAAAACCCTGGCACCTGGAACATTGTATGACTGGAGGGATATATGCCTCTGTCTTTCGAGCTCTGTTTTGTATAGTGAGCGTCGGCGGCATAGTTGAACTTTGAACCGTCACTATCATAAGGTTAGTCTCCTTCAGATTCCATGTTTTCAGCCTCTCTGCGTGTGTGGTTACGATACCAGAGTTTTCAGCCAGCAGGTGCCTGAGGACGTCGATCCCTCTGATGACCAGCTTCTTGCTTTCTCTGTGAATCTCAGCTATTGATGTTATCTAGTGAGGCAGTTGAAATTCTCTAGTGCCTGACTCTAGTATAGCCATCAGAGACTTGATCTTGTCAGATGCATTAAGGGCTAGTATCACACCCTTATGGTGTCTTTTGATACTTATTACGCCTCTTCTGCCTACTAATCCCTCCAAGAGACCTATTACTTTGTCGTCTGGCAGGGATCTGAGGGAGATCTCTTCTCCAGACACCTGGGTGATCTTAACAATCCTCTCCTGTAGTGCCTCATGAGGACTGTTTTTGCTTGTTTTGTCGGAGTGGTATATTCTCTTTACCTCCACCCCCGTCAGCGTGTCTGGTTTGCGGCTCGTATTGCCACTATGGTGTGTTCTCCGTCTCTGGTCTCGTTTCCGGGGATGTATTCTGGGTCGTATATGTTGTAGTCTTCTTTTTTTGCATTTGGCATTTAGAGCTTCGGCCCGTCAGGATTTCCACAGCCACTTTAGGCAGTGAGCTTGGTTTTTCAGGCTCAGGTTCCTGATTTTTTTAATATATTCTCGACCGTCATCGTGATTTGGTGCATCTTCTCTGAAGTAGACACAATTTCGGCTGTCGATTCGGGTCCGTAAGGTGGTGGCGACATGGTCCTCATCTTCTCCCTTGCTTCCCGAATCCGCATCGCAATATAGTAAAAATAGTCCGATCTAAACCAAACGCCAAGAAGAGGAAAGTGTACACTAGCCCACCAGCGCTGAATAACAACAAACCAGCATCTCCTAATCCTGGAAACGAGATACGAAACAAGCCGACCAGTAAAACTCTTGACACTACCACGGAGTTAACAGAGACGGGTAACAACCTACCAGAGAACCCTGAAGAGGTGAAAGAAGGGACAGAAGCAAACGTCTCTGACGTAATAGAAGAAATCCCCGATATTGCAGACATTGCAGATAACATTATGAGCTCGCTCCAACGGATTCGGTAAGCAAGGGAGAAGATGGGAGCCATGTCGCCACCACCTTAAGTAAGTCTTTATATACGGAACCCTACGTCATTGTCGCACGTAACCTCTAAGTAACTCTGGCCTTTGTACTGTCTCTTAATACTTCGGTCACTTCCCTTTGACGGTGTTTGTACACAGTACATTCTCATTGTCATATTCTAATATACATTATTGTGTGTTAATTCAGCGGTTTTCTTCTTCTTCCTTCTTCTTCCTCGTTCGCCCTGAAAAGGACGTTGGTTGCGTTGTGTCTGTTTACGCCTAAGCTGTGATATCTGCACCTTTCGGTCGACACATCCGACTTCAGCAAGGCATTTTTTGGAACCGGGTTTGCCTTCCCTCTGCGATCCGTACTCGCTCAGCCAGACTGCACTGCTGCAGACTGTTTCCAGGACCACCACGTGGATGTGGAGTACGGTCTTGGTCAGCTCTGGTTCGCTGACCCTGATGCAAGCAGTCAAGCTATGGGTCGCTGACTGCATTCTCTATTGCTGCATCTAATTCAGCAGTGACACTAAGGTATTGCGAGGGGTTGGTCCGCCCTGGGTGACAGCCAGGAAGTGGATGTGGGTTCCATCGGACACCACTAAGGTGGTACTGTTCTGTTTAAACATTTACTTGGCTGCATATTATATTTTTCTGTGTAATTATTTATTGGGGGGGCGGGGGGGGGGGGGGCGGCCCTAAGGTAGGATCCGCCACTGGTGCCAGATATTTTTAGTACGCATCTCGATGGTAGTGTTAGTAATACTATTGAGTCAAAACGCAGAGATTCTCCCCCTTCACAAATATCTATTCTTGTATCATTTCCGCGAAGAATAAAGCGTTGACACATGGCACGTGACCAACGGGCTGATCACCCGTTTGTCAGTCACTTCGATTACGGAAACAACAGCAAATGGATTGATTTGCCGTTGCCCTAAAGACGCCAATAGGCGTGATGGGAAACAATGGCAAAGAAAACCTATCTGCTGTTGCCCTAAGACGCCACTAGGCGTAATGGCCACTGACTGCTTTGACGGTCGGTGGCTAAGGACGGAAGAAGAAGAAGAAGAAGAAGACATGGCACGTGACATGGTTTTTTTTAGCAGGCTTAGAATGCTCTCGTGACTTTGGAATGACGTAGCACGTCAGCATTTAGATACTGTTTGTCTAGACCACACAACTTTTGTTCTACAGTTAGCGCCATTTTCCACCAACCACTCACGCTAGCAGTTGTCCGTGGAAACCTCCTTGACTCACAGAATGTTGTGAAGATAGCGGCAAAGAATGTTGCCATGTTGTCTAACAGATGGCTTTGTTGGCCATTGTTTGTCTACGTTATGAAGTGTGAGGGACGTCTCCCACCCACTCCGTTGTTTTCCTTTCATTAAAATGTTTAGGAATGATGAACAGAGCGGAAGTCCCTTCCCATGCCATTCTGTCAAGGTCTTTACACGTATTCTTTTTTTCTTTCGTTTCTGTCTCAAACTGCTTACCCCATGTGTTTCCATGTTTCACATTTCTTTTAACAGATCACGTGACTGTCTAGTAATGCTATCAACTGGTTTCCTCGCTGTGTAATAATTTTACTTTCTCGGTTATTCATTCGCTTTCTTTGTTTTGATTTGTTTGTTGATTGTTTTTTAATCAGAAACCTGTGGTATGAACGCAATAAAGAAGGTAAAAACTAACAAACAAACAAATTAGATAGTTTCAAGTTTGAGCACATTGAAGATTTTATAACTCTAGAAAGGAAAGACAAATAATGTAGCAATCAAAAGATTTGCACTAAAAGCGTTAATGTTTGTTGTCTAAAGTTGGCTGGCTTGGGCGAGGTTAAATTTGATGTTTGACATGCCTGGTTTTTCTTTGTTTATTCTCTAAGTGAGAACTTGAACTCCAGGTGCACGGACCAGTTATTTATCATTTCGTATCGGATTTCTGGACGCTCGTGAGACGCTCGCGGGATGAAGTAATACAGGAACCTGTTCGCGAGTTTGTCTGTGCAAATAAAGGCCTTGAACTTTATGAGAGAAAAAAAAAAAAACGAAATTTGTTATAGTTTTGGTAGTTTATCTTCGTCCGTTAGCTCGTCTTTGTTCAGACTTTTTTGGCCGATGACGAATGTTGCAAATCCCAGTATGATGGGTACAAAGGCTTAGTGATGTGGATTGTAAAATGCTACAATGAAACTTACTGTTCACAGTTTATGCGGTTCTTGTTTGTTGCGTGTTTAGGCAAAGAGAGAAAATGACAACTGCACCCTCAGGACTGTCGTACAAGGCGACTAATAATGTCGTTGTGCATCGGGCTGGCAAACTCATTATGTAAAACTAATGGCGACATAAACCACCCGCTTAGTGCAGGCTTACTGCATGGAGAAATACAAGTTGTAGTAGTGGCGCCTTGCTCGATATAAACGATTTGTTGCGAGTTTGGTCATATTTCCAATGATATTTCATTATTTTGTCCATTCACACGAAATTCTCTCTTCATATCTCATCTTTATTTTTACTCTGGTGACTTAAGAATGCCCGGTTGTTCAGAAAACTACACTGCCAACCTTTTAGTTGGAACAGAAGTGTCTTCAGCGTCAAAATTGTCAGTATGCATAGCTACAACATTGAGAAAAATCCTATTTTTCTCGCAGAGTATAGTGTGTGATGCTAGCATTCTCACAAGTTTTTTTTGTTTCTTTTGTTTTTGTATTTAAGATAATATTAGTCCTGATGGGAAACATATTTAAAAAAAAAACACCAGGAGGAGACAAACATGATTAGGGTAAATACGTGCAGACAGGCTTTAACAAAACTGGGAGATATTTAGTGCAGGACGGTCAAGGAAAGCGAGGAACAGAGATAAAGAAATTGTGCCTGTAGCAAAGAACCTCCGTTGTTTTTACAGTTTTTTCTACTGAAGAAACGAAATGCTATTTAAACGCGAAAGAATTAAGTTACAGCGTCCAACATTCGTTCATGACCTTTCACCTCCCCATTGAGCATAGGCTCCAACAAACGTAGGCCAAGTCTTCCTGTCACGTGCCATCAGCTCAAGGTCTTACCGTGTCATCTTCATCCCCTTCACGTCTGTCTCTAGTTCTCTTCTCCATGCGTTTTTTGGTCTTCCTCTAAGTGTCCAAATATATTATCGCCACTTTCTGTTTGCAATTTAATACAAGCTGGTCTGTTTATGTTAGCTGAGAAGTTCAGAAGATTTCACGTAACAAGGTTTCTTGCTACACGTCATTTTGCCAAGAAATGCCAGCAAGAGGATTCCTGGTTGAACTGAGACAAACAGCAGCTATGCCTTTGAAAATTGATAAGTGAGAAAATTAGTTAGGATCAATAAAAGGGTGTTAGAAATTTAAGAAAAGGGGGATTTTTTCCCCACCGCCTACAGCTCTCGTGACCGAGAAGTGAAATAAGTTAATTCTAGCGCTTACCTGAGCAAAATGAACATACCGAAACTTTGTGTCAGCAATATACTGGTGAATTATTGACATTCGTTTATTAGAGACAGAAAAGCTACCCGATTTATGGGGTGTGTGGGGGTGGTGGAGAGTGGAACTGTTTTTGAAGTTGGAGAAATGAAAAATTAAAATATCTTAAACCAAATTATTTCCAACGTGGTAGTTCGCTCTGAAAGTTTTAGATTCATTATTCTAAAAAAGAATAGAAAAGAAAACTTCATACTTGTAATTAGGAATGGCGAATGAGACTAGGTTAATTCTGATTTCTGTTTAATTGAAGAATATCCACAAAGATTAAATAAAGCATGACAAATGATGAAAATTATTGACAGAATTGAGTGTATGTGACAGAATTAGCCGAAACTGTGCTGCGTCTCAGTTGTACTCCTGGCCTGCGTGTCAGTTGTACTCGCCTGTTCTGATCATGTGTCTTTTCCTGTATATGTAACTTCAGACATCTGTAGGTGGATTGGTAAATAATAAACACAAATGGGTATGTTGCAGGCACTCATGAGAAATGAAGTAGAAAATTAGGCAAGACAAAAAAAGTAATCGAAGTGATAGGCTTACCGGGAAATCGAACCCACGACCATCACGATTGACTTCGCCAATACTAGGTGACGAACGAACGAACTTTATTTTCGAAGGGTAAAGAATTGGGCGCGCAGGCCCGTCTAACATTCTGCCCTTCCACTCTCATTAATCTTGCATACTATATCTTTTCATTCCCACATGATGCTTTAAGCATTAATTTAAAGGCATGCAACATTATAAAGTTACCAAGTGACGGGTTTATTAGGTGGGGTGATTCGTTTCTCGCTATCTTTGCAGTATGGCACGGAGTGAGTCATCTGCGCAATTGTTAGAGAGCACCAGGGAATGGAAGTTGTGGAGAGACGTAGTTAGTCCATGGACTTTTTGATGATAATGACGATGGTGATGATGATAATGATAATTACATTCTTGTTTTCATTATAATCTGACTGGGTGTAATTAATCAATACCATTTAGCTCCCCAAGGAGCATAAGCCTTCAGCAAACACATGCCAAGTACTTCTGTCACGTGACATCAGCCAAAGTTCTTGCAATGTCTTCCTCATCATTTTCACTTTCGTTTCCAGTTCTCTTCTCCATGTGTTGTTTGGTCTACCTCTGCCTCTCTTTCCCTGGGGATTCCAGAACAAGGACTACCTTGTAATGCTATCAACAGGTTTCCTCAATGTGTGTCCTATCCATCGCCAGCGTCCTTTTCTCAACTCTTGTTCCACTGGCACTTGTCTGGTTCTTGTCATCAGTTCTACATTGGCACTTGTCTGGTTCTTGTCATCAGTTCCACATTTGTGACTTTGTCATACCATTTCAATCCTTCTATTCTACGCAAGCACCCATTTATGAAAGTCTGTAGCTTTTTGGTTGTTGTTTTTGTTGTTCTCCATGTTTCAGAGCTATACAATAGGACTGATCTATCTATACATGTTAAAAGAACCTAGTAAGTCCTACGACACAGAGCAGGTAGCGTCATAATTGTTGTTTGGAATTTCAGGTGATCGTAACCAACCAAATTACAACAAAGTTCAATGTGCACTTACACACAAGCATTTCCGAGGGTAAGTTGTTTGCCTTGGTTTAACTTTTCTATTTATTTTGTCGCGCAGACTGGTTAAAAAATACCGCAGAAATTATATGTCACATTATTCACGTAATCGAGAATTTGCCTTTAATCTTCATATACTCATACTAAAAAGAAGTCACTCAGTAGCACTAAATACAAGATAGAAATTATTATTTAGCTCTATTAATTATTGTATTATAATAATTAGGTCAGTTTCTTGCGCTGATTTCAAATTTGAAATCCGTTTATCTCTATCACATTTTCTGTTCGACTTGTGCAAATACATTGGCAGGTTGGTTACGAAAATCGCCGAAGCATAAGTCGATGCCTTTTGGAGTGCCAGTAATATGGCGTGAACCGATAAATCACGCTACTGGTTGTTACTTCTGCTTGACAAATATCCATGGTTTCACTTTTAAAACTAGAAAGTCTGTGGTTTATCCAAATATTGAACCGGTTTCGAAACCAGTGCCTCATGATCCAATCACGTGTCCGATCCCAGTTCCACCAGAACAATATCCGTTGGACGTGAATGAACCATCAGAAAGTTATATTTTACCTGCTTTACAAACTAATTCTGACTCAGATTATATACCGGTGAATGATGGTGTTCACTTAATTAACCATTCAGAACTTTCAGATCTAATACGTGATCTCGCGCTTACCAAAGGACAAGCGGAATTACTCGGTTCGCGACTCAATGAATGGAATCATTTAGCGCCCAATACTCCGATAACTAAATTTTGTCATAGACACAGAGAACTTGTTAAATACTTTGAGATGGATGATGACATTTGCTATTGCAAAGATGTAAACAGTCTAATGGTGCACCACGGTCATGAGCACATAGTCAACGAATGGCGACTTTTCATCGACTCTTCCAAGACTAGTCTAAAAGCCGTGTTATTGCATAACGGAAAGTTATTTTCATCAAGGGAGCCGCGCTAGCGTAGTGGTTACCACACCGCTCTGGCGACCGGGTGATCCAGGATCAAACCCGGGCGACGGCATTTGAGAATTTTTCGTCGACCGAGATTTGGACTGGATTAACTCGAGACCTGGCGAGGACATTTGAAGGAGGGTCGTCGACCAGGGATTGGCGGCTCCTGAGCCGACCCAGCTGTAATGGGTACCTCCGAAATCGGCGAGTATCTGCCTGAATGGCGAGGGACACCTGTCTCTGTACAAGAAAAAAGGGATACTCATGTAAAATCAATGTCAGGTTAGACATTAATAATAACCTCAGATTTCGCCTCGAGTATTAGCGGGCGTACGAAAGAAAAAAAAATTTCATCAATTCCAGTCGCCTACTTTGTTCATATGAAAGAAACTTATGACAATATGGCTATACTTTTGGCAAAAATAAAGTACAATGACTACCAATGGCGGATTTGTGGAGACCTAAAGGTCATTGCAATTCTAACGGGCATGCAGACTGGGTATACTACATTTTGTTGCTTCCTATGTGAATGGGACAGCCGCAACAGACAGGAACATTATGCAAGAAAAGGTGTGGCCTATCAGGGATCGTATGCAGCTCGGGCATAAAAATGTAATACATGAGCATTAGTTAACAAAGACAGCATCATTTTACCACCTTTACATATAAAGTTGGGGCTCATGAAGAATTTCGTAAACGCGTTAGATAAAACGAGCAAAGCTTTCACTTATCTTCGAGAAAAGTTTCCGCAAGTTAACGATGCAAAGATAAAGGAAGGTTCTTTGTAGGACTTCAGATTAGGAAAGTTATTGCAGACAAACAATTCGAGAACTTGTTACATGGTAGTGAACTTCGCGCATGGATGGCATTCAAATCGATCGTCGATAACTTTCTGGGAAATCACAAATCTGTCGACTATGTGCATATTGTTAAGCAGTGCATAGATGCATACAGAATTATGGGCTGTAACATGTCCCTCAAAATCCATTTGCTCGATTCGCATCTTGACTTTTTCCCTGACAACCTTGGCGAAGTCAGCGATGAACATGGAGAACGATTCCATCAAGATATCGCCGTAATGGAGTCACGTTATCAACGACGGTGGAGTGTGACCATGCTTGCCGATTATTGTTGGATGCTTCATCGCGATGTACCACATGCCATTCACCGACGAAAGTCGACTGCAAAGAAATTCAAGCCTACATAACTGTATACTTCTTGTACGAATGATGTTGTAATAATGTATGGGTTGTTACAAAACTTCAATTGCGTATTTCTAGAGATCCCGACCTGATAGAAAAAAACGGTTTGCAGATTTTAAAACAGCGCATTAAAATTGACCAGAAAAACATAGAAATGTTAGAGAAAGAGAAAAAAAATTTTTTTTGTTAGCCAGTGTTTTTTTTACTATCACCCATTGTAAGTGCGTGTGTATGTATGTGTGTTAAATGTCTGTATATATATTTTTTTTACTGTCTTGCGCACAGTAAATTCAATTGGATGTTGATGTATGTGTTTGAGGCGTTTTTTAAAGTACTATATCATATTTTCTTTCTTCCAATAATCCGCCAGAAAGCTCCAGGTTTTGTGACCTTGACCTGAATTCAGAAAGTCACCTGACAGCTGCTCTTGGGAACACATGGAGCCACAGTGTAAACACAAGACTTATATTACAATATCTGACTAGCGATACAAAACAGGTAATTGAAATGAGTAGTATAAATCGTGGTGTTTGCTTGATTACTTCCGACATCTTTGTCATGAGGTGATAAGTTCAGATGTGAAAGCGAGGACCACTACCTTAGTGAAATGCATGTGAGGTAGGGAAAAACAGTATCACTGAGTGTGATTTTGAGTGACTTACAACAGTCAAGAGAAATGGTTACTGAAGTGACCTCGATCTTGGTTTCACCTTCACGAATTGGAAGAAGTAAACACTCACTCTCTCTTTTATTCTGACACACAGATTTGAGAGGAAACTAAATAATGCTGGAAAATTCTTACTGAAGGTTTCTATTTCAATATTTATTTAAAAAAACAATATCGATCAAGATATGTAAATCAGACAGATAACGAAAACAATGCTATCCCCCTTTCCTCTTCACAAGTAATTATTGCACAAAGAGATGAAATAACAATCTATAGTAAGCATGAAAAACTAAATTAAAATCGAAAAACAAGAAAAAAAAGTCTGAGCTATCCTTGCTCCTGAAATTTTATGCTGCTTCAACTGTGATTCTACGTAAAAAGGGTTAAAGCTCCAGGAAGACTGCACTTCCAAGTCGATCAATGACTGGGCTATCTGGCGAGACCCAGGGCAAAATAAGTGAAATATTACTCCTAAAGATAAAATGCACAACACATTGTGACTTTTGGTCCGAGTGACCAGGGGCCCTATTTTCCTATGATGCGAGATTGCCCGGCAGGCGGGATCACTTCTGTGTTGTTAGACTGAGTGGGTTATCACGCTCGCTACAATGGCAGGCTAACTGCTGTCGGTTAGCAGATCCTTTATGGCTTGGTGACTACAAGAAAGTCCTGGAAACTTGGTGATGCGTTATATAATCCACAAAAATGCGATATTTCTAGGGACTAGAGATCGGTGATAACCGGTATAATTTTCTGGAACGAAATATATATACATACATATAACACCCGTTACAAACGAATAGACGGGGATTTGGTCATGGAGACATCCGCTGGTGGTCCAAGGCATCAAGCAGGGAGCGCAGAGACAAGGTAGTTCAGGAGATACGAGGAGCTGAGAATGATAAGAGGTTGCAAAAAGCAGTGCAGCAGGTCCAACAAGGCCAATGGACTACATGGGAAGGAGCCCTGCAGAGGTCCTTGACATGGAATGATATATGGCATATGGCACCTCTTAGGCTCAGCTTCGTTGTTAGATCAATGTATGACCTGCTGCCGTCGGCCACCAACCTTGTGAAATGGGGAAAGTCGGATGATGAGCAGTGCCCCCTGTGCCAAGGGAGGCAGACACTTGAACACGTGCTCTCAGCGTGTAAGGTGTCATTAGGGCAAGGGCGATACACTTGGCGCCATAACAAAGTGCTAAATGAGCTTGCTGCGACAATAGATCGGGCAAGGATGAAGGCGAATAGCAAACCCAGGCCGAGCACCGCAAATACATACTTTCTGAGGGCAGGAAAGTCAGCACACCCCAAACCGAGTAACCCTGGTAGCAGTTTACCATCTCTTCTTGACTGTGCAAACGGCTGGGTAATGGCGGTAGACCTACCTGGACGAGGGGCATATCCAGAGAGTATCAGAAAATCGCGGAGACGGCCGGATATAGTGCTTCATTCTTCAGCAACGCTTCAGGTCATACTGATTGAACTGACCGTGCCATTTGAATCCAGATTAGACGAGCAACATTCGTTCAAAGCGACCAAGTATAGTGATCTGGCCGCCGATCTGAGACACGATGGGTTCACTGCAAGGGTCATGGCTGTTGAAGTGGGCGCAAGAGGGCTTGTGGCTGCATCAGTGTATGATCTATTGAAACTGTTGGGGCTGAGGGGACAGTCGAGAACAAGGGCACTGAAGAGGCTTAGTGAAACTGCCGAAAAGGCATCAGGCTGGCTGTGGAACAACCGCAATGGGCAATAGAAATCGTGACAATAAACGCTGCGGTACAGAAAACACCAGGAATTTTTCTAAGTCCACAATACGCTGAGTTTTTTGGTGTACTAGTGAACGGGCTGTGACTGAGGGGCAACAGGCGGTGTGTATTATAGGGGTGTCCAGTGTCAGAATTTCAGTGGCGAACGCGCAGTGGCTAAACTCGTCGGCTTCGCGATGGTGTCTCAGTGTGGGCGACGGAACGAACAGAATAATTTGTCTTCTCTTTGTTACTTTCACAATTGCCTCCACGGCTGGCGGAGTTGTTGATTAAAGTTGTTACCATAAGTGAACTGGGTTCATTTTCGATACAAGACAACAGGAGGCTGAGACGCTTGGGAGTCATGACCCAAGTGGGCCCGCCCCCCTTAGAGTGTAAAGGAGTATATCGGGCCGAAACACTTGTCGGATGGGGGGACTCCTTCTGATGATCAGATTGCTTCCTGTTGTATCGCTCTGTAAAGAGTTTCCTATCATAATTTCCTGTCAACAAATCACCCCTGTCTACTCCCTTCTCTCCTCACACCTTAAAGTCATAGATTCCCACCCGGCATGGCTCTTTCGAGCTTGTCCGCGGGTATTCGTCAGCGAAGCCATCGCTGGTTGACTGTGCTTGCCTCGATCTAGAAAAATTAAGTCCTGCGTCGGCTAACACATATGAAGATCAATAATATAGATGTTGTTGTTGTTGTTGTTGTTTTCGTCTACTATGCTGCTGTAATACCCTGTTCAACCTGAAAGTTTGGTTATAATTGGGGTATATAGGGTGTTATCGTCTTCACTGGTATCTCGTTCGTAGTCCTGGAGGTGATCGGTCCTGAAAAGGACCACTAGCTGTCTGCTTGGTCCTTTCTCGTTGTTGTCTGATTCGTTGTGCGTTGTCCCATGACTGTCTTTAGTGTGTTTGGTAGGGCCTCATTCATGGCTGCACATGCTCTTTCTTGATTGCGTATCATTTGTTGTACGATTTCGATTCTCATTTTGTCTTTCGTTTCTTTGTTTTGTTCTCTAGTTTTTGTAAGGATATCCTCAACGATCCTTCTCTCTGCTTCAATTCTTTGGAGGATTTCTTCGTTCTCTTCTTTTAGCTTTGTGAGTTTGGCGATGTCGACTTCTATCTCGTGTTTGATGGATTTTGTTTCCTGTAGCATTGCCTGGCGCTCTGTAACATTTCTCTGACGCTCTGCATATCTATTACGTCTTCACCTCTATCCTTGTCGTCTTCGGGAGCCTGCTTGCTTCTGTTTTCGTTCTGCAGTTTCCTTTTCATTTCGTTGATTTCAGCGGTCAGCTTGTGTAGCTGTCGTCTGTCAATCGTGCGCTGTTTTTCTGCAGCATCCGCAGTCACTCTGTGTTTGGCCTCTTTGAAGGGTATGTTTTTAGACACGGCCTCCTTCAAGATGCTCTTAGTTTCCTGGAACATAGGGCATCCTCTGTACCTTGCCCCGTGGTTTCCGTGGCAGTTTGCACAGGTACGGTTTGCGTTAGTTTCTTTGTAGTTGCGGTCCTCCTTTGCCCTGGGGCAGTCGCCATATTGGTGACTACCCGCACAATACCGGCAAACTGCATCTTTCCTGCACGTTTTCGTTGTGTGCGAAAACTGCTGGCAGTTAGAGCACTGCATGACCGGCGGGATAAAAGCCTCTGTCTTTTTTGAAATAGTTTCGAGCGTCAGTTTCTCAGGTCTTGTCGGCCCTTCGACGGTTACCACAATCAGGTTTGTGTCTTTGTTGTTCCATGTTTTTAGCCTTTCGACCTGAGTGAATTTGATGTCTGCGTTTTCGGTCTGAAGTTTGTTGTGAACCTCGCTTGCGGGCCATCTGGTGTCCACCCCTCTTACGACAAACTTCTTTGTAGTCTTGTTGGTCTCCATCACTACTTTTATCTGGTGAGGCAGCATGAATTCTTTCGGTCCTGCCTCCAGTTCTGTCATCAGTGCAGTTGATTTTTCCGTGCTGTTGAGCGAAAGCACAACTCCCTTTTCGTGCCTCCGTACCTTAGCGATGCCTCTCTTGCCAGTTATTGCTTCTAGGATAGTGATTACTTTGTCATCTGGTAGGGCCCTGAGTGAGGCCTCGCCTCCAGGCATCTGTGTGATCTTAACAATCCTCTCCTGTAGTACCACGTTAGAGACGGCATTTTGTTGCTTGAGAAGTTGGCACGTTCCAACTTCTGTCTCCGATTGAGTGTGCGGTCTGCGGGGCGGATTCGTATTCTGGCTCGTCTGCATCTGGTCAAGTTTCACCGGTGTTGGCTGGTCACTGTATGATGTAGACTCGACAATGACATCTCGTTTTATCGGTGGATGGATTTTGTTGGGTTTCAATGCCTTGTTACCCTCTGTCTTCGATGTTTTGTGGCCGTTGTTTGCAGATGTTGCCTTGTCACTGCACAATGTAGCTACCGCCTCGACACCTTGTTTCAGCGGTGGTGTTGCTAGGTCTGGTTTCGGTGCTTGCTTGTCATCTGTCTTCGAAGCTTTGAGTCGATCATCGGTCGTTGTGTCAAAGGTTGCGTTGAACGGCTTCCGAGAAGGATCGGCCACGACGCTATTAGTTGTAGTATTCGTGCTCTCTGGTTGACTCTGTTTTTTCTTCGTTGGTTCTTGTTTGATGCTGCTGACAAGTGTTTGAGGGCTTGTGTAGACTTTCCTCTTCTTCGCTTGTGGCTTGGTACGAGTCATTTTAGTCTATTGCTACCGTATAATGATCCGTTGGGTGTTGCTACCGTATAATGATCCGTTGGGTGATCTCTGTGTACGTCCTGAGAAGGACGCTGGTTATAGGGCTGTCTTGATCGTCTGAGCTGGATGAAAAAAAGAACAAACGAAAACCAACGTAGTAACTAATAGATTTTAGGTCGTAGCTTATATAGGGGACATTTCTGAACTCGCGCACATCTGCGGAGAAATTGGTTTTCTTTCTTCCCATGCAGGTGTGCTGGAGAGACGGTGAGATGGGCCAGAGGCCCTGGCGAACGGGGGACTCCCACGAGATGACCTAGATAAAAGATTTTTTTCCCGTTTGACCTGGGAAGTTGAATAGAAATAGTCGTCGGTGTCCCTTGCTTAAAACTCCCCTAGTTGACACAACCAGGAGACATGAAAAGGCGCGTAAGAAACGCAGATGGCAGTGGCGTAATTCCTACGCTAGCATGATTCTCGTCGCTCGAAGAAAGTTTCGTCTCTAGCCCAAGTTAGTGGACATTTTTCTCTCCGCGCGGATGTTCAGAACGCGTTTTCGCTTTCCAGTGGAAAGTTACACCTTAGTCTTAGGAAAATCTATTATGGGGAGGTTTTACCTAAAATTTTTTTTTTTTATTTCTGACTTTACAAGCTCCAACTTTTTTGGGCATGTTTAGGACATCAAAGCATCTAATAAAAAATGCTGAATCATTGGAAAATAATTATATTGGATCCTAATTTGCATATTGTTACTAAAAATAGAAACTTTTTTGTGTCAAGATGCACACTTTATTTGCAAAGATAGGACATTGGAATTTGGCTTGCACATAGATATCAGCATTCTCAAGACTCCCTTCTAGTTTCATCTTTATAAACTATCCGAGTGAATTTTTATGAATTTTCAAAAATTAGACCAATTTTTCTTGATAAAAATACAGGGTAGAGATATTTTAAAAATTCACTGATCAAAAAGTTACAGGTTTATACTTTTAAAATTAGAAGGGGACAAGCACAACAGTATGAGATCACAGTGTGCAAAGTTTAAAGCCTTTAGCTTTACAATATTTTGAGTAATCCTGACATAATGTCATCAAAATTGGTGAATAACAATATCGTAGAAATAAGCAAAATAGAAGGAAAACATGCCTTAAAATTGTCATACTCACATTAGAATCCACCAATTGCATATCCATTCTCTTTGCTGGTATTCTTATACTCCAGGAAAGATTTTCTGTGCCTGTATTCTGCTTTTTTCATATCATATGATCTTAGGGAAGCAGAGACTCGTGCGGCGTCAAAACCAGAAAATCCTTTGAAGCAGTATTTCCCAAAAGATAGACCAAGATTTTCAAAAATTCCTCTTCTCCCAAGTTCTCCATCATTGAAAACTATCAAAGCATCATAAACTGAAAGTTCTAATCTGTCTCTTCCTACAAATGCTGCTTTGGGACATCTGTTCCAGATCAGATTGTGGAAAGACTCATTAGAGTTCTGTGTTCCTCCATGAAGACATTTTGACAACAAGAAGTCTGAAGACAATTCATCAAAGACAGGCTGAATTTCTTTAATGACAAATTTAGGCAGCCTGTTTATGTTAGCCTTGTTTATATCCTTTGGGCACCAATCTCCACAATCTTCATGATCTCCAGCACGGTGCTTGAGAATGGCCATTATGCTTTTTTTCATATTGGAAATTGAACCAATATTTCCTCTTATTGCGGCACCGTAATGACCTTGTATTCTCATAATAGCACTCTTTGTTAATCTTCCAAAATTTCCAATACCCTTATACTTTTTCCCATCTTCTTCATACTGCTTACCTTTACATTCTGCAACTTTATCAAGGAGACGTCGTCCCATTCGTTTCTGAACATGGCCGCAGCATTCTAATTTTTCGATTTGAAGTCCAGGATACATTTGTGGCTTTGCCTCGGCAACAGATTTAAAACTTTTTGAATCCCCATCTCCAAGATATTTTACATACTTCAAACCATGTTTTTCCTCAGATCTTTTTGTAGCATGCAAAATTTTCCTTTTCAACTCACTGTGTGTTGCTGATGCTACTGGTGGAGGCATATTCATATTGTCTTTATTTATTCCTATGCTAAACATTGACATCTGGAACCTTAAATTTATATTTTCAGCAGATGAAGATAGTTGAATACTTTCACAACAAAATATACAAGTGAATGTGAATGAACTTGACAGGCCATAGTGAGTCTCATTCACTGTGTATAAAGACTCTGTAAACTGATCCTGCTCACTGTTTGTAGTGACAGGTGATGTCAAACACTTTGGACAGGGAAACTGTTTAACAAAATCCAAAACGCTTGCAATGCTGATAATTCTGTATCCTTCAATAGTTTCAGGATCAGTGTCTTTCACAGTTGTAGAAGTAACACTATTTAATTTGCAGAAGGATGCAGATGTGTTTAGAGTTTTACTTTCAGCTGGCTGAGAATTACAGTTTGCCGATAGGCCTAGGCCTATTCCATTTGTCTGACATGTGGCTTTCGGTTGTTTAAGAGAACCAGAATACCTGTTGCCTCTAAATTTCCTCTTAATGGGCCTATCCTTCCTTCTTTTACCTGATGCTGTTGATTTATTAACACAATCCATTTTATTCAATAAGAAATCACTATAAATCTCACAGCAATCGCAAAAAATCGACTTCGCCGTGATACAGGAAGCGTGTACAAATTAGGAAGTAAATAAATCAGTTAGCCAAGCCCAATGTAAGCTTGATTCTGATTGGTTGAAACTGGCGATTTTGTTAACCCCATGAGAAGTTTCAGCCAATGAAATGTTATTTTATGTTAAGATTCATACCTTTTAAAAATTTTAATCTAATGCCCTGGCTGGACTAAATACCGAAAAAATTATTAAAATATGTTAATGAATAAAAAAGTTATAACAAAATAATTTTTTTGCATATATAATTAGCTGATTTGTGGCTGAACATACGTAATTTTTAAACAAAATGCAAAAATATGGGTGAAACCTCCCCTTATGTAGAAGTGATGTGGCATCGGGTATGTGTCGAACTGTCCATGATACGATCAGATTGTACACATTTCTAACGAACAAGAATAAATACATAACATTCTTTCGATGATTATCTGGCTATCGCCTAAAACATCATTGAGTGACTGTTATCTGTCATTGGCACGGGCAGTCCCAGAACTGGACACGTGAAAAAGCTAAACTTAAATCTTCATCGTCGTCTTCCAAAGGGGCACTGTGGCGAGATGGATAGTGGATAGTTAAGTAGTTCCCAGAAACTAGAGAAAAGAACTGGTGAACTAGAGGTAGGGAAGTTGCGCAAGAGGGTAGATTGTTATAGAATTTGATAAGATATCCTGGACATAAAGAGGATACCAGGATAGTGCCAGAAAAGAGTCTGGTCTTATCAGTAATACCCCTTCTCTGAAAAGAGTAAGGGTGTATAGACATAAAGGTAGGGTCAAGCTGTATAAGTTCCCAGAGAAGATGGTAATGTAGTACTCTGAGTCCTTATTTGCTACCTCTCCAGATCCTCCTCTGTTGATATGGTAGTTATTATTGTTATTAACTCTGCTAGGAGTAATTATTTAATTAAATTTACCAACAAGAACTGTAACTTAACTTAAAGAATTTAAGTAAGTCTGCTGGTAAATATTTACAATTTATTTGTACATTTACTCTTTTCTGTTTTAAAAGAAATCATATTACAACATTAAATAAATAATAAAATGTTCAACAAAGTCTTTCACTGAATTAAGATGTCTATCACTATGGAGAAAGTCTTGCTTGGTTGGTCTCTCTCTGATTAAGTAATATTTGTTAATTTCACAGTTCTGATTGAAGATCTACACTGCTATAGTCATCATAAAATGTTTTATTTTATGTTTGGTTAACTGGGATATGCTGTACAGTTGCCTTTGTGGGCAACTTATCTGAGTCACTGAAGATGGCTCTCTCTGATATTGGATAGAAATATTTGCTGAAATTCTTCCAAGTGGTATACACGAGATGTCTGGCCCTCTGACATAGACCGGCAGTGCATCCGTCGTAACCTCAATAAGAGATGCCTCTTGTATATTTGTTAGGTTTACAGGATAAAACCTGAAACGAAGTTAAATGCAATCCCTGTATTCTTCTATCCCTCTATGACACAGATGGGGATGATAGACAGTTTCAGAGAGAGTGCTAGCAGATGCACAAGATATAATATAGTAGCAACAATCAATTCATTTCACTGTGATCATAAATTTCTTCTACGTCCTTATTTATAATCCTTTTCCAATGATCCGCCTCCCTACAATAATTTGGTCGTGAATAAAACTACTAAGTAAAAGATCAAACTATACAGTAATCCAATTCCTTTCATCCTTCCTTCTGTTCCTGGTATGTGTGTCATTCCAATAAGAAATACTTCTTTAAATACATTTCCAAACTTACAGACACACTTTGGCCATCATTCTCAATTATTTTGAATATTTCCCAAGGCTGGCTTTGCCTCCAGAATTACACATAAGCCTGTAAGTTCACCAGCAACACACTGTATTTTTTTAACACATCTACACACTTCCTATCGTACAGGTGGATTAATCACTAGAAATACACATAATTATATATATATATATATATATATATATATATATATATATATATATATATATATATATATATATATATATATATATATATATTCGTTCTTACCCTCAGGCACACACACAGACGAGCTGTTAATGGTCGCTTAATGTCTGCTTTCAAGTACAGAAGGCAAATCGCTTACACTAACACTTGCTTTCTTTTGCCGCTCGCTGTAGCTTTCAAATATTGTGACTGACCTGATTCTGTTAGACACGCGCTATATATATATATAGGGTGACCTCGAGCGTCCGAGGTAGTTCCCCAACGAATGTGTTTTGTGTTCAGAAAATATTGGTAAATTTTGCCTATTGTGCAAATCAGGAAAACTAAGATTTTATTTATCTAAGTTATTCCTGGAGCGATTTTATTCATCTAAAGTTTAAAATACGCCCTGTATTATTCTACATATTTCTAGTAAACAACCTTTTTCATTCCTAAATGCATTTTATTCTATGCGTACGTTACACAGCTAAATAATGGACTAACCTGAGGCTTCGACGCATTCAACTAGAGATCTCTCCCGTCCTATACCAGTATTTGTAAAAGTATTAGTACTTACGGGTAGAACAACATCCCTAATATCGTTTTGGTAGCCTCTTCCAGGTGGTACTTCTTTCATAATGCTGTAGTTAATTGTCCTCCGATACTTGTTTGCACATATTTAAACTTCCATTTTATTTATCCAAGGCTGTAGTAAACACGGCATAACGGAGCGTTCTGATTGGTCTGTGTATCTTGCAGTTCTTACAATGTATGGCGCGCGGTATGGTCAGAGTTTTCACCCGTGTGTTACCGGGGCCCGAAAGGGGAGCAAAGAATAGTAACACTGCACCCTGCCACGCATGTCGTAAAAAGCGACTAAGGAGGGTATGGGCATGGGGCTGTTTACCCCATCCCGTAAAAACTTCGCACAGTGGGCTGATCACCTGCTTGCCAACCAGTCTGATTACGGAAACAATGATAGATTGTTTGGTCTGTTTTTGTTCCACAAAGACGCCACTAGGCGTGGTGGAAACAGCGATAGATTGATCAATTTGTTGTTGCCCTAAGACGCCACTAGGCGTACTGGCCACATACTGCTTTGCCGGTTGATGGCTAAGGATGGAAGAAGAAGAAGAAGAAGAAGATGGTCAGAGTTATGCAGAATTCCTGATGTGATACAGACGTCACTTCATGACAGGAAGGCACAGGATATATCAGATAGTTAACCACACAGATCTATATAGATAGTAGCTGTAGAAGAGAGCTGTGAAGTAAGTCACCTTATTTGCTAGACCTATCCTATGCTCCAAGTCTCTATTAATAAGTGATGTCAATGCAGGTCGTTAATTATTCCCTACCAGTTTTTAAATATTAAATATTCTTTGAATTGCAAACAATCCAACGCAATTAATAAAATCAATAACTGCATTTTTTAAAAATGAATCAAAACACTTTTATAAGTAAATATATGTATAGTTAAAATTGCAGACGAATATATTTGTACACAAAATTTCACAAGCTATGCTTCTTTCAGGCATGCAGTGTTCGTCGTTTACTAATACGCTGCAAGTGTGTCTCGTAATACGCAAATTCTATGTTCTCACTCACTGATACCAGAACCTGCGACAATGGATAAAACAAGGTTATAGTATCTAAAGTTTAGGACGTTCCTCCGGTAACTGACTTGACCACAATTGATCAGAATCTCGTTTTTTGACAACACACTCATGAGGCTGTGATTCTGTCAGTCAATGACGTACGTCATATCTTTATACATTAACAATATAGTATAATAAGGCAAACATAAAATGCATTGGAGGGCTATAGCCATCATTTAAAAACTTTTCTGAGTACCCTTATAGTTATTTCCTTTTTGCCTTTATTGATGCCAAAGTGATCTCCCTTTACAAAAAAAACTCTTGGGCACACAGCATAAAAACCAAGCCCTAAAAAGGACTGAGCTTTTATTGCTAGCATTGTGTAGTCCTGAGAAATACTCGTCCTGAGAAGGACTAACTAGCTGAGTCAATGCTGTTGAGGACTGAGGTTGTATTTCGTGGAACATGAACCATTTGGAGATACAAAGGGAAAATACAGACATGCAGGTCTATGTTAATCATTACATGAATTTTAAATATTACATCAATTTTCATGACACTTAGATATTTTATCAAGTTAACGATATATACATTTATAGACATACCGGTACCTTCAGACACAACTTCAAGGACTGTGGCTGGTAATTTACGACTGCCGCTTGAGCTTATCACAAGGCAATGTCGTAGCACGTCAGCCTGGCGTCTTCTCAGCTGTAGAATTTTGATGTGAATTCAGGAAGTGTTCGAACTGTGTCTGAACGGGCTATATGTACTGGTTTTTAGTCAGTATGTCTTGATTGAACTGGTGTATCATTGGGTCTCCCTCTCTCATTTCGATTGATTTCTCCCCTTTTTTTAGCTCTTGCGTTTGATAGGTCTTTTCTTTGTCAAATTGAATTGGTTGTTTCCCTATGTTGACTGTGCATAATTAGGTAACCAATTATTGTGACCCGGGAGAGGGGGGGGGGGGGGGGTGGGGGGGGGCTGGGGGGGGGGGGGGGGGGGGGGGGGGGGAAGGGGGAGAAGGACTTTTTTCCTAATCGAATTAAAGTGGATTCCACCGTGATTCACTTTTTATGGTTGAAAATCCAGTGAGTAGTGAAATCCCACGGCGTAAAATCACACATAGAATTATTATTTACCATTAAATCATAAAGATACTTCTTTTCCATGGCTAAAATTCTGTAAGAATGATATTTGCAATCACAATCTCAGAGCAACTTATCATTTACAGTGCAATTCTATAGTTTTTTTCCCGTCTCGCTACTCACTCGAGAAAATTGAAGATATGACGAGAACTTTATTCTGTAAAGAAAAATGAGCCCGGAAGCAAGGCTGATCCTAGCAGAAAAATCTATATCGCTTTCTGGCTCACTGACTGTCCTCTTCTTTGTTCTCACACTAATCATCCACACTCCTGCTGATCAGTCGGAAAGCATCGTCTAGATAAGGGATCCCCACAGTGTTCTACATTCAAAGGATCGATAAACATCTATCACTTCCTTAGTTTGTTTAATTTATGTTATGCCTGGGGATCGATTAAGGATCAAGGATTCCATGGAGGGGTCAGGACTCAAAAAAAGTATGGGGGCCATTGGTTTAAATCTTCTTCTTCTTCGATCCTTAACCACCGACCGTCAAAGCAGTCAGTGGCCATCACGCCTAGTGGCGTCCTGTAGGGCAACAACAAATTGATTCCACTTTGCACGGTCGGTGGCCATCCTTCGTACAGTGCCCCAACTCTGGTTCATTCTTTGCATCTCAGCCTCCACAGTCCTCCGCCAAGTTGTTTTTGGTCGGCCTCTCTTTCGCTTTCCTTCAGGGGTCCAAAGCATAGCTGTTCTTGTGATGGCATCGGGGTCTCTTCTGAGGACATGACCAACCCAGCTCCAGCGTCTGCCAGCTATGATGGTATGCATGTCCTCTTGCTTGCTACGAGTAAGCAGATCTTGGTTGGTGATGGTATTCGGCCAAAAGATTCGGTGAATTTTTCTTAGGCATGTTGTGTGAAAAGAGGACAATTTTGACATTTCCTTCTCTGTGACTCTCCAGCATTCCGCACCATAGAGAAGCACAGAAAGCACGCAACTGTGGTATAATCTTAATTTTGTGCTTGTGCTGTATTGGGAGGACTTCCAGATGTTATTTAGGCTAAAGAAGGCTGTTCTTGTCTTATTCATTCTGATGTTGATGTCTTTGCCTGCCCCACCGTCTGGTGTTACTATGCTTCCTAGGTATGTGAAGGTATCTGTCTGTACCAGTTGCTGATTCCTTACTGATATGGGCTCAGGGTTGCTCACATTGAGCGTCATGACCTCAGACTTCTTTAAATTAATGTTCAAGCCCACCTGCTGGCTAAATTTATTAAGTCTATCCGTTTTTTCCTGGATGTGTTGATGTGAATGTGCCAGCAGTGCAATGTCATCTGCATATTCCAGATCTTCCAATGTTGAAAATGTAGTCCATCTTATTCCTCTTGGACTGCCCTCTGTTGTCTGGCGCATCACCCAGTCTATGACTGTTAAAAATAGAGTGGTTGATAAGGGGCATCCCTGTCGTACTCCTGTCTTCACTTCGAAGGTTAGGTTGCTCTGCCCAACACTACACGTAAAGTTGGCATAGAGGCTTTTTATGATGGACACTATGCAGCTTGGAATTCCATAAGCCCTCAGTATTTTCCATAAACTATCCCTATGTATGCTGTCAAAAGCCTTTTCAAAATCAACAAAATTTATGTAAAGCTGTCTTTGCCATTCTGAGCACTGCTCTATAATGTTCCTGAGAGTGAATATATGGTCTACACATCTTCTATTCTTTCTAAATCCTGCTTGTTCTTTCCTCAGTTTGTAGTCTACTGCCTTTGAAATTCTCTGTATAATTATCCTGCCTAGTATTTTCCTGGGAACTGAGAGAAGAGTGATTCTTCTCCAATTATTGCAGTCTGAAAGATCTCCCTTCTTGGGCAATTTGACAATTATTCCTTTGTTCCACTCTGATGGTGTTGTCCCCATTTTCCACACTTGTGCAAATAGTGGTTCTAATAGTTCTGCTTCTAGCTCAGGGTCTGTCTTAAATAGCTCTGCATTTAAGTTATCATGGCCCGGAGCTTTACCGTTCTTTAACCCTTTGATTGCTGTGATGATTTCTTCTTTTCGTGGAATGTGTGTATTTACATCTAGATCGTTTTCAGCCTCAGGAACATTCAATTGTGTCTCTGGTATTTCCTTTTTCAGAGTTTCTCTGAAGTGCTCTGCCCATCTTTTTTCCTGTCCCCCTGCTGTCTTGATGAGATTTCCTTGCTTATCTCTTACTAATGTAATATTGTTTGCACCTTGTTTTCCGCTGATGAATTTAGTTATTTTGTATACTGTGCTTTGTTCATTTCTCAGTGCTGCCTCTTCTGCCTGTTTTGCAAGATCGTCTAGGAAATTCCTTTTGTTGGCTCGGGTTTGGCGTTTAACTTCCCTGTCCAGTTGACTGTACTGTTCGCTATATAGTTGCTTTAACCTGGGGGACTTCGCTTCTGTTTTCTTTCTTTTCATTTCCTTTCTCATCTTTATGGTGTTTAGTGTTTCTGGTGTTAACCAGTCTTGCTTCTTCCTTTCCTGGAATCCTAAGCATTATTTGCTGCTTTCCTTATATATTGTTGAAATGGTGTTGAAATTCTGGTCTATATCATCAGTCAATGTCTTTTCCTGGCTTTTGGCAATTTGATATCGTTTCTTAATGTCGGCCGCAAAAGCTTTTCTGGTAAGGGGGTCCTTCAATTTGCTGATGTCAAACCTTTTCTGTGTAGTTACAATTGGTCCAGCCCTTCTTAGTTTCACTTTCAGTTTTGCTACTACTAAATGGTGATCGCTTCCCACATCTGCACCTCTTCTTACCTTCACATCTTGTAATGCATGTCTCCATCTACCGTTAACCATGATGTGGTCTATCTGGTTTCTGTCCCGACCATTTGGTGATTCCCATGTTAACTTGTGAATTTCCTTATGTGGGAAAAATGTTCCTCCAATGACCAGGTTGTTAATGCTACAGAAACTTATTAGCTTATCCCCATTTTCGTTTGCTATTCCGCTGCCGCATTTCCCCATTGTTCTTTCATTATATGTATTGTGTGTACCAACTTTCGCATTGAGGTCCCCCATTACTATAACAAGATCATATCTAGGTGTGTCCTCCATTTCTTTCTGCAGTTGTTGATAGAATTCATCCTTGACCTCCTCATCGCTATCATTCGTTGGTGCGTAGCATTGTATTATTGTAGTGTTGGTGAATCTCCCTCTCAATCTCAATCGTATCAGTCTGTTGTTGATGGTTTCCATTCCAGTAATGTCCTTTCTATCCCTTTCTGTAGAATAATGGCTACGCCTTCACTGTGCTGTCCATCCTCTCTTCCAGAGTAAAGTACTGTTTCTCCTGTTGCTGTTTTGACTTTTCCTGCCCCTGTCCATCTGCTCTCGCTTATCCCCAGGATGTGTAACCTATAGTTTCTCATTTCTGCCGTGACCTGTCTTAGTTTACCTGTCTCGTACATTGTCCTGACATTCCAAAATCCTATTCTTGTATCCTATTTTGCGGTCAGGACATCCGTTTTCATGTCAGTGGCTTCCTTTCGGCTTTCACCACTGACAGTCATACGAGCCACAGACTCCGAATGTCCATCCCGCAGCAAAGTTTGTTCATTTGATGTTGTTTCCGTAACTTCATAATTTTTTTTACATAGACAGGGGTGTCAGCCCTATGCTAAAACCCCCAACCTGGAGGACCAGGGTACCAGCTTTTGTCTGACCCCTACCCACACAGACCAGTCCAGCTTGGTTGAACCTACCAGGAGTAAAACTCCCACTGGCATAGCTCTGGGGATTGTCAGGGTACGCAAGCTGCCATACCGCTACAAGGTATAGGTACCATTGATGGCAGATTGGTTTAAATAGTTGGATTAAACTGTCATTGTTTACTGCTGGTAGTCTTTCTAATTCTTCTTCTTGATTGTCTCTTCCTTTTCTCTATTCTCAAGTCCTAAAACTCTGTTTTACATCGCTGCTATTACTGTATCATTTAAATTTCTCAGGCACATTACTTCTCTTTATACTTTATTAGTTTCCTTGTTTTAAGACAATTTTCATATTGTTCACATAACTAAGCTATCTCAGTTTCACTAAACAAGTTAATAAATTTCGGTTAACTGAAAGAGCAAACCGCTTTGAGACTTATCAGGGAACAATTATTCTACAACGGCCCACCATTCTTGCTTCCGCAGATTCTAGTAGCCAAGTCTCCGGTGTCGCCTTTTGCGGCAGTGAATTACACTATTCAAGATTGTGGACTTATTCAACAAGGTAAATACTTCCTGCATTTATCAGTTGTTTAAAAGTGTAATAAAACAGGTACATTTGCTAACGTTACTGTTACAAAAGTTTGTTACCCTAATCTATGTACACACATGTCCACATGTATCAGTTGTCTAAAAGTGTAATAAAACGGAGATACAAGAACTAATGTTACTGTCACACAATTTGTTTCTCTAATTCTGTGTACACAAATATCCATGTATTTATCCATCTGACACACTATTGTTGACCATGCTTGAAAGTGCTGTCACAACACGGAACAAATACAGTGTAGACCAGCGGTAGGCAACGCAGGAGCTGTGGGTATCCACTTTAGAAACAGGGCTTTCTAAAGGTCTACCTTGATAAAACCATTTCTGTTTTCAGAGCATCTGGAGTAAGTGCAGCCTCTGTGTAAGTTTAATCTCTGCATGATTGCTTCTTGCAGTTCCATAAACATAGCATCTGGAGTACGTACAGCCTCTGTGTTAGTTTAATCTCTGCAGGATTGCTTCTTGCAGTTCCATAAACAGAGCATCTGGAGTACGTACAGTCTCTGTGTTAGTTTAATCTCTGCAGGATTGCTTCTTGCAGTTCCATAAACATAGCATCTGGAGTACGTACAGCCTCTGTGTAAGTTTAATCTCTGCAGGATTGCTTCTTGCAGTTCCATAAACATAGCATCTGGAGTATGTACAGCCTCTGTGTTAGTTTAATCTCTGCAGGATTGCTTCTTGCAGTTCAATAAACAGAGCATCTGGAGTACGTACAGCCTCTGTGTAAGTTTAATCTCTGCAAGATTGCTTCTTGCAGTTCCATAAACATAGCATCTGGAGTAAGTGCAGCCTCTGTGTAAGTTTAATTTCTGCAGGATTGCTTCTTGCAGTTCATAAACAGAGCATCTGGAGTAAGTGCAGCCTCTGTGTAAGTTTAATTTCTGCAGGATTGCTTCTTGCAGTTCCATAAACATAGCATCTGAAGTAAGTGCGGCCTCTGTGTTAGTTTAATCTCTGCAGGATTGCTTCTTGCAGTTCCATAAACAGAGCATCTGGAGTACGTACAGCCTCTGTGTTAGTTTAATCTCTGCAGGATTGCTTCTTGCAGTTCCATAAACAGAGCATCTGGAGTACGTATAGCCTCTGTGTAAGTTTAATCTCTGCAAGATTGCTTCTTGCAGTTCCATAAACATAGCATCTGGAGTAAGTGCAGCCTCTGTGTAAGTTTAATTTCTGCAGGATTGCTTCTTGCAGTTCATAAACAGAGCATCTGGAGTAAGTGCAGCCTCTGTGTAAGTTTAATCTCTGCAGGATTGCTTCTTGCAGTTCCATAAACATAGCATCTGAAGTAAGTGCAGCCTCTGTGTAAGTTTAATCTCTGCAGGATTGCTTCTCGCAGGTCCATAAACATAGCATCTGAAGTAAGTGCAGCCTGTGTGTTAGTTTAATCTCTGCAGGATTGCTTCTCGCAGGTCCATAAACATAACATCTGAAGTAAGTGCAGCCTGTGTGTTAGTTTAATCTCTGCACGATTGCTTCTTGCAAGTCCATAAACATAACATCTGAAGTAAGTGCAGCCTGTGTGTTAGTTTAATCTCTGCAGGATTGCTTCTCGCAGGTCCATAAACATAACATCTGAAGTAAGTGCAGCCTGTGTGTTAGTTTAATCTCTGCAGGATTGCTTCTCGCAGGTCCATAAACATAACATCTGAAGTAAGTGCAGCCTGTGTGTTAGTTTAATCTCTGCAGGATTGCTTCTTGCAGGTTCATAAACATAGCATCTGAAGTAAGTGCAGCCTGTGTGTTAGTTTAATCTCTGCAGGATTGCTTCTCGCAGGTCCATAAACATAAATCTGAAGTAAGTGCAGCCTGTGTGTTAGTTTAATCTCTGCAGGATTGCTTCTTGCAGGTCCATAAACATAACATCTGAAGTAAGTGCAGCCTGTGTGTTAGTTTAATCTCTGCAGGATTGCTTCTTGCAGGTCCATAAACATAACATCTGAAGTAAGTGCAGCCTGTGTGTTAGTTTAATCTCTGCAGGATTGCTTCTCGCAGGTCCATAAACATAACATCTGACGTAAGTGCAGCCTGTGTGTTAGTTTAATCTCTGCAGGATTGCTTCTTGCAGGTTCATAAACATAGCATCTGAAGTAAGTGCAGCCTGTGTGTTAGTTTAATCTCTGCAGGATTGCTTCTCGCAGGTCCATAAACATAACATCTGAAGTAAGTGCAGCCTGTGTGTTAGTTTAATCTCTGCAGGATTGCTTCTTGCAGGTCCATAAACATAACATCTGAAGTAAGTGCAGCCTGTGTGTTAGTTTAATCTCTGCAGGATTGCTTCTTGCAGGTCCATAAACATAACATCTGAAGTAAGTGCAGCCTGTGTGTTAGTTTAATCTCTGCAGGATTGCTTCTTGCAGGTCCATAAACATAGCATCTGAAGTAAGTGCAGCCTCTGTGTAAGTTTAATCTCTGCAGGATTGCTTCTTGCAGGTCCATAAACATAACATCTGGAGTAAGTGCAGCCTGTGTGTTAGTTTAATCTCTGCAGGATTGCTTCTTGCAGGTCCATAAACATAACATCTGAAGTAAGTGCAGCCTGTGTGTTAGTTTAATCTCTGCAGGATTGCTTCTTGCAGGTCCATAAACATAACATCTGAAGTAAGTGCAGCCTGTGTGTTAGTTTAATCTCTGCAGGATTGCTTCTTGCAGGTCCATAAACATAGCATCTGAAGTAAGTGCAGCCTGTGTGTTAGTTTAATCTCTGCAGGATTGCTTCTTGCAGGTCCATAAACAGAGCGATGGAAATTAATACTAAATAATATTTTCATCATCATCATTTTCCTTTGCTCTCCTTTCAGTGCAAGGAGCCAACACTGCAGCTCTTCCCCATGCATGAAGCCCCCACCAAACTCTCATAAGCTCTTGCACCAATGGTTTTTGTGGCAACTTGTTTTACATGATGAGGTTACATTTGACCAAATGTTAATTTCATTTCACAGAAAATATCACGTTTCTGTCTTGTACAGTTTATGAATGAAGTGAATTTTAGTAAGCCATTTCGTGGGCTTTTTATAGGGAGTGGGGGTAAAGTACCTCTGGGGATATCGCGGATTTCAATGATGGCTGTAGAAGGTTAGCCTAAATTTTGCTTTCTGGCTTAAAATGCTTTCTTCCCTTTCCCCCTTTTCCGCCACCAGAGGTCGACCAAGTCATCACATATGATCTACTGGCAGTGCGCTAGCGAACTATTGCCCATCCTTGAATAGACTATCCTTGAATAGACTATCCTTAATGACATTTCTGAATTCCGTACCTGGTTCATTTGCGAAACAAGCAAAAAAAAAAAAAAACCAGTGAAGATGTCAAAGATTTGAAGCTGCATCTTAAAACACGCAGGTCCGTCTGCCTGCCATTTGTGTGGATCACCGAGCCTGTTGTTTGGGAACAAACATAACATGATCACTGCGCTCTACCAACCATGTCCTAAAAGGCAGTCAAGGGGGTTTGTGCATGGTAGGCTAGCAAGCTCATCATATAAAAATAAAACAAGTTGCTACAGAAATCACCATTGCAGAAGCACCTGAAGCTCTTAGATGCATGCCTCCTGCAAGGGGGCCAACTATATTTGTAACCCCATGCTCTGTAGGAGTTTAAATAAGTATAAGAGTAATATTCTACGTCTGTGCGTGACATGCTTGTGGTGCAGTTATTTCTAGCATTTTTATTTTTCTTCCTTTCGTGTACAGGTGAAAATGTTGTGACATATGAAGGAACAGACCCAGGAGAGCAGCGTATCAGATCTCGAGGTTCTGTACCTCAGGTTTATACTCAGTGGTCAAATATATGATTTAGTTGTTTGGCAGCTAAATTAAAAAATGCGTTTAAACACGTTGTTTCAAAATCATGTATACATACTTTTGAATGCACGTAACTCAACACCGAATTTCGCTATTTTGCAAGAATAGACCCGAATAATGCTAGATACAAATGAATAATGTCATTAGATTATTACTCGTGAAGTTTTGTTTACACTAGGTCAGAGTTGCACAACTCGTTTATTGGTAGGGCTATATTGCTGTGAAAAAAAATCTGCGGGTGTAAGTTTGGGGTGGTATTTTATTAAGAGGCGATTAATTAATTAAATAAAAAGAATTCACATATGCTTATTTATTAATCATAGGTAAATGAAATGTATATGTTGAATTACAAGGAGATATGGGTATGTTTTTCATAATGCCCTTATACTTAATAATATATATTACATCTCTTTTCAGTGACATGTTTGTCAAACTGTGGGGTCATAGTTGAAGTGAATATTGTCATAAAGTCTTCCAAATGGTTGTCAGTGAGTTTGGAACGTTGCTTGTTTTTGTTCATGTTCATGAGTGGAAATGTTTTTTCACAAATGTATGTGCTTCTAAACATGCTGAAGGTTTTCAATGCGACTAATCAAATTTTTGTATTTTCCATTGTCCATACTTTTATTGAAATCACACCGGCTGCTTTCTCTGTGCTTATTTCGATAACCAGCCGAACACTGTAGTTCCTTTAACTCCGTCTGCAAATCTATCTTCACTTCTTCTGGATCCACACAAATAGGATTTTCAACAAGCTTCAACTTGAAATCTTCAGCTTTAGATAAAGTAAGTATTCTAGTAAACTCTTCAATCAAAACAACAATTTCCTTTGCATACTTGTCTCCTAACTCAGTGTGTCTCTGGTAAGGGACTAACTCAGAGTGTCTCTGGTAAGGGATATGTTGTGGGTATATGGGAAAGTGATACATTTCTCATTTGGACAGCTGACTTCTGAAAAGGTTCAATTTCATTTTAAAAGCCTTGACTGCCACACACATTTGAAATAAAATTTGATTTTTCTCCCAGAAGTTGAATGTTCAGATCATTCATGTGTGCTTTGTTATCACTCAGGAAAACAAAATCTTGATTCTGGGTTTTATTTTCAAGTTCCGGAAACAATTTTTATTCACTTTATAGGAGTGTTCCCACCACCTCCTTCAAAGCAACGAAACGATGGAGTACTCTTGCTGTACTCGGCGTCCACCTCTTCAAAAAAGTTTCGAAATATTAAATGTTTGAGTCCTCTAGAACGGATATAGTTCACAATGGAAACAACCACTGACACTGCATTCTCATATTGTAAAATTTTGCTACACTAAACCTGCTGCTGTATGATGCAGTGATGCTTGATTATTGATATATCAATAAACTGTTCAAGAAGAGTAACTGCTCCAACATATTTTTTTTTGCACATATCTAGAGCAGCATCAGTACAAATGGCCACTAAGTTTGTTAAATCCAATCCCAACTTATCTTTCACGCACTTTACCACTTCATCGTAGATTTATTTTCCAGTTATGCGACCTGTCATAGAACACATACTAACAAGTTTTTCAGTAATGTGAACGTTCTTATTAATACCTCTTATAAAAATAAGAAGTTGGGCAGTGTCTCCTAAATCGGTACTTTCATCCATAGCCAAAGAATAGTACCAGAGTTCATTCACTCTCTGTTTTAACAAGTCACTTAGATTGGTAGAAATGTCGGTTATTCTTCTCTCTACTGTCATTCGGGATAAACTGATGCTCTCAAATTTTCTTCCTTTTTCTGGACATAATTCTGATACAGCAATCCAACAGATCCAAGAGGAGAAGAGGTGGAAGATTGGATGGTAGAGAATAAACTAATTCTAATAAACCAACCAGAGGATAAGCCCACCTTCTATTCCAGAGTGTGGAAAACAACGAGCACACCAGATCTTGCTATGGCTACAGATGACATACATCGACTCACCACCAGAACAGTAAATACTCAACTTGGAGGTAGCGACCATGTACCAGTCACATTACAGATATCTGAGATAAGAAGTGCAGGAGAAATCAATATGTCTCCTAGCTGGAATTTCAAAAAAGCAAACTGGGGATTTTTTAAAGAACAAGCTGACAATTTCTGTCAGAACATTGCCCACTCAAATAACATCAATAAAAACATCTCCATCATCAGTGAGGCAATCATCCAAGCAGCAAAGAAGTCAATTCCACGAGGTAAACGACGAGACTACAAACCATACTGGAGTGACAACCTGGGAAAACTCCATAGTGAATTAAATAAAGCTCGGGAAACTATGGAGCAAAATCCCGCATTAGAGAACACACAGAGGCACAACAGCATAAAACAAGCTTTCAATGAACAAAAGAAAGCTGAAATCCAAAGGAGCTGGCACCAGAAGACTAGCAGTCTCAACATGGAAAAGGACTCAAGCAAGCTATGGAATCTGACAAGAGTGCTAAATGAAGAAACAACAACCAGCTACTGTAAGACTGTCATCAAGGAAAATGAAAAATACCACACAGGAAAGATGGCAGCAAACGTCCTGGCAGATTTCTACAAGGAAGAAAGCACCACATCACTTTCACATGCACGGATCCAAGAAGTACGTAAGGAAGTAAAAGAAAAACTGAAGCACCAAAACCCAGATATCTGCATGAAGTCACCCCTTACTATGAGAGAACTCAGTGCTGCCATAACAAAACTAAAGAACAGAAAAGCTCCAGGAAAAGATGGCATCACAAATGATATGATCAAGAACCTTGGACCTGTAGCCAAGCACAAGCTCCTCCTAATCTTCAATCAGTCATGGAGTACTGGAAAATTTCCAGATCAATGGCGAGAAGCAATCATTGTTCCCATCAGAAAGAAACAAAAGGAGAAACAAGCAAGTCCAGCTACCGACCAGTTAGCCTACTGAGCTGTCTGGGTAAGGTAATGGAAAGAATGGTGAACTCAAGATTACTGAAACATCTGGAAAAAAACCATCTGCTTGATAACACACAGTCAGCATTTAGGAAAAATCGCAGTGACATGCACCGAAGACCAACTAGTATATCTAGCCCAGGAAGTAGAAAATGCCTTTCAGGAGAAAAAGAAAGTGCTGGCGGTTTTTGTAGACTTGACAAAAGCCTTTGATAAGGTATGGAAAGAAGGACTCCTCCTTAAGATGCTCAACAGCAAAATTGAAGGGAGAATGTTCAACTGGATACGGGACTTTCTTCGATACCGCACAGCAAGAGTAAAACTTGACGGGAAACTGAGCCATCGCGTCACTCTACAACAGGGTGTGCCACAAGGAGGAGTTATCTCCCCCACACTTTTTATCATATATATAAATGATATTGCAGAGAAACTGTCCGGGCATATCTCCAGGGCTCTTCATGCTGACGATTTTGCTGCCTGGTGTGCTGCTGAACATTTGCCTACTGCGAAGTTCAGGATGCAAGCAGCGCTAAATACCATCGGTAAATGGGCATCAGATTGGGGAGTACAGATAAACCTCTCCTATACAGTAGCAACCTGCTTCTCTCTGTCAAATCGCCGAGAAACGATTAAACTGCAGCTAAATGGAAGTGAACTTCCAATCGAGGAAAACCCAACATACCTAGGAGTCAAGTTGGATAAGAGACTCACCTGGAAGCCGCACATAAAAGCAGTAGAACAGAGAGCAATAAGAAAGCTCTCTATTATGAAGAAACTGGCTGGCACAAGTTGGGGGGGGCAAATACCAACATACTAAAAAAAGTCTATACAGGCACAGTCAGGCCTGTACTTGAATATGGCATGTCAGCCTGGGCCACAGCATCTAAAACAAACACAGAATGTCTAGGGAAAGTGCAAAATTCAGGCCTTAGACTAATCACTGGAGGGATGAAGACTTCTCCAATCCAGGCAATGGAGCGATACACCAACATCCGCTCTCTTGATGACAGACGTGAGGAAAAGGTATTCACTCACAGTGAGAAGCTTCTACGAATGCCAAGACATCCAATGCATGCCAAACTCCATAGTGTGACAAAGAACAGGCTGAAAAGAACCAGCTTCCTAAACATCTCCAAACATTTGCATCGATGCCATGAAGACCTCCTCCCAAATCGATCTACGGAGATTGAAATGTTAATTGATTACGAGGAGCCAGACGACTGCCATGGAAAGATATCTATCATCACAGAAGTCCCTGAAATAAAAAAGAAAGGCCACCTGACCCCTCAACAACTAAAAACTTTGGCTCAAGAAATGATTGAAGAAAAGTACCACCCGAAGGAGTGGACACATGCATACACAGATGGATCTGCTGAGGGGGCAGTAAAGAACGGTGGAGGAGGCATTTTTATAAGATTCCTAAATGGAAAGATCATCCGAAAGGCCTTCCCAACTGGAAAGATCTCCTCCAATTTTAGGGCAGAAGCTATGGCACTACTGCAAGCCCTGAAGATCCTCACCAGACCTGAACAGCAGCCACAAGCTAAGATATTAATCTTCACTGACTGCAGATCATTACTTGAATCAATACAAAACACCAGAAATGATAACATGATGAATGAGATCAGATCTGAGCTTAACATCATCCAAAGGTCATCAACCATTGCCCTTCAGTGGTTATTACCTGCCCATTGTGGAATCTCTGGTAATGAGAAAGCAGATGCTCTATCAAGAAGTGGCAGTAAAATGGAACAATACAGCCACCCATTGCCCTATCGGGAAGCAAAAACCATCATCCACAAGTACAAAAATCAGTGGAAGGAGGAAGGGGATATATACAGCAGAGATGACCCAATCCACCACCTAAACAGACACCAACAGACGACAATTTTCCGCCTGAGAACTGGTCACTGCAGATTACTTGGACATCTCTATCGCCTCAAGATATCCCACACGAATGAATGCCCTTGTGGAACTAATATCCAGACTCCAGAACACATTCTCCAGAACTGTCCAACCCATGATAAATTGCGACGTGCGACCTGGCCAAAAGGTGATGAGCTCCAGCAGAAGCTATGGGGCTGCCACGCCGACCTGGAAAAGACTGTGGACTTCGTCCTGGCGACAGGCCTGCAGATTTAGCATGACTACAAACCGAACGCAGAAGAAGAAGAAGAAGATACAGCAATCAACATACACTTTTTTTTTTTTTTTTGGTTTAAATGATAAATTCACTAGAAATTTGAAAGTTAATTTTAATAACCAACATTATTCTCAGTGTTCACTTTCTGGAAAATCTGCTGTGCGCCACTCAGTTTTTCCGCTAAACTTGATGCTCTGATTTTTTTTTTTTTTTTTTCATTTGGACCCAGTTTAGCGAGAACAGGACGTTTTGTTTCAAAGTGCCACCGAAGGTTGTATTCTATTGGAACAGCTAATGTTTCGTGACACACATGGCACAGTATTCTATTGAAACAGCTAATGTTTCGTGACACACATGGCACAGTATTCTATTGGAACAGCTAATGTTTCGTGACACACATGGCACAGTATTCTATTGGAACAGCTAATGTTTCGTGACACACATGGCACAGTATTCTATTGGAACAGCTAATGTTTCGTGACACACATGGCACAGTATTCTGTATTTGGAAAGAATACCCAATTATTTTTAGTCTCTGTCGCTAGCTCTTTACTCTGTCGCTCCCTCTGTGTTACACTCAACTGTTCATTGCATGTAGGTCATGAACATGTTCAGAACGATTTATATCGAATACCATTATTAAACTCTTTTTATATTGCAAGTCTGAACGTCACAATCAATTCCATAATGATTATTTAATTAGGGAACTATACGGCGCTTTCACATAATTATACTTTTAAAAATAAAAATTATACATTTATTTCCAAAACCTGTCGCGGGCTGCACGGTGAGACCTGGAGGGCCGAAATCTGCCCACGGGCCGTTTGTTGTGCATGCCTGCACTAGGTTGTGCTTATCTCAAAACGCGCACAGTGAGAGGCCTGAGACTTCAAATTAAAACTGTATGTTTCAGTATTCATTTAGTAACAATACAGAATGGCAGCCAGGTGTTCATCACCCTGAACAATGCATTGTTGTAGGTCGTGGACACTTCGAACTTTTGTGACTTTAAATGTGAAAATGTCATTAATCTATCTCAAATTATAATTGGGTTATCACCATTCAAAGTATGTATGCATAATTTTGAAACACCCTATGTGTGTGTATGTATATATATATCTTCTTCTTCTTCTTCCGTCCTTTGCCACCGACCGTCAAAGCAGTCAGTGGCCATTACGCCTAGTGGCGTCTTAGGGCAACAGCAGATAGGTTTTCCCTGCCATTGTTTCCCATCACGCCTAGTGGCGTCTTTAGGGCAACGGCAAATCAACCCATTTGCTGTTGTTTCCGTAATCGAAGTGAGTGGCAAATATATATATATATATAAGAAGCAATAAATAATTTGTGTCATCTCTCGGTTAAAATAGGTCTCCAAATAAATGCCTCTAAAACTAAAGCTATGAACTTTTCTAACGAGACCTTTGATATCATCTTGAACGGGGAAAAAACTACAGAAAGTTGAAAGTTTCAATTATTTAGGCAGTAAAATGACTCAGGATGGTGACACAACAAGAGAAATCCATACTAGAATTGCTTTGGCAGCTAGCGCCTTCAATAGATTATCTAACATTTGGAAATTACGATCATTGAATATACATACCAAGCTTCGTCTGTTTAATTCAAATGTTATCTCAGTGTTAACATACGGCTGTGAGAGTTGGAAAATAACAAAATCATTGGAGAACAAGCTGAATACATTCGAGAACAAATGTCTTAGAAAACTCATGAACATCAGTTGGAAAGAATTCAAGACTAATCGACAAATAAGAGAAGACTCTAGGCAGAAATATGTCTCCGACTATATAAGGAAAAGACGATGGTCATATATCGGTCATGTCCTACGAATGCAAAACAACAGAATACCACTACAGGCGCTCACTTGGGTTCCTGAGGGTAAGAGGAAAAAAGGAAGACCAAAAGAAACACTCAGAAGAACAATAATAAGAGAAGGAAGAACGTTGGGCCTAAATAATGTGCAAGAGCTAAGAGGAGTGGCGTCACAACGAACAACCTGGAGAGCACTGGTTTCTGCCTTATGCGCCGTGTTTGGTGCTTAAAGAATTTATTATTATTATTATTATATATATGTGATGGGGCCGAAAAGGAGACGCCCGCCCCCCTACCTGTTTTTGGGCAGATTTATCGCCCATGTATTTTAGAAGTGCGCGAAGCATGCTGAGATGTAAATTCTTCAAGATTGATGAAGTAGAAGATATGTTATTAGGCCACAATAAAGCCTACATATAGTTGTGGTGTAGAATTGTGTTATTTGATAATAGCTGTAGGTTTTATTTGTGTTTTCGCTATTCCTAAAGCAATATATCGCGAGTGTTATTTAAGTAGCGCGATTACGGCGCGCGCGGACTAAGTTGAGTGTTTAGGCTTAGCAGTCTATATAAAGCATACGAAGGCCAGCAGCGACAAATGTACCAACTGCCTCGGAAAGCACGGAGCACGATACCGAGGATGACCCGAATACCAACAAACAAGGCAAATAATTACAGTTGCCATTGGAAAGGGAGTATCGTACCAAGAGGCAAAAGACACACTGAAGGCAAGTACTCTAGGTGATAGGCGCCAAGACAGCCTAACGGAACAAGTCAGACGGCTCACGACTGAAGTGAGAGGTTTGAAACAACAACTGCGAAAGGAGAGAGAAAACCGCCAGCCACACAAAAACAGAACCTCAACTGACAGATGTGAAGAAATACATGACAGCTCGGAAAGCGCGAAACAACAACAATTCATAAACGACATGAAAATAATACACCAAGACATGAAAAGAATTCAGCAACAGATAGAAGAAGATGTAAGGAAACTGATAGAACTGAAAGATGGAAACGAACAACTACTGAAAAGAATAGAGGCAGAAAGAATGACCATTGAAGAAATTACATCAAACACAAAAGACACTAAAACGAACGACCAATCAAACGAAGAAGTCATCGAGGAAACGTGGGAAGAGCTACTCCCAACAATGATAGAAAAAGCGCTTTCCCAGGTACAGGAGAAAAGGAAGACACAAGAAGCAGAAACGAGGAGGGCAAAAACTCACAAAACCTAACAAGCCAGATAGGAAAACAACAAATGTACACCATGAACACGCCACGACACCCCGAATGGACAAGAGCAAAGAGGTATCCTGACAGGCAGCTAGTGGTCCTTTTTAGGACCAGTCCTTTTCAGGACTAACAACAGGCTAGCACCGAAGATAGTAAACACCCTATATACCCCAATTATAACCAACTTTCAGGTTGAACAGGGTATTACAGCAACATAGTAGACGAAATCAACAACAACAACAACAGCGACCTTTCAGAAGTATCAGTCCAGACAAGAGGGAACGAAACGAGGCGCGCTGTGTACCCACACAGAAGAACACAAAGACATGACATAATAGCAATCGGGCACATGCTGGGTGTTAGTTTTGTTTTGTTTTGTTGGGTTTTGTGATGTTCGCTAGTTTATTTGTTTAATGTTTGCTTTGTCACTGAATGGGCTGTAAAAATAAATATAGCCCCTGCCTCTAGAATCAAGAGTTTTATTGTTGTTCGGGTCGGTGCGAGTGTAAAAAGGAGAGTGATCACACATCACAATATAATCATCATCATCATCTCGCCCACCCTACCACATATATATATATATATATATATATATATATATATATATATATATATATATATATATATATATATATATATATATATATATATATAAAATATGTTTTGGTGTAAGTTAGTAAACATTCTGATTATAAATGTGCATGCTCCTGTATGTGTGTAAGCCTTCCTGCGTAGTTTCCCGGGGGTCTCTGAGGTACAAAGAAAATAGATAAAAATAGAAGTATGATGCTTCTAAGGGAAGGAGACTCATGGGATTGTAAAGAAAAGGAAGCATAACAACTGAGATCATCTAAGCTGTCATAAACTTAGTATTCTCCCGCACCTTCTGTGAGCTAATATATTTTCTCTCATATTTCTGAGCCCCCAGCTGAAGATGATTCAGCAAAATCTTAATCTAATAGCTTTATCTGGTTATGTATTTAGAACAATATAACAACATAAAATATTGACCTTTCATGTGATTTTCAAACTACATGACTATATAAGGTCTTGGCACTTCCGTTGTTACTTATCATGTTACAAACTCACTACTACACAGATCTGTTACTGATAATATCTTCCAAGGTGTTACTTTCTCATAGAAGATTATTACAACAAAGTCATTCTGCCGTACGTATTACATTACTGTTCTTGTCTTAATCTTAAACAAGATTGTCACCTTCTGACATCTCAGTGAAATCAGTTGTGTATTATACGCCATGTTTGTGAACAGACACCTGGTCTCAAATTACCATCTGTCATCCATATTGGATAAAAACGGATAGACTTAATAAATTTAGCCAGCAGGTGGGCTTGAACATCAATTTAAAGAAGTCTGAGGTCATGACGCTCAATGTGAGCAACCCTGAGCCCATATCAGTAAGGAATCAGCAACTGGTACAGACAGATACCTTCACATACCTAGGAAGCATAGTAACACCAGACGGTGGGGCAGGCAAAGACATCAACATCAGAATGAATAAGGCAAGAACAGCCTTCTTTAGCCTAAATAACATCTGGAAGTCCTCCCAATACAGCACAAGCACAAAGTTAAGATTATACCAGAGTTGCGTGCTTTCTGTGCTTCTCTATGGTGCGGAATGCTGGAGAGTCACAGAGAAGGAAATGTCAAAATTGTCCTCTTTTCACACAACATGCCTAAGAAAAATTCACCGAATCTTTTGGCCGAATACCATCACCAACCAAGATCTGCTTACTCGTAGCAAGCAAGAGGACATGCACACCATCATAGCTGGCAGACGCTGGAGCTGGGTTGGTCATGTCCTCAGAAGAGACCCCGATACCATCACAAGAACAGCTATGCTTTGGACCCCTGAAGGAAAGCGAAAGAGAGGCCGACCAAAAACAACTTGGCGGAGGACTGTGGAGGCTGAGATGCAAAGAATGAACCAGAGTTGGGGCACTGTACGAAGGATGGCCACCGACCGTGCAAAGTGGAATCAATTTGTTGTTGCCCTACAAGACGCCACTAGGCGTGATGGCCACTGACTGCTTTGACGGTCGGTGGTTAAGGATCGAAGAAGATCCATATTGGATAACCTGGTTTGTGGCAATTATCTGCTACTGATGTCCCCTTATCAAACGTTTGTTCAGTCAACCCGTCTCGCTACTTACGGCCACCTTTTCTGTCGGCCAGAAGCTGTTACATAATTCAGTACACAAGCAGCTTCCCCCCTGCACTACATAGGAGTCACTGTTGTTAAAGAAACGGGTCCAGCGGATAAGTAATGGTAAGTGAGTGATAAGATATAAGAAAACCTTAAACGATGAAAGCGAAAACAACAAATACTGAAAGAATTAGCACATACAAGGAATAGCATAGTAATAATGCCGGAGAGGATTGAAGACCAGAAAACGAGAACGAACATATGTGACAGTGGGTCTACCCTGTTCGTCTAAATTATGGGGTAATATTAGGTTGCTCAATGTAACCTTTTTTTTTATTATGTCCATTACAGCACAGTGTTATTTACAATAAAATTGTATTGTTTTTATAACTTATAATTGTATTGTTATTTGCAATGAATCGAATTGCTTGTACGGGGTGAGCTGTGTGAATAACGTCGTGTTGGTTGTTCTTTAGTTCTTGGTTATTTAGGTATTTTTTAATAAATTGTTTTAAATATTTTGAGTTTACTGCATTTGTGGTTTTTTTCCCGCCGTATCAGAATTACTCTATAATGGTCCATGTTTTCAATTCTCATGTGATTCATTTCTGTTGGTTCATGGTTATTTTTTATTTGTATTCTAAAATGTATATATTTGTTCTACGAATCATTGCCTATATTTTGAAACAGTTTTATAGTATTCATTTTATTTTGATGCTCTCCCTTGTTGTTTTTACTCTACACCGGCCCTAGTTTTTTTTCTTTCTTAATGGGATGTATCTCTTTTGGATTAAGATTATCTTAATTAATATTACACGAACGAGAACTGGTTGTGGTGATGCCCGACCTTCATGTCGGACTTAGAGCCCGTCCAGTGCTTTTAATATCGACCCTTTCGCTTTTTTATACCTTTCCTTTCGTTTGGTGATTCTTCATTGTTCTGGTTCGCTCTGCCTTCTGTTATATTGCCTGTTATGTTTCGTGCTCTGTTATATATGACTTTTCTATCGCCATCGTAGGGGCTTGGAGGACTAGTCCTTCTTGGGAACACAAGCGCTTTCGTCTTTTGTTCTTCATATTTCCCATGTCTCTTTACGTACACGTTCAGATATCTGTGCCCAATTTCCTTAGTTTTAAAAGGGGAGCCTACTAAAGCACAACGAAAGAGCAGGAAACCCGGTGAGCTTTGGAAGCTTGTGGACCAACCGCTATAGCCACTAAGAACAACGTGCCCATTTACAAAACATATTAATTTTGCATACACATTATTTGGCGCAAAAATATTGTGTTTGAAGTTCCTAGCTCAGTGGTCTATGGTTCGATCCCCAGATGAGGTGGGATTTTTTTAGGCCGCAAACGGCTCCTGGGTCGACCCAGCCCCAAATGGGTACCAGAGCAACTCTGGCAAGGTCAAGGCGGCCGGCGTGATGCTTACCACATCACCCCTAGTGTGCCGACGGTCAAGATAATATGGGCCTAACACCATATTCCCAATATGCCTCAATGGGCGTGTAACTGGTTCCTTTACCTTTTTTTTTTAAATACCAAAGTGGCACTGGATATGTCGTACCACTGGATCCTTAGGCACTTGACCAATCATTAATTGCGCATCATAACTGGACAAGTCGTCATTGAATGAATCACAAATTAAATATTACCTTGGGCAAGTCATCATTGAGTGCATTGTTTCTGGCCGTGTAAACTAGTACATTGTTTACTTATGTGAATATTTTTTTACAGTTAAATTTTAAATGTCATAGTCTGTTGCTTATGCGTCTGTCTGCTTTTTTAATGCTTCTACGGGCATACATACTAACAGAAGATGCGTGTCATAATATATATATATATATATATATATATATATATATATATATATATATATATATATATATATATATATATATATATATATATATACTCTCCACATGTAAGCCTACCTTGCCGTGGTTGGAGAGCTTGAGCGCCTCAATGATCCCGGGAGCTATGCCGGCGGGAGTTTTACTCCTGGCAGGGTCACCCAAGCCGGACAGGTCCTGGGTGAGGGGCCAGACTAAATGGGCTGAGGAGTGGGTGGAACCCTATAGGTGTAGATGCAGAACCCACCGGCGAGTGGTACATGCTCTGGTCTGCACCAATCCACCCCCACTTCATGGGTTAAATGCTTTCTTGCCTCATTCTTCACTGTTTGTCGTCTATCACGCCCATGGCGACCGTTGCCTCAATTGGCTGTGTGTGGTGTACCCGGAAACGGGGCCTCCCAGTACTGAGGCAAAGTTAAGTCCCCGATGTCACTTATCGGTGCAGAATTGAGAGAGATGGCTGAGCATCACAATCCCTCCTGTGTTGCAGCATGATGAGAACCCAGCATTGCACACTGAGCTTGGGGGGATCACTTGGGCACCAGACTTAATACTGGCTCTTGACTGGATGGCCGCATGCAGGAGATTTCTACAATGGAGGGTTGGCAGGTGGTGGGTATCGGGAAGTGGCTCTGTGCAGGACGTGAGGATTCCTTGGGAGAGCCCAGAACCAGAGCACAGCATTGTGCAAGCTCTGCATAGTTGGAGAGCCCCCTGGATGACGGGGAATGCACAGTGTGCTACCCCACCTATCCCCAACTGCTAACTTAGAACCAGAAGTGGGGTCCTCTGTATGCGTGCTAGGCCAGGATAAAATGCCTGGGAAAGAGACTGGAGCTCAGAACTCCCTAACTCAAAGTTGCAGGATGGCAGAAAAGCCACGGGAAAGACAGGGCTATTTTGAAGATAACGCAACCATATTTTCACCATACGAGCTCGGACGCCGCCTCGGTAAACAAGGTCCGCGCAGAGCAGTGACACCCCCAGGCTGCTTGCGAATAGTCTACTACTGGGAACATAAACAGATTAGGGATGAGCCCACTCTCCCGTTGAACAGGTGCTAAAGTCGTAGATACTGGGCCAGAAGGCGCACCGGAAACCACAGTATCATGCAACTCGCTTTTTTTTTTCTATGGAGAGTACACCGTCAAATAAATCTCGTTCTGGTGCTCGCCCTGTGGAGCTCCACCAGGCAGGTGCAGTGCCGGGCTCTGAGCCTCGACAGAGCCCACCCTCAGCTACTGGAGGACCCTCTAGACCGTCTTGTGGAGTCAACAGACGGCGGAGGAGAACTACTGACCAAAACAAAACAGAAAAAGAGAAACCCAGAGTGCCACTTGTCATGATGCACTGGAATGCAGAGGGAGTGAACAGCAAGCAGGCTGGATACAGCAAAAAGACAGAGCTGGAAAACATCTTGTATGAGAAGCAAGTCAGTGTTTGCTGTATCCAAGAGACTCACTTGAAAGCAGATCAAACCTTTAAAATAAGGGGATATCAATGCTTCAGATCCGACAGACAAGATAGACGAAAAGGAGGAGTACTTACTCTTGTAAGGAATAACATTCCTGCACACGAAAGGAAAACCTTCATGGATGGAGCAGAATATCAGCTGCTGCAGATAAAGGTAGACAAGATGGAAATAGAACTCCTGAACTATTACTGTCCGAACAACAAACCCCTGAGTCTCAGCTCTATACAGGTACCAGCCACCAACTTTATAGCAGTTGGAGACTTTAATAGCCACTCCCAGAGCTGGGGCTATAACCATCTGGATCACAGAGGTGAAGAGGTTGAAACTTGGCAAGATGATCACTCCCTAATCCTAGTCAATAATGCCACAGATACTCCTACCTTCTACTCCAGAGGATGGCACACAACCTCAACACCAGATCTTGCCTTCTCCACACCAGATATAGCTGGATCTATTAGTAGAGAAGTAGGAGACCAACTAGGGGGAAGCGACCATCGCCCAATCTTTCTTACTGTCCAGAGTGCAACTCTCAGTACAGGCCCAGCCATTACAAGATGGAACTACAAAAAAGCCAACTGGGGTTTATTCAGGCATCAGGTGAACACGCTGCTGTCTACCCTCAAGGTACAGAACAGAGACATTAATGAAGTGGTAAAAGACTTCAACAGATGCATACTACAAGCTGCAAAAGAAACCATTCCCAAAGGATGCCGGCGTAACTACATACCATACTGGTCCAGCACACTCCAAGAACGTCAGGAAGCTATGGACAAGGCTAGAAAGGACGCAGAGTCTCAGCCTTCACTTGAAACTCACAACAAATGGAAAAAGGCTGTAGCAGAGTTTCAGAGAACAAAGCTAGAAGAAAAGCGGAAAAGCTGGAGAACTAAAACGGCATCGCTGAACCTTGAGAAAGACGGCAGGAAACTTTGGAGATTAGTCAAGTCTCTAAATGAAGAGCATTCCTCACCAAGGCAGACTATCACATTGGATGAAGGTGGCAAACTTTTCAGAGGAAAACAAGCTGCAGACTTGTTTGCTAGAAGATACAGTTCAGAAAGCAACTTACCCATTAACATAGACCATCAGAGAGAGATAAGAAAAGAAATACTGGCAACCATGGGACAGACAGATACTCCTGCCCCAATGAGGGAACCCATCACACTAGGAGAACTACAGAAGGCTATTTCCAAGCTTAAGTTTCAAAAGTCACCCGGCCCAGACAAAATCAGCAACGAAATGCTAGTAAATCTGAGCTCAGCAGCAAAGACAAAACTGCTTGAGATATTCAACCACAGCTGGTTGAAAGGAACGGTACCCCAAGTATGGAGAGAAGCCATCACAATACCCATACTAAAGAAAGGGAAATGTAAGACCGAGGCTGCAAGTTACCGGCCAATCAGTCTCACAAGCTGTGTTGGGAAGACTATGGAGCGAATAGTCAACCACAGATTGAAATGGTATTTAGAGTCTGAGCAGATCCTGGTGCCGGAACAAGCTGGATTTAGAGAATGCTACAGTATAGAAGACCAAGTTACTTACTTGTCTCAAGCAATAGAAGATGCCTTCCAGGAGAAGAAAAAGGTCCTAACGATCTGGGTCGACTTCAAGCAGGCCTTTGACAAGGTGTGGAAAGATGGCCTCATTGCAAAACTTAGGAGAAGTGGAATCCAAGGCAACATGATGAAATGGATCCAGTCATACTTGCATAACAGGAGAACTAGAGTCACTCTTGACGGTCTGCAGAGCAGAAAAGTGTTGCTCCATCAGGGGGTACCTCAAGGAGGAGTAATTTCCCCAACACTCTTCCTTGTTTACATCAATGACCTGGTGAAAGATCTCCCTGCAGGAGTTAAAGCTGCCTTATATGCAGATGACCTAGTACTCTGGTGCGCTGATGAAAATGTCACCACAGCAAATTATAGAATGCAGCGGGCAGCAGACATGCTAGTGTCATGGGCAGAGAAATGGCTTATCACAATAAACACAGACAAAACCTCCACAACACTGTTCTCCCTCGCCCCCAAGGACAAATCAGCTAACATACACCTAGGGACAACCGTGATCAAGGAAGAAAGCTACCCCACCTATCTTGGGGTGACATTTGACCAAAGGCTTACATGGAATAAGCATATTGAAAATGCAGAAGGAAAGGCCCGAAGACGACTAGGCATACTCAGAAAATTAGCAGGTACCAACTGGGGAGCAAATGAACGAAATCTAAAGAAGATTTATAATGGAGTAATAAGACCACACTTAGAGTTTAGCTCAGCAGCATGGTCATCAGCTGCTAACTCACATCTGCAGTCTTTGGACAAGGTGCAAAATCAAGCTCTCAGGCTCATTACAGGAGCCATGAAAACTACACCAATAACAGAGATGCAGAAGGTTGCTGGATTACAGACATTGTCCCATAGAAGAGACACAAAAACCATGATCCAGATGGAAAAGTACAACAGTATGCCAATGCACCCAATGAAGGCAAGACTAGATGATCTGGCATTGGGACGTCTAAAGCGTAGCAGCTTTGTGCATCGGGGGAAAAGACTTATAAGACAGCATCAAGAAGACCTATCCATGAAGACAACACCACTGAAGCCCACCCTATACCCTGTACCATGGGAGCAGGCCAGCAGTGCCCTCCAAATTAATACATCAGTCAGTGGTCTCACAAGTGGATGTGAGTATAATGATCTGCAAAAACGAACTGCTACATTGAGTATGATCCAAGAAAGCTATCCCGATCAATCATGGATACATGCCTATACAGATGGATCAGCAACTAATGCTGTTAGGAATGGAGGTGCCGGTATCTTTATCTCATATCCTGACAACCACTATGAGACTAGGCACATTCCCACTGGTAAATTCTGTTCCAACTATACAGCTGAGGTTCAAGCTCTAGAGCAAGCTGCAAATATGATTTATAACACCAACTCTGACTGCCACCAGGTAGTCATCCTCACAGATGCACTGTCTGTCCTGCAAGCTCTCAAGGGTGGTAAACTCCCGCATCTGAGAAATGAACTAAACAAGGTAGCTGCCAAAAAGAGAACCATACTTCAGTGGGTACCATCTCATTGTGGTGTACCCGGAAATGAAAAGGCAGATAAACTTGCAAAAAAGGGAGGAGAATGTGAACAAGAAGATAATGAAGTCACATACTTTGAGAAAAAGAGAGCTATCCAGACTATCAGAAGAGAACAGAACCAACCCAAAGACGACTATCACACTCTCGACCGGCAGGGACAGACAACTATTTTTCGACTCAGGACAGGGCATAACAAACTGAATAAACACATGCACAAGCTACGATTGTCTGCTTCACCACTGTGCACATGTGGATTAAACGAACAAACTGCTGAGCATGTTCTACAGGACTGTCCTCTGTATGACCAGTTAAGAAAGATATACTGGCCCAATGACTCAACACTAAACTCAAAGCTATATGGAGTTAAAGAGGAACTTCAAACAACAGTCGAATTCATCATGAGAACTCGTCTGACGGTGTAATCATCAAAGATGCGATCGCAAGAAGAAGAAGAAGAAGAGAATATATATATATATATATATATATATATATATATATATATATATATATATATATATATATATATATATATATATATATATATATATATATATATATATATGAGGCAGCTTCAAAAGGTTCCCGGAATAGTCGACTCATGTTTGAATGAGTGATTATGTCATGGAGATTATAGTTTTATAAGTTGGTAGTGACCTTGAGGAAACGACATGGCTGATGTAACCTTCATATGTACTCTCGAACAGAAGTTTGTTGGAGTTGAAAATGTCCTTGATTGAACAACGTACAAATGTCAAATTTTATGTTTTGCTTGAGAAGTCGCCCTCAAAGACAGTAACCTTGCTTAATAAAGCATATGGTGATACCGCAATGAAGAAATTGCAAGTTTTTGAGTGGCACAAGCGTTTCCGTGAAGGTCGTGTTAGTGTCGATGATGATCCACGTAGCGGACGACCGCCTACCTCGATAAACAATGAACACATTGAGCGTGTTCGGAATGTTGTTCGTGTTGACAGAAGACGTAGTGTAGAGAAAATAGCCTCAGAAGTTGCCACAGTATTCTCCACAATGAACGGCACATGCACCGTGTTTGTCAACATATGGTTCCCAAAATGTTATCTCCTGAACAGAAAGAAACGAGATTGACACTGGCAGGAGACCTAATCACTGTAGCTGATCAAGATAGCAATTTTCTCAACAACATAATCACAGGAGACGAGACGTGGTGTTTCTTTGTACGATCCTCAGACTAAACGTCAGTCCTCTGAATGGAAATCACCCTCATCTCCCAGGACACAGATATTTCGTTTGGACAAGAGCAAAGGAAAAGTTATGTTGGAAGTTTTTTTTAAATTCCCAGGGTATTGTCTACCATGAATTCATTCCTGAAGGCCGAACGGTTAACAAGGAAATGTACGTTGATATCCTCCGTCGTCTAAGAGATGCAGTCAGAAGGAAACTCCCAGAAAAATGGAGAGCAAACAGTTGGGTTCTGCTGCATGACAATGCGCCAGCACATCGATCCCTACTGGTGAAGCAGTACCTCGCAACGCACAATGTGACTGCCCTGGAACATCCTCAATATTCTCCCGACCTGGCACCGCCTGATTTTTTTCTTGTTCCCTCGCCTAAAATCGGCACTGAAAGGGCAGAGATTCAATGATGCTGAGGACGTTATCACCAATGCGACAAAGCCGCTGAGAGAGGTGTCAAAGAATGGGTTCCAGGAATGTTTCCAACAGCTGTATGGACGTTGGCAAAAGTGTGTAGTTGCCGAAGTGAGCTATTTTGAAGGAAATGTAGTGTAAATAATTGTATTATTTATATATATATATATATATATATATATATATATATATATATATATATATATATATATATATATATATATATATATATATATATATATATATATAATAATAATAAATTCTTTAAGCACCAAACACGGCGCATAAGGCAGAAACCAGTGCTCTCCAGGTTGTTCGTTGTGACGCCACTCCTCTTAGCTCTTGCACATTATTTAGGCCCAACGTTCTTCCTTCTCTTATTATTGTTCTTCTGAGTGTTTCTTTTGGTCTTCCTTTTTTCCTCTTACCCTCAGGAACCCAAGTGAGCGCCTGTAGTGGTATTCTGTTGTTTTGCATTCGTAGGACATGACCGATATATGACCATCGTCTTTTCCTTATATAGTCGGAGACATATTTCTGCCTAGAGTCTTCTCTTATTTGTCGATTAGTCTTGAATTCTTTCCAACTGATGTTCATGAGTTTTCTAAGACATTTGTTCTCGAATGTATTCAGCTTGTTCTCCAATGATTTTGTTATTTTCCAACTCTCACAGCCGTATGTTAACACTGAGATAACATTTGAATTAAACAGACGAAGCTTGGTATGTATATTCAATGATCGTAATTTCCAAATGTTAGATAATCTATTGAAGGCGCTAGCTGCCAAAGCAATTCTAGTATGGATTTCTCTTGTTGTGTCACCATCCTGAGTCATTTTACTGCCTAAATAATTGAAACTTTCAACTTTCTGTAGTTTTTTTTTTTTTTTTTTTTTTCCCCGTTCAAGATGATATCAAAGGTCTCGTTAGAAAAGTTCATAGCTTTAGTTTTAGAGGCATTTATTTGGAGACCTATTTTAACCGAGAGATGACACAAATTATTTATTGCTTCTTGGGATTGTCTTGGTGTTGAACTTAAGAATGCTACATCATCTGCGAAATCCAGGTCCCCCAGGAATTTTCCATTTGTCCATTTTATACCCAATTGTTCATTGTGGGTATAGTTTCTCATAACCCAATCAATAGCTATTCCAAAAAGTAATGGTGACATAATACAGCCTTGTTTCACCCCTGTTTCTACTGTAAACCATTCTGTATTCCCTTTATTTGTTCTAACACAACATCTTGCATTGTCATATAGCGCTTTGATTATATTCACATATTTTTGTTGGAAAACCATAGATTGTAAGTATCTTCCACAATGATGGGCGGTGTAGACTATCAAAGGCTTTTTGAAAATCGACGAAGGTGATAATAAGTGGCGATTGCCTTTCCACTGATTCTTCTATAATTGTTCTTAGTGTGAATATTTGATCAATACATGATCGTTTCGGCCTGAAACCCGCTTGTTCTTCTCTGATCTTTTCGTCAGCATGCAATTTAAGTCTTTCTAACATCATGCAACATAATAATTTTCCAGGTACTGATAATAGAGATATACCACGCCAGTTATTACAGTCTGATAGATCACCTTTCTTCGGTAACTTTACAATAATACTGTCTTTCCATTGTTGTGGTGGTTGTTCTTCTCTCCATACTTCATTTATAATATCTAAAATTCTCAAGAGGTTGTTGTCATTAACTGCTTTAATCATTTCCCCTGAAATTTCGTCAACTCCAGCAGCTTTAAAATTTTTTAATCTTTTAACGGCTTGTTTGATCTCGTCCAGCGTGAATTCATCACAAGTTATCATGCAATCGTTTCATTCTGCGCACGCTTTTTCTGCGCACGCTTTTACTGAAATATTTTATCTTTCTTGAACAACATACCCCAAATATTAGTGTTAAATATTGAATCCAATAAAAACACAAGGAAGAAAAGCTAATTATGGTTTGTTGTCACTGTTCTAGTAATATTACTGCAAGTACAGATGTCTACGCTCATATTTGCTATCGGCAGCTCGTAAAAACAATCAATTTTTGAAACTTCTTAGAGTTAAATAAGTCATCGCCCGGTTCCTACAAGAGTTACGTAGTTTGCACCTGTTCAAACTCATCTAATGATAATTTCTAAGACTGGCTGTAATATTTGTGTACGTTTTCATGGCCCAGTGAAATTATGATGAAACGTGATTAGTAAATTAGCCAGAACCAGCAAACGAACGGGTAAACAAGGACACGTAACGGCTAACCCGGATTATTATTAAAACTTGTAGGAGAGCTCGAATGGTGAAAAGTTATACAGCGTTAACAGATTGGAAGCTTGGAATTAGTTGGGAAGACCTGGTGGAGAATGTGAGGTTTATGGCAATCGTGAATTAGTGGATGGGGGTGTACATGCTTAAATAATACGTAAAAATCTACATGACGGGTGGTAGATATTAAGAATTAAGAAAAGTAAAAGGGAACTTTTGAGCGGGCAAAAAATATGCACAGCTAGAAGTATTCAGATAAGTTCCGAGATAGCATTGATCACATATGTTCACGTAGTTGCCATGGTAATTATGTTCGCACCTTTACTCTGCTAATTATGCTCACATCTTTGCCCAGTTAAGTATGTTAACATTGTTGCCTGTTGTTGCTGGCATGGACTACTTACTAATGCATCTAAAGTAGCCTCTGACACGTGGGCTGCCCACTAAGACATAATAATGTAGCCTCTGGCCTAGGAGCTACCCGTTAACACATCAGAAGGAAGCCTCTGACGTATGGACTTACGTACCAACACATCAGACTGTAGAACGTCTAATTATCAAACCTAAATTTCTTTTTATATTTCGACATGCGCCCTAATATAACCGACTTGGTTGAACGGGAGGCGCCTCGCCAAAACGAGGCGAAATTTTTTTATTTTTTAAATCAGACTGTAATCTGTGATGCATTGGCTACCACTAACGCATCAGAAGGTAACCTCTGAACAAACATAATTTTTGCAAGTGAATGCAACTAAGACATCTTGATAGCTAACTTCGAGGACCAAGGTTAACAAAGTAAGTTATTCATTTAATAAAATATTCCCTTTATCTTCTTAAAAAGAAACAAATAGACCTTCAACAACTACACCACGTGTCTTCATGTCCAGTGCTACCCGTTCAAGGTCTTCCCATGCCTTGTTTATCCCGGTCACGGCTGTCTACTGCTCCTTTGTCCACGTGTTCCAGGAATCAAAACTGAACATATTCAAGTCAAAAATAAATCAACAGTTAATTTGTGACCCTGCTGAATTATCACTTTTATGTTGCCTTCAGGCAATTATTATGCTGGGCCCGAAAGAGGAACAAAGAACAGTAACACTGAACCCTACCACACATGTTGTAGGGGGCAAATAAGGAGATTAGACATGGGCCTGGCTGCCTTATCCTATAAAAACTAAAACGTTTAACAGCAGAAATACAGACTTAGGATACAGTTTTCAAAAGAACTACCAGACCAAATAGATGAAACAAACTATCTAGATGCTGATATAACAGAGGAAGAAGTAACTAGTGCAATACATGAGAAATCTAATACTGCCTCAGGGCAAGATATACTTAGTTATGAAATCCTTAAGAAAGTACCCAAAAAAACTATAAACAAAATAACTTCCCTCTATAACAAAATCTGGAGCTTAGGAAAGATACCAAAAGCATGGAAAGTAGCTATGATAGTACCCATCCTAAAACCTAATAAAGAAGCCCATGATGTAAGTTCATATAGGCCTATCTCCTTAACATCACAACTAGGTAAAATACTTGAAACTGTTGTGAATAAAAGAGTTAAATTCTACCTAGAAAAAAATCAGTTATATAGCCCAAACCAGTCAGAATTTAGAGCAGACAGACGTACAGTAGACCAGCTTGTAAGATTAGAACATGATGTAAAGCTAGGGTTCAAGAGGAAAGAGAAAACTGTGGCAGTCTTTCTAGATGTAGCCAGAGCATATGATGAATGCTGGCGAGATGGAGCTCTTTACAAAATGAAAAAGATTGGCATTACTGGTAAAACCTATAGGTATCTAGAAAACTTTTAACAGGACAGGTATTTTGCTGTACAGGTGAATAATGATAGGTCAGAAATATATGAACAACAGAATGGGATTCCTCAAGGATCAGTGATTTCTCCTTCAATTTTCACTATAGCTGTAAATGATTTAGCAGATGAATTGAATGACATAAAGAATGCAGTATCACAATTTGCAGATGATTGTGCCATTTGGCGATCTGGAAAAAACTTGAACCATGTTTACCAAAAACTTCAAAAACAAATAGACAAAGTTTCAGAGTGGATGAAAAGTTGGGGCTTCCAAATTAATGTAAACAAAACAGCAGGTATGATATTCAGCAAAGGAAATTTAAAAAAAAAATAACAAAATCAATATCTTCTTCCTTCTTCCTCGTTCGTCCTGAAAAGGACGTTGGTTGCGTTGTGTCTGTTTACAGCGAAGCTGCGATATCTGCGCCATTCGGCCGACACATCCGACTTCAGCACGACATTTTGGGGACCGGGTTTGCCTTCCCTCTTCGATCCCCACTCTCTCAGCCAGACTGCAGTGATGCAGCCTGTTTCCAGGACCACCACTTGGAGGTGGAGTAGGGTCTTGGTCAGCTCTGGTTCGCTGACCCTTACGCAAGCAGTCAAGCTATGGGTCGCTGACTGCATTCTCTGTTGCTGCGTCTTTGGGTCCCAAAATCAATATAACCATTAAAGGTCAGAAAATATGTACATCCTCAACAACAAAATTTCTGGACATAACTTTAGATAAACAACTAAATTATAATAAACATATAGACAATTTAGTAGAAAGCTGTAGGGGACCACTAAATATACTAAGGATAGTAAAAGGTAATGGATGGGGGCCAGCAATAAAATAATGCTTATGTTCTACAAGTCTTTCATCAGGGGGAAACTGGATTATGCCAGCATAGTCTATGACTCAGCTGCAGCTTCTAACAAAGCAAAACTGGACAAGATTCAAAATGCAGCCATGAGAACCATTACAGGTGCATTTATATCAACACCAGTAGAAGCGCTAGAAGTAGCTCTTGGCTCACCACCCAATGGTCTAAGACGGAAAGAACTGAGACTAAATTATTGGAGTAAAGTAGCACAAGAAGTGACGCACCCAGCACATAAAGCATTTGTCAAAAACCAAACAAGTGTATGGGACGTCCCCTTAAATAAAGATAGATATCCAACAGGGTGGAGAACCATAGAAGATCTAACGCAGCTCAAAGAACTATCAAACACAATTAAAAATAGTAATAAATATAGAAGCAAAATACCACCCTGGGAACTAAAAACACCAATCACAGACTACTCGCTTACTGAAAAGATCAAACAAAACATAGAAGATAAGGAAGCCAAAATGATAAGTAGAAAGTTCATAGATCAACTAACTAAACAAAGTCTGGCCGTCTACACTGATGGATCCAAGGGTGATAGTGGGCAACTAGGTGCCGGAGACGTAATACAACAGTGGGGAATAAAAAAGAGCTACAGTGTAACTGAAGGGACTTCGATTTTTACCGCAGAGATGGTAGCAATTCTTAAAAGTTTAGAAATAATCGAAGATAACCCACCAGAAGCTGTTACGATATTTACAGACTCACTATCATCCCTACAAGCACTAGAACACCCAGGTAAATGTAGCCGGTCAGACATAAAGGAAGAAATTCTAGCAATTAATACATCACTAGGGAACAGAGGATGTAGTGTGAGGCTAGTGTGGGTTCCAGCACACATAGGTATTGCTGGTAACGAGTTGGCAGATCAGAACGTCAAGAATGGAAGAACAAGTAAAAACAATATAAGAGCAGGACTGGGAAGATCAGAGATCAAGAGCCAAATGAAGATAACTATAAACGAGAAATGGAAGACAACATGGAAGAACAGTAGAAAAGGCAGACACGCGTTCAAACTGCTGAAAGAACCAACGAGGACGTGCCAAGTCAGAGAAGAATTAAAGATACCATCAAACAAAAACTGTGGCGTCTCCGTGTAAAGTTTCTTTTCTTCTTTCCACTCTGTAAAGTGTCAGTCGGTATGCTCTGTAAGGAAGAGTGGTGTGTTGTTGAGATCAGGCATGCTCCAGTCTACCCAGCTGTAAATGGGTAACTCACCCTAGTCCTGAGTTAGGGAAGGCAAAGGCTCCAGGGGAAGCAGGCCCTAAACTTGGTCACTCCAACTGACGCAGGATGGTGTATGTATGAAGTAGAAGTGTAGAGTGTGATTACCGCGAATGGTGTACTGTTCGTGTGCTGACCAATATAACCACTCATACACATGTGTCTACAAGGCACCAATGCAGACTGCTGGAATCTTTGTTTACTCAATTTATTCAGACGTACACACTGGGACATACGAGTACATCATGGTATGTTGACATATCAATTTGTAGGTATACATAGCAGATCTGAAGTCATGACACATTCAGAAATAATGGGCAGTACATCAAAAGTTCAGTGTCATGATACATTATGGCCGCATCCCCCTATCTGACTAAACGCGTCAGTGAAGGCAGATCGGTAAATAACTAAAGTTACTTGACGTCCATAGTTTGTAGTATATATTATGAAACCACGAAAGGGGGGGGGGGGGGGTTTCTAGCAAGATTGAGATCTCCCTGTCACTGTCCGATAATAGGATAAATAATCTGTTCTCTTGGCAGTGATCAAAACATATGATGACCGAAATCTAACATGGCTGCCTCCCTGAGTTGTCGTTCACTCATTCATAGGAAGGAGAATATAAGCCAGAGTTAATTTATAATGGGTATATAACTGATTTCATAAATGTTTCCATACAGCTCTACGGTGATCAGGTTAATTCACGTAGCCATAACCGCTGCAGGAAAGTCTGTCATCTTCGTCGATACAAAACACGACCCTAGCGATACGAAGCACAATGTTCCATCTAGGTCGAATCGACATGAGATCATCAAAATAGGGTCTGGCAATACATGGAGTCCGAATTATACATTGTACCGTACCTTAGGAGAGTCTCTAACATAAACTATAGTAGAGATACCATCTCCTTTATAAGAAAACCACTTCATGAATTATATTTCCTTAAGAATCTACCAGCCCTTTGAAAAGTGCGTACCCGCCATTATCACGGTACATCGGAACTCATCACGACTTGTCAAGACAACTCATACTTCCGCTAGACCGGAATAACAAGAATCTAGTCCCTCCTACCCATCCAAAATATACAATATAGGACTGATTCTACTTGTACTAATAATATGTAATACATATGAATTCAAGCCATAAACACAATAAGCAAATTAATATATTTTCTGGCCCTAAAAAATAAGTACAAACGTAAGCGCAATATCCTTGCGCCGGATCAATATCCAGAACGATTACTCCTATAATCAAAAGTGTGAATCAAACATGGATTCTCTCGCTTTTACCATAGACAGCATTTTCATACTCAAATGAATGAATGTCTATATTTTTCCCATATTAAATAGCCATATCGATTTTTGTAATATGTGCGTCAAAATATGCACGCAACACTCCGTCTCGGTGGAGCATACTTTATGATAGAAGAACCACACTGCCAAGAATGTCAGGAAGAGAATGACATAGACCACTACCTGATCCACTGTAAAAAGTATGAACAACAAAGGCTTGAATTAAAAACTTACTATAGAAATCACAATATAGACTTGACAGGTGATAAGGTTTTAAGTATAGATGCCCCAAGAGATGCCCAATCAATAGTTAAAAGATATATACATAAAACAAAGGAAAACATATAAGATTAGTAACCAAAAACAAAGAAAAAAAAACTTACTAACTACTCATAGGACAAGGAAAGACAACAAGGTATGAAATAAATAAAATAACAATTCAAAAAGAACAAATACTAATACAAAGTAAAACCAAGTGTAGAGGACAATAGTTATCAAGAAACAATACAAAAGAGAAAATAAAATGGACAAATACTAATATAAATTAAAATCAGCAACTGCTAAAGACAATAGCTATTTAAATTGAATACAAAATTAAAAAATAAAATGACACTAAATACCCCAATTATAACCAAATTTCAGGTTGAACAGGGTAGACCAAGATGGAACGAGAAGAGGCAATAACGGTCAGCTGTTAAGTGCCCGCTCTCCACTCATCAAAACAACAACAAACAACAACAGCAGAAATACGACAACCAAAACAAATACTTTAAATGGTTAACAAAAGCCATCCAAGACTGAAGCATTTTTTTTTAAAATAAAATTTTGCTTCGTTTTGGCGAGGCGCATCCCGTTCAACCTTGTCGGTTATGTTAGAGCGGATATCCAAATATAAAAGACATTTAGGTCTGACGAATTTTTAGACTGAAGCAGTCCTGCGGGAGCGTCATTGAAACGGATAATGTAAGATATAAAAGAAATCTTGAATCAGTGGGATAGAACAGAAAGGCAGGACATGAATATGTTAAAGGCGTATAATCCTATGAGAGCTGACAGGCAGTGAATGAAATGATTATAAATTGCAACACACAGGAGCTACGTAGGTTCTAACCAATTTTTCTTTTCTTTGTTTTTAAATATTGGGAGTCGGAGTGAAAAAGAGGTATGGCGTCCGCCTCTAATTCTAAATGTACCGGGTTCGTTCCCAGTCCCGGGAATATAATTGATGGATATGTTTATTTTTTCTTTCAGAACCAATGGTTCATAATGATATCATACTCCTCTTTCCCCCCCCCCCCCCCCCCCCCCCATATCTCCTGAGTAGTGAGATCGGATGTCTAGTCTTCTCGTATCAGGGTGAAAATATAGGAGGTCCCTATGCATATTGCGCACGTTAAAAATTCCTCAGCAGTTGAATATCGTAAAGAGTAGGCCATGCGGCCGCTGCCCTGGCAAAATTAAAAAATTTGGAAACCTACTTATCACAAAAAGGTTTATAGAATTTTTTATTCCTGTATACACACATTGAGATCTTCGCCGGTGCTACGGAATTCGTGCACTGGGCTGAGATCTTCCTTGTATGATCTAAAGGAAGAGATTTCAGCACTGATCGAGTTGTCCGTGTGCAACGAAGATGGTCTTTAAAACCAAAACCACACGTAACCACCTTTTTAATGGCATGCGATGTCTTTTCTTTTTCAAACGGAGAAACTTCCGTGTTTAAGACGTAGGAATAAGAGAATTACTATAGGAGAGAAGGACATATATTATAACCGACACTTGCATAATGCTTGTAAGAAAACTCACAAATTAAACATCAGTCATAAAGTGTTATGTACATCCTCCACTATTGTATGACGTAGAAACATGGACAAGCTGTTAGAAGACAGACTTGAGGCCATTGAATTGCTGATATGTAGAGTAATGGATCGCATCTCACGGACAGAAGAAAACAAATCAAGAAATTCTACCTAGAATAATTAATAATTAAAGAATGAGATCAAAGAAACAAAATATGCTGTTCATTTAATTAAAAAGACATAACACCTTGTTGATAACTATGATGGAATGAAAAGTTGAAGGCAAACGTGCAAGAGGAAGACAGTGCTGTAAGCGGGAAGATAACACCAAGAGATAGACAGGAACGAGCCTAGCAGAGTGTGCGGTCATAGCAAGAGACAAGACGTTAGAGATCATTGTAGCCGATCTTCGATGTGAAGGTGATAGCTGATCTGATCTGATCGCATAATCGAGTCCCAATTAATGGGTTGCCACGAAGCCTTCAGTAGTTTCACATAGCAAAGACACCAGAAGTATTGCTGTTTACGATGGGAAAAGAATGGGTGGTCCATATTTGTAATTTGGAAATGCGTGTATTTGCACATATAATTGTGCATAGAACATTCTTTTCAACTCTCATGCGCAAAAAAATGGCGCACAGTGCGTGGCACACTGATCTGGAAAGAATTAAGCACACTTGCGTCAGACCTACGTGCAGAGATTGTCTTCTACAGACATCTAACTTTCGATTAACTTATGCCATCCTTATTAGAGTGATACACTGTGCATTCAAACGTCCGAATGGGAACAAATAAAATTAAAGGACGACTTGGAGAATGGTTATTAACGAAGTCATTAATTATCAGATAACAATTTCTAGACCTATCTTTGTCCAGTGATCTCTAATAGTGAACCTTAATCTGGAGATAAGGAGTGGTTAAAAAAAACAAACATGGTGCGGCGCCCCTCCAAGAGTACCTGGGAGGCATTTCTGATGAATAGTGTTGACTCCACCTTCCTCCTCCTAACACATACATCTTCTTGTACTAATTTCAGTGCTTGACCGTCGAATGAGGGGGGGGGGGGGGGCGGGGATGCGCGGATCTAAGCAAATATTTAGATCCGTGGTTCTCAACCCGAGGTATGTGTTCCATGAGGTAGAAAGGGGTGCCTCAGGAGGTACTTCGGGCATTGCATATAGAACTGGCGGGTTTTCGTGTCGTTATATTTTAGTAAAATGTTTCACAACTAATTTCGACATCATGTAGAATCTAACTGATTTATAAATATTTATCATATTCCTATTTCTATTGTTATGAGGAAAGAGGATGTTTGTAGAAGGTCGGACATACGACTAAATGTCGGATGCGGAAGTGCGATGGCAGAGCGTGTTTTCTATCCGATGAAATTGGGAGCCGCGCTGGTGTAATGGCTTCGGCGTTGTACTGGCGACCAGGTGTTCATGGTTCAAACCCGGGCGTCAGCGTTTGAAGAAATGTTTACGGCCGGAAATTTGACTGAATAGCCTGAACGGCTCCTGTGATAAACCCTCTGTGGATGGGAAGGAGCGAAGCTCCTGACCGGGTTGGAAGGAAAGTCCTCAGGTTCCCCAGCCTCGCAATGACATGTCATTGGGCCGAAGGGCTGAAAGCCTAAGTGCCGCTGGTTAAGAAAAAAAAAAAAAAAAAAATCCGATGAAATCTGTACTGCAGTTGGGTAGCGGGGAGAACAGTGTGACCTGTGTAAACGCCGGCGTGCCCAAATACTGTATTTTGAAACGAAATTAAAACAAGAGAAACAGACGTAACGCTTCAGCTGGCATTCGCTGTGAGTTACTAGATTAGACACATAATTTCAGCAAAATCACTGGAAATTTGTCGCAGCAGGTCTCTCATATTCACTGACCAAGTCTAGTGTTTATTTATTAATATATATATATATATATATATATATATATATATATATATTTTTTTTTTTTAAATTTGGTTTCTTAATAATGCTTACGTTTTATTTTAGTTTAACATTTAAGAGGAGCGATTATTATTATTAATATTTGTTCCACCATAATACTGTACACATATACACTCAGAACTGGCAGGTTTTCTCTGAATCCCTGCGACCAACGCCGTCTCTCCCCTGTAATTTAGTTGATTACTGTTACGCCTAAAGTAATAAGTACTTTGTTACTTTCTTGGAACACGCGTATTTCATTGGCTACGGGCCTATAAAAGTTTTTTACTTGTTTGATTTTTTATTATTTTAAATTCGTATTTTCTCTGTCCTTATGCCAAGTTTTTCGTAAGTTAAGTACTAACATTTTTACTTACACTTACCTGGTAAAGTTCATTATTCTAAATAATTGTGATTTTCGTGTTAACACTGCTTTTGTTATTGATTGGTACAATATTTAATACGTAGAGAAAAGAAAACATACTTTAAAAACTTAGTTCAGAACAAAATATACAGTAAAGATATATGGAAAGCAATCAACACTTTAGTAAACAAACGAAATTCGCCAGACTCGTTAACCCCCAATACCTCATTTTGTACAAGTTAATGAGGTATTGTGGGTTAACGAGTCAGGCGAATTTCGTTTGTTTACTAAAGTGTTGATTGCTTTCCACATATCTTTACTGTTTGTTTTGTTCTGAACTAAGTTTTTCAGCAATTACTTTCAGACAGAAATAACCAGTCTTAAATATACGATACCAGATTCCCTTTGTGACTAGACCAACTGTCAGCATTCTGTGAGAACAAATGCACCAACACAATCCCATCCGACATTCCATTTATGACAGTTAATGAAGTGTGTAACTATCTTCTAGGCCTTGAAGAGAATAACTCATCAGGACTTGACGGAATCAGTAATCGAATACTGCGCTATGCTGCGCCAGTTATTAGCGATTCACTAATATACATATACAATCTATGTATCACTTCACTTAGTCGTTCCCCTTCTACCGTGAGGTGTAGAGGTTTGGAAGAGGGAGCGCCAGACTATCCTATCGGCTGTCTTCCTTCTGGCCTGGTTCCATTCTAGTCCTCAGTCCTTCAAAGATTGTCTAATGTTGTCCTCCCAGCGGACTTTGGGTCGCCCTGGGGGTCTGGATCCTTGGCTGTTTGTTTCCCATGCTTGTACTTCTTGTGTTCCAAGTTCCATAAGTCGTAGTCCGTAGTCCGTTCCAGTTCGTCGCCTTTAGAATCAGTCCGGTTTTCTCTCGTATATTACTCGTAATCATAGTTTAAAGCAAACAGGTGATTGGCCTGTTGTGCCTTTGCATGATGGAGGGGCTGCCTCCTTACGGCCTCCATGCAGGCCGCCCTCCTCCTTTTTCAGCCGGGCTTGGACCAGCCTTGGCGCAGTTCAATCTATGTATCTTACTTACTTACTTAGTCGTTACCCTTCTACCGTGAGGTGTAGAGGTTTGGAAGAGAGAGCGCCAGACCATTCTATCAGCTGTCTTCTTCCTGGCCTGGTTCCATTCTAGTCCTCGGTCCTTCAAAGATTGTCTAATGTTGTCCTCCCAGCGGACTCTGGGTCGTCCTGGAGGTCTGGATCCCTGGCTCTTTGTTTCCCATGCTTGTCGTGGTAGCCGATCTTCTCCCATTCTGCAGACATGGCCAAACCATCTTAGTTGGGAACTGTTCTATTCGGGTCTGCAGCGGATGGGATTTTAGGCCTTGACGGATCGTCTGGTTGTCAATGTCTCTTCTTGTTACTTCAACCACTTTCCTCAGATACCTCATTTCTGAGGTTTGGATCTGGCTTTTGTGGGTTGTAGTCATTGCCCACGACTCGCATCCATATGTCAAGGCTGGGACATATGTGGAGCGGTATACAGCCATCTTCGTTTTCTTACCAACCTCTTTCTTGCTGAGGAATCCACGATTTATGGCCTGAAAAAGTCTCCCAGCCGCTGCTTTTCGAGTGGCCAACTCTTCTTTGATGCCTCCCTTTCGGTCTATAATAGCTCCGAGATATTTAAAGTGGTTGACCTGCTCCAGGACCTGTTCTCCCAACTTAATCTGATGTTTTCTTTCTTCTCGTGATATCACCATGGATTTTGTTTTAGAGCTGCTTATGACCATCCCTCTCTTCTCCAGCTCTTCCTTCCAGACTTGCAGGTTGGATTGGAGATGTGCCTCTGATTTAGCAATCAGGGCAACATCATCAGCAAATGCCAGCTCCGAAATATAGACCTGTCTCATCTTCCAGTACCCCACTGAATACTTTCTTGTTCTCTCCTTACATGCCTTGATGACATCGTCCATAAGGAGTATGAAGAGGTAAGGTGATAGGATATCACCTTGTCTTACACCAGTGGTGGTCCTGAACTCTTCTGACTTATGGTTTGCTGTCCTCACATAATTTCTGCAAGACTTGTAGAAGCTCTGTATAGCATGAATCAGAGGCGCTGGAATATTCTTCCTTGCCAAACAGTCCCAAAGTTTGCTCCAGGGACCCTGTCAAACGCCTTTTCCAGATCTATGAAACAAAGATGGATCTCACTCTTATACTCAAGGGCCTTTTCACTCAGCTGTCTGACTGTGAAGATTAGGTCTTGAGTACTTCGGTTTGCTCGGAATCCGCACTGGACCTCATCCAATTGTGGCTCAGCTAGGCGTCGGAGTCTCTGCTCTAGGATTCTAGAGTAGATTTTACCAGGGACACTGAGAAGGGATATGCCTCTATGGTTTCCACATTGTCGATTGTCACCCTTTTTGAAAATTGGCAATCTATGTATCGCAAAGAGTTATTTTCCGTCGCCGCACTTTAAAGTCGCTAAGGTATATCCTCTTTTCAAACCTGGTTCCTCCGATAATTTTAACTTTGGTAACTATAGGCCAATCTCTCTAATATCATCGCTATCCAAACCACTAGAAAAACATATACATAAAATAACACTACAACACCTAGTTAACAACGACTTGCTAATTAATAGTCAGTCGGGGTTTAGACCTAAACATTCATGTCACACTGCTCTAACAAAGATGATAGACAACTGGCACGTAAATATTAACAACGACAACATTGTTGGGGCAGTCGTTGTAGACTTTAAAAAGGCATTTGATATGAAGGATCACAATATTTTAATTAGAAAACTAGAAACATCAAAAGTAAACTTTCAACTAGTGACAATAATTAAATCATTCCTGTCAGACAGAAAACATGTAGTTTCTTACAATAACTCATATTCAAACGAAGCAGTGATAAATACTGGCGTTCCTCAGGGTTCTATACTTGGTCCTCTACTTTTTGCCATATACATTAATGACCTTCCTCTTCACATCAAGCACTCATCCTGTGACCTGTTTGCAGACGACTGTACTGTTTACACGAGTGATAAAAGTTGTAACACACTCGAGCTATTGTTAAAAAAGATACAGATAATCTGATTAAGTGGAGCAACGGAAATCGCATGTTAATAAATATCATTAAAACAAAATGCATGTTAATATCAACTAGACAAAAATTACAAAATTCAGAGAAAACAACACTTCAGATCTACATTGGTACCTCACTAATTGAAAACGTTAATGCACATAAAACTCTAGGTATAATCGTCGACCAGCATCTAAATTGGAACTCACATGTACATGGACTGACCAAGCAAACGGCACAGAAAGTTTACCAATTAGCTAAAATCAAACATTTTCTAAATGAAGAAGCACGAAAATTGTTCTATATATCTCACATACAAGCAAACCTTGACTATTGCTCCAATATCTGGGATGGTTGCTCAATGTCCAATACAAAGAGACTCCGTTCACTACAAAAGCGTGCAGTGCGTCTAGTCTCTGACAACTGCCTAACTCAGTGTGTAGATCTATATAAAAATCTTCAAATACTGCCCTTAAGAAAGCGCCTTCTGTTTAACAAAGCTAAATTTGTTCACAAAATCCTGTCACAGAATGCTGCAGCATATCTGTGGCCAATGTTCAAATACAACAAAAGACGCAGTCAACGCTTTAACAAATTGCAAGTGCCCAAGTCTAAGCTTGACTTATTCAAGAAAAGCTTAGCGTACTCTGCTGCTCATCGTTGGAATTGTCTTCCACATAACCTAAGAAGCAACCCCAGTCCCTATTCATACAATCGTAGACTTTTCGAATAATTTATTAGTTCTGATTACATGCTACCCTAATCAGATTATCTTTTCTTATAATATCAACTGTAGGTTCTAATGACGATGTTTGTACTTTTCAACATATTTTATGTCGTGTTTATAAGTAGTTAATGTTAATATAAGTTTGCTATTTTATTTTACTTTACAACGTTGAATTCCTTGAAATTGATATGTAAAAAGCATGTTGGTATAAATGAATTCAGTGTGACAGGTGAGAGAAAGGAAGGGCAGAATGTCAGACGGGCCTGCGTGCCCAATTCTCAACCCTTTGAATATAAAGTTCGTTCGTTCGTTTGTTCAGAAAAGCTAAAAACACCCCTTTTTTCGTTCTATGCATACGATAATCTCAGGGGACTTGGCCGACCCTCCAGGAGGTGCCACGGCCAAAGAGGTTGATAACCACTGATTTATTTAATTGTTATTTAAATAAAAGTAGCAGTTATATATGGTATTTAAATTATTAAATAGAGAAAAAGAAATCACCCACAAGTTCAAATGCATACAGTATTATTTCTAGGCAGTGTTATTCCTTATAATTGATAAAGGGGGGGGGGGGGGGTTTTAAACCTTTGAATGCATCTGTCCCTGCAGTGAGAAAATATGAAGAAATAAATCAATTTGTGCGGTGAAGATCTTTCGTGAATAAATTCAACAATTCGCTCAAGTTTAGAGGGGGGGGGGGGGGGGGGGGGGGGGGAAGCATCTTTTCAAGGACTGAGAGCAAGGCCCCTCGGAGTTAACTTCAGGTTTATCTACCCTTTCATTCCGCGTTAGACTGAACCTCCTGCTGTACCCTCTCTGTGATATGTCTTCACTCGTATAATTTACTGTCCACGTACTCTTTCATCTCGATAGTGTTCCTGTGCACCTAATGAGTGCCCACAAAGTAACATCTCTGACTGCATTCTCCTCCTTTTTATGTACTGTCTATCTTTAGCAGTATTGAGTTACCGCTAACATAATGCGATTTCCCTTGATGTGTTTGTCCTGTCATCTGGCAGATGGGCAATTTGCTGGCCTTTCTATGTCTGTCTTTTCTTTCTGTCTTTCTCTCTTTCTTTCTTTTATTTATTTATGTATTTCTTACTTTTTCTTTCTTCCTTCTTTCTTCCTTGTTTCTTTATTTCTTTTATTTATTCACTTATTGCTTTCTTTTCTTTATTCTGTCTTTCTGTTTCTTATTTTTCTTCCGCTTTGTATTTCTTTCTATATTTTACAGAAAGGAGTAAGGAAAGCAAAGGCAGCGATGAAGAGAACTGGTCACACCATCTCATAAAGCAGAGATTTAGTGGAGGTGAAGTCTCTAACATATATCTCTGCATAATCCTCTTGTTTCTTCTCCCGTTATCAGTCTTTCTGGTCATCATCATTTTCCTTTTCTGCTCCTTACGCAACCATCACTGTAGCTGGTCTCCTTAAAGGAAGCCTGGAACAAACATTCACGTGCTGCTGCCCTAGTTTCTTTAACAATTAGTTTAACGTGATAATATTGCCAGCCTCATGCACAACCTCACGTTAGCCGCCTTCTACGACATGCACGAGGGAGTAGTAGTACTTTAAAAAAAAAATAAACTTTTGCCTCGTTTTGGCGAGGCGCGTCCCGCTCAACCTTATCGGCTGTATTAGGGCGCATGTCCAAATATAAAAGACCTTTAGGTCTCATACCATTAGTAGTCCTAATATTTCTTTTGCCTCATCAGAGACCTCGACGGAGAGGACAGAGGAAGCACAGTCAGCTAAATTGACAGGAGGAAGACAAGATGGAATATGACAAATGAGTATTAAGAATAAACGAACTGATAAAAGAATGACAAGAAAGAGTAACGAAAGAATATGAAGACTTAAATTGGTCTTTAAAAAAATAAATAGCATTATTTTCTGGAATAAATAAGTGTCCACAGTAAATGAACAAACATTAATAAGTCGGAAAAATGATAGAATTTAAAAAAGAGAGAGAAATGAAAGTAAAAGATGAAAAAAGAGAGAAAGAAAGTATACGATGAAGAAAAGAAAGAGAAATGAAAGTATACGACGAAGAAAAGAAAGAGAAATGAAAGTATACGACGAAGAAAAGAAAGAGAAATGAAAGTATACGACGAAGAAATGAAAGTAAAAAATTAAGAGAAAAAAGTGAGAAAGAAAGTATACGACGTAGAAAAGAAATAGAAATGAAAGTATACAACTTGAGTACTATTTTTTGTTTAATGAAACAAACATGTAGATTTCTTGAATAAATATTTGTCCACAGTTGAAAGCACCCATCGTAATTCCTAATCAGACGTTTGAAGTAAGTGTCCCTATCCAACAACAAACACACGCCAAGTTTTCATGTCACGTACCATTAGCTCAAGTTCTTTCCACGTTCTCCTCATCATTTTCACTTCTGTTTCCAGCTCTCTTCTCCGTGTATTTTTAAGTCTACCCCTGCCTCTCTTTCCATGGGGGATTCCAGAACATGGACTATCTTGTAATGCTATCAACAGTTTTCCTCAATATGTGTCCTATCCATCGCCAGCATCCCTTTCTCATCTCTTGTTCCACTGGTTCTTGTCATCAGTTCCCCAGTTGTGGACTTTGTCGCACTATTTTAATCCTTCTATTCTACACAAGCAAACACTTTTATGAATGTAGCGTTTTGGTTCTTGGTTTTCTTGTTCTCCATGTCTCAGAGCCATACAATAGGACTGACTTGACATTTGAGTTGAAGATTCTTATTTTTGCGTTGGACTCGATGTATCTTTATCTCCATATATTTCTTCTTCTTCTTCGTTCGCCTTGAAAAGGACGGTGGTTGCGTTGTGTCTGTTTACGCCTAAGCTGTGATATCTGCACCTTTCGGTCGACACATCCGACTCCAGCACGGCATTTTTTAGGGACCGGGTTTGCCTTCCCATTGCGATCCGCACTCGCTCAGCCAGACTGCACTGTTGCAGATTGTTTCCAGGACCACCACGTGGAGGTGGAGTGCGGTCTTGACCAGCTCTGGTTCGCTGGTCCTGATGCAAGCAGTACAGCTATGGGTCGCTGACTGCATTCACTATTGCTGCATCTTGGAGTCCCATCTCCATATATTACTTTGTCTATATCACTGCCAAGATATTTGTATGCTTCTACATCTTGTGGTCGTGATTCTTCACGTTCAATCTTGTTATCATTTCCTGCTTTTACTCGCATTATCTTTGTAAGAGAAATAGAGAATTATGTTTTCTGGGAGGTCGCCACGGTTATTTTTAGTTGCTATTATTTTTATAGGAAATTTCACACCAAGGTTTTCAACACTTGTTTATTTCAATATGGCTACACTGCAATATTCTACTAGTGGTTGTAACACTGTTTTTTGATAAATGAAAGGAAGTGACTTAAGATCCACCGCGGCGGATACTTAAAAAATATTAAAAGCCCGCCGTCTTCATACATATTAAACATTTTATGTTACTTTAATTATTTGCTATGGCGGGCCTTAAATATTTTTTCAAATTTCCGCCGCGGCGGACCTTGATTCACTCCCTAAAAATAAAATATACAAATGCAGTGTTATCATTAGAATAAAATTCTATGTTACAAATAGTAAACTGAAAAAAATATTCACTATGATGCAAAATTCAATATCAAAATTCATTTTTAATCGGTGTCTCGATGTTTGAGTAACAGACTGTCGAATAAAGGGGAGTTACTCTCTTAATGCAGTTGAAGATCACCCCGTACGTTTTGCTATGCTAGGTTCAAAGCCGGGCTTTCAGACAAAAGTGAAAGAGCTTGCTCCCCAAGCAAAGGGCATTCACTGCATGATTCACCGATATGCTCTTGCCAGTAAGACTCTTCCAGCTCCTCTTGATTCTCTTATCAAAATTGTGAATTACCTTGTACATCACCCCAACACCCGTCTGTTTAAAGAACTCTGTAAAGACATGAATTCTGATCACGAGGTTCTTTTCTACACTGTTGTACGTTGGTTGTCGAAAGGAAATGTTGTCAATCGTGTCTTTGAGTTGAAAGATGAAATCCGGTTTGTTCCTGGAAGTGCAAGGGAAACATGACCTTGTGGTTTTCTTTAATGATGAAGGTTGGAAGAAAAGAGCTGCTTACTTAGCAGTCGTTTTAGACCAGCTAAATAAGCTGAACCTGAAACTTCAGAGAAAGGAAACACACATTATCCAATTATTTCAAGACAATCTTCAGGCATTTGTATCCAAGCTGCAAAACTGGCGTCGGAAAGTAAATCTTGCAAACATTGCCACGTTTGAAAAACTCTGCAGTGTGGTAGAGGAATCTGAAGGTGAACTGGATGAGAATCTGAAGGAGATTACTGGGCACATTGAATCCCTTGAAAAGGAATTTCAGCGGCACTTCTCTGAGCTTACAGAAGAAGAAGCTGCACTGGTACAAAATCCATTCTCTGCTTCCCTGAATGTAGCCAGCAGTCCCGATGAAGTACATGATCTTCTTCTTCTTCTTGCGATCGCATCTTTGATGATTACACCGTCAGACGAGTTCTCATGATGAATTCGACTGTTGTTTGAAGTTCCTCTTTAACTCCATATAGCTTTGAATTTAGTGTTGAGTCATTGGGCCAGTATATCTTTCTTAACTGGTCATACAGAGGACAGTCCTGTAGAACATGCTCAGCAGTTTGTTCGTTTAATCCACATGTGCACAGTGGTGAAGCAGACAATCGTAACTTGTGCATGTGTTTATTCAGTTTGTTATGCCCTGTCCTGAGTCGAAAAATAGTTATCTGTCCCTGCCGGTCGAGAGTGTGATAGTCGTCTTTGGGTTGGTTCTGTTCTCTTCTTATAGTCTGGATAGCTCTCTTTTTCTCAAAGTATGTGACTTCATTATCTTCTTGTTCACATTCTCCTCCCTTTTTTGCAAGTTTATCTGCCTTTTCATTTCCGGGTACACCACAATGAGATGGTACCCACTGAAGTATGGTTCTCTTTTGGCAGCTACCTTGTTTAGTTCATTTCTCAGATGCGGGAGTTTACCACCCTTGAGAGCTTGCAGGACAGACAGTGCATCTGTGAGGATGACTACCTGGTGGCAGTCAGAGTTGGTGTTATAAATCATATTTGCAGCTTGCTCTAGAGCTTGAACCTCAGCTGTATAGTTGGAACAGAATTTACCAGTGGGAATGTGCCTAGTCTCATAGTGGTTGTCAGGATATGAGATAAAGATACCGGCACCTCCATTCCTAACAGCATTAGTTGCTGATCCATCTGTATAGGCATGTATCCATGATTGATCGGGATAGCTTTCTTGGATCATACTCAATGTAGCAGTTCGTTTTTGCAGATCATTATACTCACATCCACTTGTGAGACCACTGACCGACGTATTAATTTGGAGGGCACTGCTGGCCTGCTCCCATGGTACAGGGTATAGGGTGGGCTTCAGTGGTGTTGTCTTCATAGATAGGTCTTCTTGATGCTGTCTTATAAGTCTTTTTCCCCGATGCACAAAGCTGCTACGCTTTAGACGTCCCAATGCCAGATCATCTAGTCTTGCCTTCATTGGGTGCGTTGGCATACTGTTGTACTTTTCCATCTGGATCATGGTCTTTGTGTCTCTTCTATGGGACAATGTCTGTAATCCAGCAACCTTCTGCATCTCTGTTATTGGTGTAGTTTTCATGGCTCCTGTAATGAGCCTGAGAGCTTGATTTTGCACCTTGTCCAAGGACTGCAGATGTGAGTTAGCAGCTGATGACCATGCTGCTGAGCTAAACTCTAAGTGTGGTCTTATTACTCCACTATAAATCTTCTTTAGATTTCGTTCATTTGCTCCCCAGTTGGTACCTGCCAATTTTCTGAGTATGCCTAGTCGTCTTCGGGCCTTTCCTTCTGCATTTTCAATATGCTTATTCCATGTAAGCCTTTGGTCAAATGTCACCCCAAGATAGGTGGGGTAGCTTTCTTCCTTGATAACGGTTGTCCCTAGGTGTATGTTAGCTGATTTGTCCTTGGGGGCGAGGGAGAACAGTGTTGTGGAGGTTTTGTCTGTGTTTATTGTGATAAGCCATTTCTCTGCCCATGACACTAGCATGTCTGCTGCCCGCTGCATTCTATAATTTGCTGTGGTGACATTTTCATCAGCGCACCAGAGTACTAGGTCATCTGCATATAAGGCAGCTTTCACTCCTGCAGGGAGATCTTTCACCAGGTCATTGATGTAAACAAGGAAGAGTGTAGGGGAAATTACTCCTCCTTGAGGTACCCCCTGATGGAGCAACACTTTTCTGCTCTGCAGACCGTCGAGAGTGACTCTAGTTCTCCTGTTAGAAGTACATGATGAATTCTTGGATCTGCGGAACGATTCCCCGGCACGTAATTTGTTTTATGAAAAATTGCTGACTCAGTTCTGGTGTGCTATGTATCAGTCATATCCAGATGTCACCATGCTTGCCTTTCGAGTTTTACTTCCATTTGCCTCTACATAACTCTGCGAGAGTAGATTTTCAACGCTTCTTCATATCAAAACAGGCAAGAAGCAGACTGAATGTTGAGGATGACATGAGGTTGGCTTTAACAAACATTCAGCCGTGAATTTTGAAGCTGGTTGCCCAGATGCAAGTGCAAAAATCGCATTAAATATTAGGTTAATTAAATATCTATTTTTAATGTGTTTTCTTTACACTATTAAAAATGCCTTTTTATGCAAATGTGGCGTGGGGTCGCAGATTACTTGGCTATTATAAAAGGGGGTCGCAACTCGAAAAAGGTTGGGAAACACTGCTCTACGATGTATCGTTGTAGACACGTAATTATCAATTTTGTTCCATTGGCATAATGGCATAAGATTCCATAGTAGCATGATTACAGCACCAACTTTCAGTTTTAGCTCGTGAGGGGGTATTAGATTTGGCTATTTGAGGGGTAGTCCACTTTGACTCCGCCCTTTATCGATTTTCCGTTAACGATAGTTCGCTCGTCGAGCGGTTGGCGTCTCGACGAACGGGGCTACCAGGTTGAGATTTTTTAGACGTACGTGTTCGGAAAGATTGCGGAGCCTGAATGTACGTAACAGAAAGTTTTAAAATGTTTGTGTTGTTATTGGAAACTGAATGCCCGAGTGGTCGAACGGTTAAATCGCTTGCTCCTGGAGAAAAATGGCCAAGGTTCAAAACTAGGTCGCGTCACGTTTTACACTACTCGGCTGTCAAAATGGGTACCTGACTCTGCTGTTGAGTTCTGGAAAGCAAAGTCAACAAGGAAGAGAACTGGTCATCCCACCTCATAAACCTGAGACCTATCATAGATGAAGCCTCGAACTTCTTCCCCTACGGCAGTATCTGCTGTGGGGCTATCTTTACCTTTGTAGGAAACTGTTTATCTTCAGAGTGTCCCATTAGTAGTGAGGTTAGAATGCTTGCCTACCGGGGGAAAGTTACCGGGTTCTGTGTTCGTGAATCTGGTAAGATTCACGCTTCAGTCTACCCAGCTGTAAATGTATAAACCTGGACGGCTAAGGCAGCGAGAAAGGGAACTGGTCGCCCTCACATTTGTTTAAAAATTTTTTTTTTTTTTTAACGGTAAAACTGACTAATGTTAACATTCGGCAGAATCGAACCTGGTTAAATAATTTTTGTTTGAAAGGGTAGAAAGAAGACACGAACTAATCCTATGAGATAACGGATCAATTAACGCACCACAACGTGATGGGGAAATAACTGTTTAGTTGTCTTTCTGCTGCGTGTCCTGATGACGGCACTCATTTTCTTGTGATCACGTTATTCCTTTCCATTCCATTTCAACTTCACCGGATCTTTGTAGTCAAGCCTATCATGGTTTATGGTCAATAGTCAACTTCACCGGATCTTTGTAGTCAAGCCTATCATGGTTTATGGTCAATAGTCAACTTCACCGGATCTTTGTAGTCAAGCCTATCATGGTTTATGGTCAATAGTCACATCACCATGACAACAATTGACAAGTCTGCGTGCTGTTTTAACAGGTGTTCAATTTTGATTTCACCGTGCAATGCGCCCGTTTCATCATTATCCCAAAAAGCTTACTAGATTTTTTCATTGTTACTTACAGAAGTTTTAGTTAGACAGTTAGTATATAGAGTATTGACAGTACATGAACAACCCGTTTATAGCTTGTGAATGAGAAGGCAAAAAAGAAGTGCTCCATATCACCTTCAAGTGAGGTGATTACATAATCAGAATGGTCGAATTTGTGGTGATCATTCTATTGTCTTGTAACAAAATACTTACTTAGTCGTTCCTCTTCTACCCTGTGGTGTAGAGGTTTGCCATAAAGAGCGCCATACTACTCTATCGGCCGAATTCCTCCTCGCCTGGTTCCAATCTAATCCACGGTCCTTCAGAGATTGTCTAATGTTGTCCTCCCAGAGAACTCTGGGTCGCCCTGGAGATCTGGATTCCTTCCTCTTGGTTTCCTTATATTTGTCATGGTAGCCGATCCTCTACCATTCTGCAGACATGGCCAAACCGTTGTAGTTGGGACTGTTCTACTCGAGTCTGCAAGGGCTGAGTTTGTAACAAAATACGCTGAATGTTAATGGTACATAAAGCAATGTTTTAAAAACTGTATAATCATCATTGTGTTTCTTTTTACTGACTATAGAACCAAGGCTGTAGCTGCCCCGCTTGCATGAACGCCAGCACCAAAGCATTCGTGTGCACCATCAGTCTTCGTTTCTATAGCGATTCGTTTACTTGGTGAGGTTGCCCGCGCCATGCAGAACTTCATATTAGTTGCCGCTTACGCCATGGCTGAGGAAAATAACAACAATATAGGACAGTATTTACTAATGTTTCCAAATTATATATGTTCATGAGCAACGAAATGGTTCAAGACCGAGGCTCCTTCTAAAAAACAAGTGAAAAAAGAATATTATTCTTGCTGTCACTAAGGCGCCACCTAAAGTGTTTTTATAACAGCTGTAAGCAAGTCATAAAACATTTTGCTATTAATTGTATTTATTTCCATCCGCGAAACCGCATTTGGTACAACCCGTGTCAGTAAACGCAGAACCTTATTATTTTATACCACATTTGACGCCATCCTCACTGTTTGACACACTTCAGCAAAAATAACAGCTACTACAAAAAGAGATCCCGCACAAAAAACCACACAGTATATAAACAAAAGTCCATTAACGTATCAAGCTTTGAGGCTTCATAGCCAGACCAGAGCAACGTGAGAACGTAGCTTGGCCGGAATATTATTTCAGTCTTAGTTAATGTGAAACAGGTGCGGAGGAAAAGGTGAACATTTGGAAATGTTGAGACCTGAGGGGATGAATATGCGTCTTGTTGAGACTTATTCACCTCCTGGGGATGAAGATTAAAGAAGGGTAAAATAACTGGGGCGCGCTGAAACAATTAACGTGATGTTGGTTGGGCGTTTCTCAGGATAGATAGATAGATAGATAGATAGATAGATAGATAGATAGATAGATAGATAGATAGATAGATAGATAGATAGATAGATAGATAGATAGACGGACGGACGGACGGACGGACGGACGGACAGATAGATAGATAGATAGATAGATAGATAGATAGATAGATAGATAGATAGATAGATAGATAGATAGATAGATTCGCAGACAGGTAGACCATATATAAATAGTCACTATAAATGGTAAAGTAGAAAGACAAACACATAAAAGTGAAAACAAAATGAATGAACCAGTAGATGGCATAATAAAGAGAGTACACATGCTACATATGCAAGAAATAAACGTCAGGCTGGCGAATATAATGGCATGAAATAACAAACATCGACGCTAACACGCACCAGAAGAATTATTTTGGCTACACTGCCTCCTGTAAAGACATCCCAGAGAGCTCACTCCACAGGTGTTCCGACACTGCGTAACAGTATATTGCGCCAAGTGCAAATCTTATAGCTGGTTAATAGGTGGCATTTAGCCACTGTTGAACTTAAACCAGCTTATTGTCCGTTGTGGTGCGCTAGGAGGAAACACTGGGTGTTTGACAATACGAATAGCTTCTATCATTTCTCCGAAATGCTATAATTATACGTGCCGGGTCCCACCCTAAGTGAAGGGTAACGTGATCCTGCGAAAACTTACCTTCACTTAATCAATTTCGTCGTCTGAAGCGAAAAACAGCAAATTAACTTGGCCTGAGTTTCTAGCGATATTTATCACACAGTTTTAGCCGACGTCGTAAATCATTTTTAATTGTGTTACTTCTCTTGCTTGCTCGTTGTATGACGGCTGTGTCATGACAGTAACTTACATCATCAGTCGGAAATACGTGTTCCATCTCGTTTCATTGGATCGTTTGTATACGAATATAAACACGGGTCTTTGATTGATGATCCGCATTCTGTTAGAATACGTGTGTTGTTACTTCTACATAAAATTATATATAATTTTATATATGAAATAAAAATATATTTCTACATTTTCTGTCACGTGTTGTTCCATGCGGTCTCTGAGGATACCAAGAAGGAATATGACCACTGTTTCCTTAGGCATGTCGTAAGAGACGATTTCTATGAGTTTGTGCATTGATCTGACAGCCACATCATGTAAACACATTGTTACGGAGACCACAACTGCAAATAGGCATTAATGCTTGGTGCAGGCGTACTGCAAGGGGAATCGCTGCAATAGTGGCTACATGCTCCATAAGGAGCGAAAAAGGAAATGGATGAATGATACATTATTGTATTCACATTATGTTATTCTTAGAGTTCAGGTGGTTGACGCAAGTTCATATAGTGTTGAGATTTCAGGTGGCTGAGACAAGGTCTTATAGAGTTGAGATTTCAGGTGGCTGACACATGGTCTTATAATATTGAGATTTCAGGTGGCTGACACAAGGTTTTATAGTATTGAGATTTCAGGTGGCTGGACACAAGGTCTTATAGGGCTGAGATGTGAGATGGTTGACACACATTCTTATAGTGTTGAGATGTGAGATGGTTGACACACATTCTTATAGTGTTGAGATTTTAGGTAACTGACAAAAGTTCTTATAGTTTTGATATTTCAGATGGTTGACAGTTTCGTATAGTGTTGAGACTTCAGATGGCTGACACAAGTTCTTATAGTTGTGAGATTTCAGGTGGCGGACACAAGGCCTTATAGTATTGAGATTTCAGGTGGCTGACACTAGTTATTATGGTGCTGAGATTTTAGATGGGTGACACACATTCTTATAGTATTGAGATTTCAGATGGCTGATACAAGTTCTGATAGTGTTGAGATTTCAGTTGGCTGACACACATTCTTATAGTGTTGAGATTTCAGTTGGCTGACACACATTCTTATAGTGTTGAGATTTCAGTTGGCTGACACACATTCTTATAGTATTGAGATTTCAGATGATGTACAATTTCTTATAATACTGAGATATCAGATGACTGACACGTGTTCTTATAATGTCGAGGAACGGCTCATTGTAAGCATATTAGCATTCATACATCACAACAAAGAACGATGAAGGACGAACCATAAAATATCACACATGATATGTCGCGTAATCATTTTGTGTCCTGATTACCATGTGTCATATGGATTGGGGCGACCCCTTCTTCTTCCTAATCTCTGTTTCACTACGGCAGTAATCGGTAAATTTGTGGTACGGATTTTATTGCGTGCTTTCTATTTGTCGCACTTTCTTTCTTTCTCTGCTTAGTAGCAGATATTTGATACTGTCAAATTATTTTTACACTCCTTTTAGGTGATAATAATCACATTTTGCTTGATGCGGCACATATTTGCTGAGATTAGAGCAGGCGAAAACCAATGTGGGTTTGCTCAGTTTAGCACGATTCTGTTTGCCCAAGCCGGGTCGGGTGATAAATTACTCCCCCATAGTCGGTTTTCGTTTGCTCAGGCAACAGATAACAAGATTACCCGTCTGTGCGACAAATTTGGGACGGACACGTATGATATAATCATTTCCTGTCCACGACATTACTTTGTAAGAAAGTAATAAGTGTTACATCTGACACACGTTGTCGTAGAGTTTAGCGACCTGTTTGTGAGTTCGTACACAGAGCAATCGGCTGTTTACAGCCCATTTTCAGAAAAGTAATGTTTGAAATTTTGCACTAGATGAGTCATGCAAAATATTCAAATCAGATTGTCTGATCAATTGAGTTCCATAACAAATACAGCGGGATAGGACAGTGAATATAACCTGACGCTTCAGTCAGTCTAGGTCACTGTGAGATTGACGCTGCCAAAGACACCAGACTTGCCAGTAGTTAGAAGTCAGAATTTCCATTTACCAAACCGGATACCTTTTATTGGAGTATTCATCAGGACTTACAATTCAGCCCAGGAAATCTGTAACATTTTAAATAAGGAAAATCTAAATATCTGAGGAAACTGAAACACACGGAGTCATAGAGGGAATTATCTTATTAAAGAAACGACACCCAAACGCGTATAAGAGGCCGATTCAAGTCTCTTTTATTCATCTGAGCAAAAAAGTATGTGAGCCAGGATTGGCGTAAGTTGTGATGTTACATTCTATACTTTATTACTAACATGTGAACTAACATATATATGTAGATGGCCATGTGAATTTTAATATGTGAAAATTGCTAGTGGATGTCCTAGTTTTTTTAGGCTGGTAACTTCATCGTATAGAATGATGATTTCGTGAACCACCACTGCCAAGGGCTGGCGATTGCTTTATTGCTAGTTTCATGAAGAGAACTAAAAGCCTAAAGTAGTCCTAGGTTCCATAAGGAGCAGGGAGGAAAAGATGAAAAAAATGATGTACATTCTAAGTATAATACTTACAGTTTCAAATCAGTATAAACATAAATGAAAACATATTCAATTTATATTGTGAACACTTTTCAATCAGTGGAACTGTAAATGTAAACATATTTTATCTGAGCTATTAACCTTTTCATTTAAATGTAATGTAAAGCTAAAGCTATTCAATTTAAATGTAAAAGAAAGTTTTATCCCGAGGGATTAAATTTAATTCTCATCGAGAGTAAATTCTGAGATAAATGGGATGGTAGAATAGAACCTAGAAGAAAGGGGACACATAAGTATGTGTCGGGAAACGCAATACTCAGGAGAGCGTTTATTTTATATTCTTTATCATAGTTATTGGAGGTACCAGCAGAAAGTACTATCTCTGGAACAAGAAGGGACAAGTGGCCTAAACTTTAAGACGAGGGACCAACTTTGTAGACTCTCCTTGACATTTCTGGGAAACGAGCTACACGTACAACCTTGACCAGCGACGAGCGAGAGCAGTGTAAACAGAACCCATCAGCGGGAGCAGAAACTACTAGTGGCCGCTAAATGAAAAATATACGCTGCCAAAATGAACTTTTTTTCGTCGTCTCTATTATCCATCAATGGTGAAACTTGTTTTCTAAACTATTCAATTATTTTCAAACTTTTAAAACTTAAGTGATTATTAAATTTTGTTATTTTTAATTTTACAAATTTAACTTCTATTTAATCATTTTAAAGTCACTGCATGTTTGTCTCTGTCAATTTACTATACACACTAAACAGAGCTATTCCAGAATAATAAGAATTCCTCTGAGTAAATCAGAGGTGGGGGCTGAACGCGCTAAAATTAATAAGTGCTTAATTCTTCACAAAAGTGGTTGGCAGATTCTAGAATTACTTGCTCAGCCAAAGCAGCATTGTTTGATAGAAGTGTCATTACCCTTCTATGTACATCTATGCCAAGAGTAATCTTGTGCGAAGGCAGACACCTTTGAAAGCCCATATTAGATACACTTGGGTTTTGGCCACTGTTGGACCACTACTGCAAAGCAGGGGAGGCAATACCGTCACACCATGGTGATCATACTGACCTTTTGAACAAATACTTGGTGCAGGCTTCTGCAAGGGAAACAACTACAGTGGTAGTTCCATGCTCTGTAGGGAGCACACAGAAAAATGAGAATGATGATTGTCACCACCCCCCCTCCCCCCCTCCTACCCATTAAGAGGCAAACATTCACATTAATAACCTCCAGTTACCCGATTAACCGGTTGTCTGATAGACGGTTAACGGGTGGAAGTTTCGGTCATTTACCCCAGACCAAAATTCATCAGCCGGTAAAAAGAAATTCATTAACAATTATGTGTAATAAACAGTCTTTTTTCATTACTAGGTTATAAATAAAACTAGATCTTTATAGACGTAGAACAATATTATTGTACTAGGTTACAAGACATTCACATTAACGCTTCTCTACCAATAGGGTGTAAGGGGCCACCTAGACAGCTGGCCCATTTGCAGAAAACCAGCCCAGAGCACGTGATATGTTCATGCACTGGGAAAGGTCACGTGATATGTTCATGCACTGGGAAAGGTCACGTGATATGTTCATGCACTGGGAAAGGTCACGTGTTCTGTAAACACCATCATCATCATCATTATTTTCCTTTGCGCTTCTTGTGAAGCATGGGACCACCACTGTGCATGGTCCCATTGCACACTAAGCTTGGAGTAGTCACTTGAGCCCCAGACGTAACTCTGGTTTTTATCTGGTTGTCTGTATGCAGCAGGATCTCATAATAGACGGAAGCTGACATAACATATATGGTGACTTGTAAACAACACATTTATTTTTGCGTTTGTTACGCAGGAATTTTTCGTGAGAGAAGAGGAAATATATGCATCTTGCCCGCTATTGGCTTGGCATGTGAGATGTAAACATACAACATTTCTGACTGGAGCCTTGTCATATAGTAGCAATCTGGGTGTGGGCTGAATTTTGCCTTATAATTTGGCGCCTTGTGAGCTTACCGCTGTGCGAAATTCAACTGGTCAATAAAACAGACAGACAAGCCCGAATAAGGAATAGGATCAAGATTCCATTTTAAAGGACTGGACAACGTGTTTAAGTATCTTGTGAATTTACACAAGGACAACTCTACCTGGTATTAACACGGAAAGCCCGAAATCCTAAGAAACTGAACACTAAGTCATAGTAGGAGTCTATTGTAAAGTAACATCCCAGACCACGTGTAACAGGCATCCTAATCAAGTTGCCCAAACTATTTCACTGAGCTAAAAGTCTGAATTGCCCAAAGAGATTTTGATGTGATTTTTACATTTTAAATTCTATATTTTCCATTATTACCATGTGAAAATTGCTAGTGGATGTCCAAGTGACACGAGGTTGGCAACCTCAGCATATAGAATGATGGTTTCATGAACCACCACTGCAAGAGCTGGTGACTGCTTTATGCGAGTTTCTTATAGAGAACCAAAAGCAGAGGAAGTCCCAAGTTCCATATGGAGCAGAGAGTGGATGATGATAGAACTGATGTACACACTTATTATATTAACCTTTTCAACCAGTGCATATGTAAATTTAAACATGTTCAATATAAATGGAATGAATCTTTTCCGCTCACTGGGATTAATATTAATGCTCAGAGAGGGTAACGTTCTGAGGCAGATGGGATGGTGGAATGAAAAGCGGGGAACACTTGATTTTCGTGTCAGGAAACCCAATACTCAGGAGAGTATTTGTTTCTCTCTTATGTCATGATACTTGTCGGTGGTACCATTTGGTGGTGCTATCTGTGGAACAAGCGAGTGGTATAAGTGGCCCGCAGTCAAAGCTAGACACCTACAGCAGATGGGTCTTAACAGACGCTGGGCCATCTTCACAATTACCCCAAGGTACTATGAGGGACGTGTCGCGGCCACCAGACCTGACCAGTAACGAGTGAACCAGTCTATAACCTGCAAAGAACAAGCCTATGCTGGAGCAGAAACCAACCGACATCTTACTGACAGCTTACCCATTCAAAGCTGCCAAGTGAACTCTCTAATAAAGAACTTTTCAAATCAGACCTTCACCTGTGAGGAAATTTTAATGACTCTCTCTAAATTCATCCCACCCTTATTTATTTTACATTTGTTGACGATAATTGATTATTAAATTTGTTATCTGTAATTATACAAATTTATACTTGATTTAGTCATTTTAAGTGAACTGCACCCGTATGTCTCAGTCATTTTAAATACATATAACAGAACTATTAAAGTAATATTTAAATGAGTTAAATCAGTTGGGATATAATCAGAACGAGCAACATCCTAACTCATAGAAGGTCAGGAAAGATAAACATTTTACACGGCCTGGATCCTATTACATTCCTATGAGGCTCCCTAGAATTGAAGCACCATTCTTCAATTCACATCTTTGCCAAGAGTAATCTTCAGCGAAAGGTAGATACCTTTGAAGACCCTCAATAGATACTCTGAATTTTGGCCACTATTGGACCATGACTGCAGAGCGAGGGAAGTAAATCCCGTGACAAAGCGCGAGAAGCTCAGCAGCCCAAGTTCAACAACAACAACAACAACAGCACACTACTTCAAGTTCACAGAGAATATTACTATAACCTTACAGATGTTTGTGTTATCTTCCACTTTTCGATCGTTGCATGAACTCATAGAATTTGCTCTTGTAAAAAAACAAGGGTGCGTATACTTGTTAAGGAATCTCCCTATCATTCCAGGACGTTCTCACACTGTCTGTCTCGGTAACTACAATCGTGAGGTGTAATTATATTTAAAATAAAATACACTTAAATTGGTTGCAACATTTCACACTGTGTATTGCCAGAGTGGTTACAGCGATTGCCTGTCGCGGCAAAATTAGCGGGTTGCGGGTTCCAAACCTGGTGGCGTCACGTTCCAGTCTACCTACCTTTAATAGGGTACCTGACTCTGTTCTAGAGTTAGGGAAGGCAAAAGCAGCGAGGAAGGGAACTGTTTACCCCATCTCATAAGCTGGACCTAGTGTAGAAGTCTCGAACACTTCATTCCCCTACGGCAGTATATGTTAGGGATTACCTTATTGCATTGAGTGTCATCCGCACCTGCATTGAAGCGTTATACCTGATATCCGTCGTCCCAATCCTATTTCAACCCCATCACTGAACCAAAACTACAGCTACATTTATTTTCCTACAAACTATCACTCAATTTGTGAAGGCTCATTTATTCTCACATTGTTATCACTTACCTTCTGACTCCTACAAGAGTAAGGACCACCTACTAGTGTGCCAGGACTGCTGGCAGACCGACAAATGATTATATTCCCGCCATTGTTTGTATTGCCAAATATTTTAACTAACTTTTTAGACATCATGTTTTCGATTTATATTTATGTAAAGTGATGCGGAGGTATTTCTTTGTGTATTTTTAAACGCTTGACCTATATTTTAACCCTGGTAATACTGAATCTTTCTCATTTATTTACTTTTTTTTTTTTTTTTTTAAGTTTCCGCTAATCTCCCCTTCCACAATTTAAAAAAAAAAGTAATATTTAGAAGTTTCTGTGCCTCCCTTTGTTAAACTTCAATGTATTGGACATTGAATAAACTCTTATTCATGTGTAACAAGAACATCAGTTGACCTAACAAACGGGTGATTTACATGTGTAACAAGAACATCAGTTGACCTAACAAACGGGTGATTTACATGTGTAACAAGAACATCAGTTGACCTAACAAACGGGTGATTTACATGTGTAACAAGAACATCAGTTGACCTAACAAACGGGTGATTTACATGTGTAACAAGAACATCAGTTGACCTAACAAACGGGTGATTTACATGTGTAACAAGAACATCAGTTGACCTAACAAACGGGTGATTTACATGTGTAACAAGAACATCAGCTACCTAAGAAACTGGTGATTTACATGCGCTTTTCATGATTTTAAAAACAAAATTAAAATGTGGCCTCGTTTTGGCGAAGCGCGTCCTGTTCAACCTAGTCGGTTATATTAGGGCGCATGTCCAAATATAAAAGACCTTTATGTCTAATGACGTTATCAACTTTTCATGATAAATATTTATTTCACATTGTGAACAACAAAAAAAAAGCAAAAAAAAAAAAAACAGGAAAGGTAAATTTTTTTTTCAGTGAAGTGGGAAAACATGTTAGTTACACGGGAAAGTGTTTTCATTTTGTTAAAACATAAGTAATTCTAGAATATATTTTCAAATTTGAAGGAAACCTATTTGTAAATGGAACGAGAAGTATGTGGGCTAGTGTAACCTAAAACAGGCGCTCCAATTTGTAGATTTATTGGTAGCTCGCAAGTGACCCGCCAAAATGGGGGGGGGGGGGGGGGTATAATTATGGTCTGTGCTTTCTGCTGCAAGCCCTGATGACGGTACTAAAGTCTCATGTGACCATTTCATTCATTTCCATTTTGCTTTAGAAGTAAATCAATGACACGGCATCAGTGGCACGAAAGTTTAGAAGCTTCATCAGTTATGTGCTAGGAGGCTTCACTAACTAAAGATATAAATATACGATGGAAACACGCCTTTATACTTACTTATCCGAACTGCTTAATACATAAAAGGGGAAAAGTTTCCCTCCCCCATCCCAAAAAAACCAAACCAAAAAAACAACAACAACAACTACAAAACTATAAAAAACAGACATTGTCACCGAAAAACAACAGAGGCAGTTATATTTCTTCAAAAAAAAAAAACAACAACCATAACAAAACACCCCGACCCATTAAGAATGCTGGGGAAAGAATGCACCTTAAAATCGCCTAATTTAGATCCCAGGCCGGAAGCGTCATAAAAAGATTGCACGACGGTCAAGATAATATGGGCCTAACACCATATTCCCAATATGCCTCAATGGGCGTGTAACGGGTTCCTTTACTTTTACCTTTTTATGATATAAACAAGAGATAAAACTCTTCTTCTCACCGCAGTTTATTTTAGCACACAGTTAATGGGGAATTTTTAGTTTTTTCAAGTCAGCGACCTCTTCTTCTTCTTTGATCCTTAGCCGCCGACCGTCAAAGCAGTCAGTGGCCATCACGCCTAGTGGCGTCTTGTAGGGAAACAACAAATTTATTCCACTTTGCACGGTCGGTGGCCATCCTTCGTACAGTGCCCCAACTCTGGTTCATTCTTTGCATCTCAGCCTCCACAGTCCTCCGCCAGGTTGTTTTTGGTCGGCCTATCTTTCGTTTTCCTTCAGGGGTCCAAAGCATAGCTGTTCTTGTGATGGCATCGGGGTCTCTTCTGAGGACATGACCAACCCAGCTCCAGCGTCTGCCAGCTATGATGGTGTGCATGTCCTCTTGCTTGCTACGAGTAAGCAGATCTTGGTTAGTGATGGTATTTGGCCAAAAAATTCGGTGAATTTTTCTTAGGCATGTTGTGTGAAAAGAGGACAATTTCGACATTTCCTTATCTGTAACTCTCCAGCATTCCGCACCATAGAGAAGCACAGAAAGCACACAGCTCTGATATAATCTTAATTTTGTGCTTGTGCTGTATTGGGAGGACTTCCAGATGTTGTTTAGGCTAAAGAAGGCTGTTCTTGCCTTATTCATTCTGATGTTGATGTCTTTGCCTGCCCCGCCGTCTGGTGTTACTATGCTTCCTAGGTATGTGAAGGTATCTGTCTGTACCAATGGCTGATTCCTTACTGATATGGGCTCAGGGTTGCTCACATTGAGCGTCATGCGAGTCAGCGACCTAGTTACATAAAATATGATGCACAGTTCACGAACGTTGTAGCATAATTTTAGTGCCAGAAACATCATAGATAAAAAGTGACAAGTATAAAGATAACACAGAGGATTATAGCAACAGTGGGTGAAAAAAATAAGGATAAGGCAGTAATAGTTAGTAAGCTATTTATTAATAAGTTAAAGGTAGTCACATAGCAAATACTGCCGTTGAGAATGACATGTTAAAGACTTCACTAATTTAGGCTTTATGATGTGGAGTAACCAGTTCTGTTCCAGCAGCCGTTGCCTTCCATAAATCAGAACAGAATTAGGTACTCATTAACAGCTGGGTAGACTAAACGTACGGGAACATTGGCTCCTAAATACCATCGCAATAAGGAAGCTGAAATTTTTCGGTCATATAAAAAGACATAATAGTCTGGAAAAAACAGTGATGGAAGGCATGGTCCCTGGAAAAAGGGGAAGGGGTCGACCTAGACGACGGTGGACCCAGGACATCACAGAGAGTCTGAACTTGTCTTTGGCTGATGCAGGTCGACTTGCCCAGAATCGTGATGCGTTCAGAGCAGCTGTAATGGAGACAACGTTCTGGAAAGAATACGTCACATGATGATGAATTCGAGACTAACAGCATATATACTAACAATAACCTCAGTACCCACATTAGCTGCTACATCAGCAACCACGCTAGCAGCAGCCCAAGAGTCTTATTCAATTGCCCAGAGATTACACAAGGAAGACATCTTAACAGATTTCTTCCTAAAGGGCCGTTCACAAATTACGTAACGCGATTTTTTACATTTCCCCCCCAACATGTGTGTAACAAAAACCCACTACATTTCAGGAACCCCCCCCTTCCCAACCAACAAAGCGTAACATCTCGCCTCCCCCTCCCCTCACTTTGCGGTACGTAATTTGTGATGGACGTTGTGATGGAATCCTTCCTCTACCTTTCTTATCAAATTTATAGAAGCGTCACTAAATACATGAACAGTTATTATTTATTTTATTTATTTTTTGACAAAAACAACTGCACTAAAAACCACATTAACAACGACAACAAAATATTACACAATGCAGAAATAATGTCACGACCGGACATACCATATCGCCGGCCGCCCCCCCTTTAAAAAAAAAATTCCGTTTATTGCAGCAGGATTCTACAACAATTAATACCTGCTTTCATCTCCTAAAGGAATATATTGTTTCCAGGTAAAGATATGTCTACATTTCTCAGCCCTTCGACCTGAACATCTGGTACATTCAGTGCCGTCTGAGACAATTTAGGATGCCACTTCTGCTGGAATAGCACAACATGTAAAACTCTGCGGTGTGACTTCTGGCACAATTCTCAAGCTGTTTTCTCCATTCGACAGACACACACACATACACACACACACTTTATAGTATACATTGTGTAGGAGAAGAATAATAATAATAATAAATTCTTTAAGCACCAAACACGGCGCATAAGGCAGAAACCAGTGCTCTCCAGGAGAAGAATCATTATATATAATTTCGTACGTATGTGATGTTTATTCGTATATGATATCATCTTGATCAAATCCAGTTTGGATGCAGTAATTACAGTTGCAGCAGTAAATGGTGTAGATAAGTAATTATTTGTTTTTAAATATTGGAAATAATTTACATGCCAACGAATTTCGAGCACTGAAATGTCTGATAATTTTTCCTTTTAGGTTATTTCTTGTTGAGAAAAAAACCTGCTATAAAAGTTTGCATATATGAAAAGCGCACCATGGATATTGCAGCGAACAAATATCTATCTTCAGTTCTCTTCTCCATACGTTTTTTGTTTGTCTATGTCAAGGCATAGTTCTCGTTTAGGCACAAGAAAACTGTCTTGACAGAGAGAGAGAGAGAGAGAGAGAGAGAGAGAGAGAGAGAGAGAGAAAGAGAAAGAGAGTCGTATGCACTAACCATAAGTTTACATAAGCTGAAAAAAGAATAAGGTACACAATCTTGAATTTTATTTCATGATAAAATCTGGCAACGCACTTATCAATCCAACCAATTATAGCAACAATGTACTTACTACACTTGCACACACACACACACACACAAATTCATCATTGACTGAGACATCACATTATTGTATACGAAAATTTCTCTGTGCCAAACTCATGTATACACTCAAAGGACTTTCTCTCAGTGACTAAACTTTAATACGAGGTTGCTCACCTTTGATTCTTTCAGTCAATCATAAATACGCTTTCTATCACATGACAAGTTAACATAGAAGGGCTTAAATTAGTTCACTCCAACTCATGCTGTAAACAGAGTCAGCTCACTGACATTTTAATCCAAGCAACTCGACACCAGTGACCTCACAGATACGCTCCAGAACACAGGTACTCAACAGGTGCACAACGTGCTGTGACATCTACCTTCTAATTCTCTTACCCTGCATATTCAATAACACGAACCACCTTATAATTGTATCACCAGCTTTTCTCCTTGGATATTTTATCCTAGAGCGTTCGAGAGTGGTTCTGGTCTCTTGCGGCAAAGGTTCAGGGTTCGATTCATTGTATCGAAACGCTCCAGTCTACTCAGCTGTAAATGGATACCTGAATTTGCTCTTGAGTTAGGGAAGGAACAGATAGCGAGGAAGGGAACTGATCACACCACCTCTCGATGCTGGACCTAGTACAGTGTTACGATTCGGCTCGTTTACTTTTTTTTTAATTATCTGTTATTTCGGCATATTTAACGCACATAATTTAGAGCCTATCTTCTGCTCAGAATTGTTACCCTTTTTTCCTAACGTCATTGTTCACGTTTCACGCTTCGACGCATGACAGGCCAGACAATCGCCCATCACTGAGAGATTAATTGAATCACTAAACGTGATAATACTGAATTGACTCCAGGTAGATGCATACATGAAGTGTTTGCTTAAGATTACATAATCACTTCCGACTCGACAGCAGAATGGAACTGGCATCACGGGTTTAATTGTATAAACCACGATTTGTCTAGACAGGCAGTCGGATTTGCGACAAGTCCTGTGATACAAGAGATCAGCAGAGTCTGATAAACTAAGTAATCATACTTCCGAATTACTTGGGAGAGCTGATTATAGATAAACACAATCTTGGAAGACATTTTGAAGAGTGAACAGGAAGTGTTATATAAATCAACTTTGACACCATTTTACGGATATCACAACTCCATATATGGACGATGACTGTTTGCACTTTTCAAATGCATGAGTCATGGAAAATATTACATGAAGAAAAGTTATCATAACATGAACTTTTGAATGTATTGGCTGACATTTGAGGCGCGTATAAACAATTGCGTTGATTGGAAGTTTGTCAAAAACCCCAGGTGGAAGCGTGGGCCGGGAACCTACGATATAACTTAAAAGAAGTTTGACAAATAGCACTGCATTCCAGAAATCGCCAACGTAGACAGCTCGGACCTTGCCACAAAAAAGAATAAAGATGGATTCTGAATTTATTGGACTAGACAAAAAGTATTAAGAGCATCTCTGTACATCAGTAGGAAACTCGCCAATATTAATACGGAACCCGGAATTCTGTTGTGAATTCTGATTCACAACACGTCATTCATACCCAAACGGTACGCCATACTTTATAACAGTGTATCATAGACGGACCAATGAAACGGCGTCTCTATTCGTTTGTTTACAATAAGTATTAGGCATTCAACATGGCCAGTCCAAATCTGTGTAACCCAGTTAGGTATGGAATTAAACTACAGCATTATGAGCGAAGTACCGCCTGGAAGAGGTCAGTAATTTAATAATAGGATTGTTACTGTATAAGTAGGTGTAAAGTCTTCCACAAAAAGTATTATAATAACAGAGAAAAGTGAAATAGAATGCATCGAGACATTAGGCTAGTCGAAAATTTTGCTGTTTAGGCTACGCCTAGGAAAAGATGGAAGTATGATATAAAAAGACAATTGTCTAGAAAGAGCGTACTTTAAGCCTAAGATGAAGGAAAACGCTCCAGCAATAAGGAAGATATTTAAATTCCTAGTTTTTCATACACGCACATGTAGACAAATGTATGCAACACACTTCAGCATAACTGCGTTCTGTGTCGTTCGGCCCTGACCTATATAAGGACTTGACCTCTTGCGAAAGCAGGCTACACAATTTTCCAACTACAGTAAAGAGCGCCAGGCGGTCAGTCAAACTTCCATTGCCTTCTGCATCTGAGAGCAGACTGTATGACCATTAACAGCTCGACTGTATGTATAAGAGGGTAAGAAAGAATGTATATAAATATATATATTTCTATTAATTAATCAAATTGTGCGTTAGGAAGTGTAGATGTGTTTTAAACCACTGTGTAATTTCTGGAGGCAAAACTAAGCTTGTGTATATTCAAATAATTTGAGAATGGCAGCGGAAAGTGTGTTCATAGTTTTAGAAAAGCATTTAATGAATTATTTCTTGAAGGAATGGGACACACACAAGGAACAAAGGAAAGGATGAAAGGAATTGTATTACTGCATTGTTTAAGATATCACATAGTATGTCCCACAAAACCCAATAACTGTATGGAGGCGAATCATTTACATATAGTTGTAACCAAGGATGTGGAGAAAGATTATATTCATAGTGACCTGGATTGTGTTATTACTGATTTATTATGCCCTGTGCGTCTACTTGCACTCTGTCTGAAACTGTCTCTCATCTTCTACATCTGTGCTAGAGAGATATAGATGGAGAATACAGTGGTTAACAATTGTATTTCAGGTTATATCCTGTCATAAGAGTACACTCTAAAGAGCCAGCCACAACTGAAGGAACTAGTGGTGCGAGCGCCCTTTGAGTTTAGAGGGACAGCCACCAAGTACCTACTGCCTGGAGGAATCTCAGTTGATCTTTCCTTCCAGAACAGAAGTGTGACAGGCTTCAATACAATAAAGATAGATAAGTGGCCAAACAAGGCTACTGTACAGTATACACCAGTATTACCACAATCAAAGACAGTTATATCTAATGATGACCATTCATTGCAGCTAGATAGGCAGACTTATAGCCAGTGATTGACAATAATTCAGTAACTGTGAAGATCTAGTATTGATCTTAAAATAAAGACAGTCTACAACCAGATTGATATCAGCCAGGAAAGAAAAACCATTCTTATAAATTTAAAAGACTGTACTTAGTTGTGAACATTTTACAAGTGATTTTATTCATTTTATGTTGTAATCAAATTTTGAGTTCAGTGAAAGATTTTTACAAAGAAAAGAAAAACTTGTATAAAATAAATTGTAAATACTTGCCAACAGACTTACTTGGATTATTTAAGTTAAGTTACAGTTCTTGTTGGTAAATAGTTTAGTTTAATACCCCTAATAGAGCTTAACATTACAAACAGAGGAGGATCTGGAGAGGAGCATTTAGGAACCTAGGATAATACACAATCATCATACCTAGGAACTTATACAGCTTGATCTTACCTTTGATGTCTATACACCCTTACTCTTTTCAGAGAAGGGGTATGCTCAGAGATTTCAATGCCAGAGTTGTAAATGACCATGCTAGATGGGGTGGAGTTATCGGAAGATATGGAGAAGATACTCTCAATGACAATGGAAAGCGACTCCTTAGATTCTGCAGTGAGCAGAATCTGATCATTACCAACACAAAGTTCCCCCATAAGCGCATAAATGCATACACTAGGTGTGAACCAACAAAGAATGAGAAGTCAGTGATCGACTATGCCATTGTTAGGAGGAGCTCATTCAAATATGTTCGGGATGCTAGAGTCTGGAGGGGGCCAGAGATTGGAAGTGATCATTACCTGCTTACAATTAAAAGAACAACTGAAAGAGTTGCTCAGCCTAGGAACTGCCCAACATCACGCAAGAAACCAAGTAAACGAACGGAAGAAATGAGCATTAAGACCTACAAGCTGAAAGAGCCAGAAATTAAGACCAGATATCAGGGGCTTATTGCTACAGCGGTGAGAAACACAGAAGAACAACCTGATGACTTGGAAATTCTGTGGCTTAAATTCAAGGACATCATAAAGACAGCTGCTGCAGAAGCATGTGGTGAAGTCCGACTTGGGAACAAGAGAAAGAGGACACCTTGGTGGACAGAGGAAGTCAAAGAGAAAATAAGAGAGAAGAAAATGGCATGGAAACAATACTTAGGAGCTAAAAACACAGCAGGACAAATAGAGAATATGTGATACTCAGAACAGAAGCAAAGAACAAGGTTCTAGCAGCAAAACAGAAGTCCTGGGAAGAATTTGGAGAAAAGCTAGAAAAAGATGCGCAAAAAAACCAGAAATTGTTCTATAAGACCCTAAAGAACATGAGGAAGGAAAAACAATGCCCTCTCAAATGTATAAAGGACAAGCAAGGCAAATTGCTTACTGCCCCGAAGGAAGTAACGGAAAGAATATTTCTCAAAACTCCTTGATGGTGAGCAAGGTCAAGATCAGAAATGATAACCACTAGCACAGAAGAGGAAACAAATGGTGATGAAGATGACATAAAGATGGAAGAACTAAAGACAGCACTGGAGAAAATCAAGATGGGCAAAGCAGTAGAGCATGATGGTATAACACCAGAAATGGTTAAGTACATGGGAGCATCAGGCGACCTATTACTCTTAAGGGTCCTAGAGGCAGCGTGGTGCAACAAGACCATACCAAAGGATTGGGAGATTGCCATCATAACACAAATTTTCAAAAAGGGTGACAATCGACAATGTGGAAACCATAGAGGCATATCCCTTCTCAGTGTCCCTGGTAAAATCTACTCTAGAATCCTAGAGCAGAGACTCCGATGCCTAGCTGAGCCACAATTGGATGAGGTCCAGTGCGGATTCCGAGCAAACCGAAGTACTCAAGACCTAATCTTCAAACTCAGACAGCTGAGTGAAAAGGCCCTTGAGTATAAGAGTGAGATCCATCTTTGTTTCATAGATCTGGAAAAGGCATTTGGCAGGGTCCCCTGGAGCAAACTTTGGGACTGTTTGGCAAGGAAGAACATTCCAGCACCTCTGATTCATGCTATACAGAGCTTCTACAAGTCTTGCAGAAATTATGTGAGGACAGCAAACCATTAGTCAGAAGAGTTCAGGACCACCACTGGTGTAAGACAAGGTGATATCCTGTCACCTTATCTTTTCATACTCCTCATGGACGATGTTATCAAATCATGTAAGGAGAGAACAAGAAAGTATTCAGTGGGGTACTGGAAGATGAGACAGGTATGTATTTCAGAGCTGGCATTTGCTGAAGATGTTGCCCTGATTGCTAAATCAGAGGCACATCTCCAATCCAACCTGCAAGTCTGGAAGGAAGAGCTGGAGAAGAGAGGGATGGTCATAAGCAGCTCTAAAACAAAATCCATGGTGATATCACGAGAAGAAAGAAGACATCAGATTAAGCTGGGAGAACAGGTCCTGGAGCAGGTCGACCACTTTAAATACCTCGGAGCTATTATAGACCGAAAGGGAGGCATCAAAGAAGAGTTGGTCACTCGAAAAGCAGCAGCTGGGAGACTTTTTCAGACCATAAATCGAGGATTCCTCAGCAAGAGAAAGGTTGGTAAGAAAACGAAGATGGCTGTATACCGCTCCACCTATGTCCCAGTCTTGACATGTGGATGCGAGTCATGGGCAATGACTGCAACCCATAAAAGCCAGATCCAAACCTTAGAAATGAGGTATCTGAGGAAGGTGGTTGAAGTAACAAGAAGAGACATGGTCCGCAACCAGACGATACGCCAAGGCCTAAAATCCCACCCCCTGCAGACCCAACTAGAACAGTCCCAACTAAGATGGTTTGGGCATGTCTGCAGAATGTGAGAAGATCGGCTACCACGACAAGCATGGGAAACAAAGAGCCAGGGATCCAGACCCCCAGGACAACCCAGAGTCCGCTGGGAGGACAACATTAGACAATCTTTGAATGACCGAGGACTAGAATGGAACCAGGCCAGGAGGAAGACAGCCGATAGGATAGTCTGGCGCTCTCTCTTCCAAACCTCTACACCTCACGGTAGAAGGGAAACGACTAAGTAAGTAAGTAAGTAAGTAAGAATTTGACATAGTGGTGTTAAAGATTCATACTAGGCTGGTAACCTCAGCATGTGAAAAAGATATATTCATGAACCACCACAGCAAGCGCTGATGATTGCGTCATGATATTTCTCACAGAAGAACCAAAAAGCAGAGGTAACCTGAGACTCTGAATGGAGCAGGAAGTGAGTGATGATTACATCTGTGACAGGGTGAAGAAATAAATAAATAAAACGTTGTGTGACAGGGTAATAAATTTTAGGGGCAGTATCTTTTGTCAGTGTTCTTCTGTTGTTTACTGGCTACCGCCAGAGATGGTGAATTACAGAGATGACTTGTAATGAAACCCAGGTAGTTCTTTGGGAGACTCGTAACTGTGTTTATGTTTTAGGTTGTATGATCGTCGTAATAAGATAGTACTCTATTTTCGATAAGCTGGTGTCAACAAAAAACACTTCCAACTGAAGATCAAGAAAATAAGTCCAATCTTGTCTAAATAAACGAATACCTTTATTTGGTGGCTACACACTCTGACAACTTCATGCTTGTTCGTAGATACATGTTCTTCAGATGTATACAAACCAGTCATACAAGAAAATATTACACAGCAGTCGGACTTACTTGATGGTGAAAAACTGCCGCCGCTCGTCCCGTGCTCAAAAACGACTCACCTTCCTCTCTTAAAAAAAACAATACCTTCCGTCCTAACTTGTATCGCTTCTTCACCAATTTCTGATGACGTCATTTCATGTACACCGTGATTGAATGACTCATAGGATTTGTGGCTAGTGTTTATTTACTAACTAGTCACGCTCAAATACATAGTGTTTAAATCTTGCTTAAGTATTCTTACCCTAACTCTAATAAGTGGCAGCACCTTAGTGCTAATCCGATGTAGTAGTCCATACTTTCACATACGCCCTGGGCCACTAAAGTGTATCCCGGAAGGGAGACACTTTATTCCCTAGAAGAAAAAAAAATTACTAACTCTAAAAATATTTGGGTTCGTGTATCCCACCAGAAATCATGTCGGAAGGAATACAATAATCAATAGATGGGAAGGATGGATGAAATAATACCAGTAACATTTCAATAAGGAATCATGAAGGGGTAGGGGCTGATGGACATAACATAATCGAGGGACACATGGAAGGACTGGGGAGGACATGGTAGCTACAACTAGTACTAATAAGTGGCCCCAAAAAATATGGGCAAAATAGAACAGTAACTGAACAATCATCAACGAACTAGCAAACCGCTTTCATGGGATGATAGTCATCAATATCTCTTAAACATATGCGAATAATAAAACATGATATAACATGACAGCGAGTTAACGTCGCAAAGGAAAGATGGCCACACAAAAAATGGCGGGTGCCCAAAATGGCGAATGCACAAAATGGCTGTCACCCTACACTTCACTGAAGTGGGTGATGAAAAAAATGAATGGAACAAATGGAAATAGAACCACAAAACTTGGTGGCAAAGTATGGGAAAAATGGGTAAGTCTCAAAATAAAAAAATGACTTTGCCGGTGTAACAATAACCGGAAACAATGAATGGAATGGAAACATGGTAATCAACGGACAATGGTACAGAATGAATAAATGGGCAAAATAGTTAAATCACATGTATGAGTGTCGGTGTGTAACAATAACCGGAAATTCAAACAATCATAACGCAATATGGAGTCATCATCATAATAAGTCGTGAATGATGCCAACATTAGTGGCGGGTGAAGATGTACATTAGTTAAACACTTTTATTTGGTACAACAGAACGATCTAAACACCAAAATAAATCTGGGCAAAATCTTACGTCAAAAACATTGCCAAAAAAAAAAAATCAATAGGGGCACAAAAGATAGTCAAATATGAGATCAGTCAAAAATAATGTGCCATAATGACGCTAACGTGTGTGAAAGGGAAATATATCAACTACAATATATCAGGACTGCAGAGATCTTCTGAGTTGGTGGATCTCCTTCAGCAGTGAGAGCATAAACATATTTTAACACTGTGCATAATTGTATATTATCATTTTGTTAATGTATGTAAACTTAATACGTTCCTTCAGGCACAAGCCACTGCCGCTGCCGCTGTCCAGTCTCACATGTTTCCTTAAATTAAACTGACATACTGGTGATTTTTCATCACATGCCCTAAGTGATATGATATATGCTCAGGGAGAGTAAAAAAATTTGTGGCACCAGTACGAGGCGACCTGACTATTTGCGGTACGACCCAGAGAGACAATTTGTTGTACTACTAGACTGTGGTTTGAAGATTCTTGCCGTAACCAGGAGAGGTTGCTTCCTGAACTGGCCAGGAAACGTGCCCCTCAGAGACGAATCTACGGAAAAGCATCATCGACACTTCAGTATTTTGGCAAGTCCCAGTTTTAACAGGCCAAACACGACCGAACTTTATTTTGCTAGATTCATCAAGCCTGAAGACTTTTCGGTGAAGAAACCTAATTATTTTTCATAATCACCGGTCATATTTATTTACAAGTGTTAAAGTAATTGATCATAAAAGTGTATATGTTGACTTTGGCAAATTCATAATTGAATTGATGAATACAGAGATAAAGCCATACATATGTGTTGCGTGCATATTTTGACGCACATATTACAAAAATCGATATGGCTATTTAATATGGAAAAGATATAGACAGTCATTCATTTGTGTATGAAAATGCTGTCTATGGTAAAGCGAGGTAATCCATGTTTGATTCACACTTTTGATTATAGGAGTAATCGTTCTTGATATTGATCCGGCGCATGGATATTGCTCTTATGTTTGTACTTATTTTTTAGGGCCAGAAAATAGATTAATTTGCTTATTATGTTTATGGCCTGAATTCATATGTATTACATATTATTAGTACAAGTAGAATCAGTCCTATATTGTATATTTTGGATGGGTAGGCGGGACTAGATTCTTGTTATTCCGCTCTGGCGGAAGTATGAGTTGTCTTGACAAGTCGTGATGAGTTCCGATGTACCGTGATAATGGCGGGTACGCATTTTCAAAGGGCTGGTAGATTCTTAAGGAAAAATGATTTATGAAATGGTTTTCTTCTATAGGAGATTGTGTCTCTACTAGAGTTTGTGTTAGAGACTCTCCTAAGGTACGGTACAATGTATAATTCGGACTCCATGTATTGCCAGACCCTATTTTGATGATCTCATGTCGGTTAGACCTAGATGGAACATTGTGCTTCGTATCGCTAGGGTCGTGTTTTGTATCGACGAAGATGACAGGCTTTCCTACAGCAGTGATGTCTACGTGAATTAACTTGATTACTGTAGAGCTGTATGGAAAACTTTATGAAATTATTCCTATGCACATTATAAAGTAACTTTGGCTTATATATACCTTCCTATGAGTGAGTGAACGACAACTCAGGAAGGCGGCCATGTTATATTCCTGTCATCATATTTTTTGATCACTGTCCAAAGAACGGGGCATGTATCTTATTACTCGGACAGTGACAAGGAGATCTCAATCTTTGATAGAAACCCCCTTTTCGTGGTTTCATAATATGCTACAAACTATGGACGTCAAGCAACTTTAGTTATTTACCGATCCGCCTTCACTGACGCGTTTAGTCAGATAGGGGATGCGGCCATAATGTATCATGACATTGAACTTTTGATGTACTACCCATTATTTATGAATGTGTCATGACTTTGGATCTACTATGTATGCCTGCAAATTGATGTGTCAACATACCATGATTTACTCGTATGTCCCAGTGTGTACGTCTGAATAAATTGTGTAAACAAAGATCCCAACAGTCTGCATTGGTGCCTTGTAGACACAAGTGTATGAGTGATTATCTTGGTCAGCACACGAACAGTACACCATTCGCGTTAATCACACTCTACACTTCTACTCCATACATACACCATCCTGCGTCGGTTGAAGTGACCAAGTTTAGGGCCTGCTTCCCCTGGAGCCTTAGAGGGAAACTACTGTTGACAGCCGCCTTTGCCTTCCCTAACTCAGGACTAGGGTGAGTTACCCATTTACCGCTGGGTAGACTGGAGCATGCCTGATCTCAACAACACACCACACTTCTTTACAGACTGACACTTTACAGAGTGGAAAGTGAAACTTTACAATATGATCCAGAACCTCTAGTATATATATATATATATATATATATATATATATATATGTGTGTGTGTGTGTGTGTGTGTCATGGATTGCCTCCCTTGCTTTACAGTAGTGGTCCAACAGTGGCCAAAACTCAAGAGTATTTAAAATGGGCCTTCATGGGTGTCTACCTTTCCACAAGATTACCCTTGGCAGAGTGGTAGATAGAAAGATAATGATGCTTCTATGGCAAGGGAGTTTCATTAAATATTTCCGAAGTCAAGAAAAATGCTGCATTAGCAGGGCAAATGTTAACTTTATATCGGTCCGCCGCCTTTTATGAAGAATAAAAGCATCTATTAATTTCAGCTCGTTAAGCCGCCACCCTGATTTACTCAGTGGAATTCTTATTATTAAGGTATAGCTCTGTTTCGAGTGTATTTAGTAAATTGACTGAGACAAACATGCAGTACATTTAAAATGATTAAATCGAAGGTAAATTTGTATAATTACAAATAACAAATGTAATAATCATTTAGGTTTAACAAGGTTTTAGAAAATTTGAATAATGATTTAACAGAAAGTTGTCATCGCTGTTGTGATGGGATGAAAGTTTTAAAGGAGTTCACGTGGCAGCTTCAACGTTTAACTTATCTGCCAATAGTAGGTTCTGCTCCCTCTGATGGTTTGGTTCTTGGTAGACTAATCACGCTCATCGCTGGTCAAGGTTGTTAGGGCGCAGCACATTCCCAGAAAGGTCAGAGAGTGTCTACGAAGTTGGTCCCACGTCTTAAAGCTCAGGCCACTGTTCCCTTCTTGTCCCAGAGATAGTACCTTCAACTGGTACCACCAACAACTATGGTAAAAGAATAGAAACAAAACGCTCTCCTGAGTATTGCGTTTTCCAACACATAGTTATGGGTCTTTTTCTCTCTATTTCCCCATCCCCTCCACCTCAGAATTCACCCTCGATGAGAATTAAACGTTATCCCTCGAGAGAAAACTTTATTTACATTTAAATTGAATAGCTTTATCTTTATTTTACATTTAAATGAAAAGGTTAATAGTACAGATAGAATATGTTTACATTTACATCTCCACTGACTAAAAAGTGTTCACAATATAAATTGAATATGTTTTCATTTATATCTACACTGGTTGAACAGTTTGAAACTTTCATTAACTTTAAAATGAATATGTTATCCTGGACAATTACACTGGTTTGAAAATGTAAGTATTGTACTTAGAATGTACACTATTTCTTTCATCTTTCCCTTCCTGCTCCATATGGAACTTGGGACTACCTATGCTTTTAGTTCTCTGTAAGAAACTAGCAATAAAGCAGTCCCCAGCCCTTGCAGTGCTGGTTCATGAAATCATCATTCTGTACGCTGAGGTTGCCAGCCTCAAATGACTTGGACATCCACTAGCGATTTTCACATATTAATAGTCACATGGCAATATATACATATTAGTTCACATGGTAGTAATGAAAAAACGTAAAATGCACAACTTACGCCAATCCTAGCTCACAGACGTTTTGCTCAGATGAATAAAGGCACTTGAGTCGGCCTCTTACACGTGTTCTTGGGGATCGTTACTTTTAATATTAATTCCCACTATGACTCCGTGTGTTTCATTTTCCTCAGATTCTGGTTCCTTATTAAAATGGTAAAGTTTTCCTGGGTTGTGCAAGTCCTTCCAAAATACTTCAATGAAAGTCCGGCCTGATAAATGGAATTCTGAATTCTGACTTCTGGCAGTCTGGTGTCTTTGGCAAGCGATTTCTCACAGTGAACTAGACTTGCAAAAATTGTCAGATTATATTGCAAGTCTGCCCCCGCATTTGTTTGTTACGAAGCTAAGTAAAGCGCCAATCGTTCTCAAACATGCGTGTCGTGTGGGGAATTTCAAAATATTTCCGACATGGAAATATTATGTGCATGATGCAGAGGTCACCTCTCCCATATATGGTAATAAAACATCCCATTGCCTGGCAGCAAACTCACCAACACATCGGTAAACTCATACGGCAATGCGTGTCAGATGTAACAACTTTCATATAGAGTAATGTCTTCGTGAAAGTCGGACAGGAAACGATTGTGTCATTTATGTCTGTCTCACAGACTAGTAATCTCGTTATCTGTCACTTGAGCACGCAAAACCCGTCTCTTTACCACCTTGACGAAGACGCACCCTTGCCATATCAGCGATTAAATAAATACGCTGGGCGATTTTGGTGTTAATCTGTCGCGGCCAAGGTTTGCTACACGAGAATTTACCAACATGACTGCCGTTTCAAAATTGCATCACCTGTTTACTGTGTCAGCAGGGATGGGCAGGTAAACAGACAAGACGAATTATTACTTAAAGGAGTGTAAGAATGAAAGTACAAAATACCTGCTACATAGCAGAGAAAGAAAGAGGTGCCGACCCTGGAAAAGAACGTAAATAGTACAACAAATATAACTGATTACTGCCGTAGTGAAAGAGAGATCGGGAAGGGGTCGCCCCCAAATCCATCTGTGACAATATATATATATATATATATATATATATATATATATATATATATATATATATATATATATATATATATATATATATATATATATATATATATTTATTTATTTATTTATTTATTTATTTATTTATTTATATCGAGCTAATAAGAGGAATTTCATAAAATTAAATCAGCTGGGGGCTTGAATGAGCTAAATCATATAATACACATCTTCACAAAAGGCGGCGAGTCAGATAAAAAGTGTACGTGCTCAGACGCATTCACCGTTGTTCTTGACTTCTGAAATCCCTCGAGGTAGAAGCATCATTATCCTTCTATCTACAACTCTGCCAAGAGTAATCATGTGCGAAGGCAGACACCTTTGAAGACCCATATTAGATACTCTTGGTTTTGGCCACTTTTGGACCACTACTGGAGAGAAGAAAAAAGGGGGGGCAACCCGTGACACATAGTGAAGTCTCTAACACTTCACTTACCTTCAGCAGTATCTACTGTGGGACTACCTTTACGTTTATTCTATCCTATGTCCTAGACCTGGGGTCGGCAACCCGCGGCTCGCGAGCCGCATGCGGCTCTTTGAGCCATCTCGTGCGGCTCTCGGCTCTCTACTACTTAATTAACTCTTAGTGAAAGAGGGATACCATGTGATTTTTTTCATGCGGCTCTTCAATTTGGTAAAAGGGGACAAAATTAAATATTTGGCTCTTTGTCGCGGAAAGGCTCCCGACCGCTGTCCTAGACCAATGGATCTCAACGTTGGCCATATGGCCCTCCCCAGGGAGCCATGCCATATTTCTAAGGGGCCACAGTAAGACGGCAAAGTACCTTTTTTCCCAGCTAACAGCGATTGGGGGGGGGGGGGGGGAGAGAACCACAGAGATAAATGAGGCTCAGAAGGGAGTCATAAGCAAAAAAAAAAGGTTGAGAAACCATGTCCTAGAACACCACTTTTTTGTCACATCCGGTACACAGGCACTTGTCTGGTTCTTGTCAGATATAAGCCAAATGAAAATAAAAATCACAGTGATTGAACGATTTACAATTACACGGAGACGTGAGACTCGAACAGACTTAAGAGGTACAGGACTGTCATGGAGGTGCTTAGACAATAATTTCAGAGAGGCATAACGGCAGAAATCATGCCTGTGACATGTGCACTCATGGACGCTCCAACATCCGATGTCAGTAATGGACTGTTCGCTGTCTGAGTACAGAACTGTCATGAATGTGTTTTATCTCAGATAGTTGACAAACAGTTCTTCTCATTATTCACTCACTCACTCAACTTTAGGCGTCTAGATAACTCTAGATGGGTGTGAAAAAAAAATCGAAAAAGTTGTTTCGTCTTACGAGAACAAAAGAATGAGAAAATAGCCAACGGTACGGCCACAAGGCCTTCGTCAGGGAAAGGAAAGAAAGTGAAGGTTAGATAGGACACATAAGAACCTAAAAAAATATAAAAATTTAAAAATAGGTACTTCCCTGAAGGCGGCAAAGTCCTAACGCGTATCACTAGCTAGAGAGTACGGTCGACAGTTTAATCTTTCTCGTCCTCCGATATTCCTTTAAAACTATTCATTTCCTCGTGCGCGAGGTATATTTTGTGACAAGAGTTATACAAATGCCCTCCTGTTCCTATTTACACGAACAAAATTTTTTTACGGCACTACCCTTGGACTGAGCATCCTTGTGGCAGAGTGATAAGAGTGCTTGCTTCTCGTAGCAATGGGACAGGGTTACAAACCCTGTAAAATTGGGTACCTGACTCTGCTCTGAGTTAGGGAAAGGAAAAGTCGGGAGAAAGGGAACTGATTCACCCCACATCATGAAGCTGTGATCTAGTTTTGTTGAAGTTTCTAATACTTTACTTCTCTACGGCAGTATCTGCTAAGTTGAAGTTCGCAATACTTCACTCCTCTACGGCAGTAACTACTATAGTACCACCATTATAAGTATATAAACCAATAAAAAGGTATTGAATCAGTTCTACAAATAACGGTTCACGTGAAACAAGGGACGTTTCGGGTTTTACCCTTCGTCAGCCACAAACAGGTGACAAAGACAAGAATTTCACATAGGCACTACAAAAACATACGATAATGAGAAACATACACCAAATGTGCTAGGACCACCATTAACTGATTGTTAAAAATCTAAATGAGATTCCATATCTCGAAGGTTTATACGCGTTCTGTAATTGTTCTATTACAAAAAAATAAAAATAAAAAAAGTATCGTTTATCCATGAGGGGGATGATGACAAGTTACAATGCAGCACATAGCTCTCACATCCCCCACCAGGTTCGTACAAATGATTCTTATAAACAGATTACCAGGAGATGACAACTTACTGTTGTCTTAATAAAATGCAATGTATTTCCAATCATATCTGTCTCCTCTGGAATCCATGTTATCACAACTGGAGCGCTAATCGTATAAAAATCTGGGTTTAGTCATAGCTAGAGCCCCTTGATGTATAGATAGATCTAGGGGCACTAGTCATAGCTAGCCTGGTACGTGAGGTTTTCATATCCGGTGATGATCTTTCCATGTTTGGATGGGTAACATTAGAGGTACTCTTCATATTTACTGTAGAGACATGAAACGATGAAACCCAGTCTGTTGCTTTATCTCGAACTTTGGGAAGTTCACACACTAACCACACACTGTAGTGACGTCGTGGCAATAGCGGGCTCGGCCATTTGTCTTTCAAAGATATGTGTGGTTTTGTACAAACAAAAGTTGTTTTTTTTTAAAAATAAAGTGTTACCTCGTATTGGCGAGACGCGCCCCGTTCAACCTAGTCGGTTATATTAGGGCGCATGTCCAAACATAAAAGACATATAGGTCTGATAACTTAGTTAACCATAGTAAACCACCACAGGGGAAGGGAAAATGAAAGAGGAATGATTAGACTAGCTCGATGATAAATGTTGTTTTCAGTGTTTTGATGTCCTTGTAAATAATATAGTGACAGATAAGTATAGATAGATAGATAGATAGATAGATAGATAGATAGATAGATAGATAGATAGATAGATAGATAGATAGATAGATAGATAGATAGATAGATAAATAGATAGATAGATAGATAGATAGATAGATAGATAGATAGATAGATAGATAGATAGATAGATAGATAGATAGATAGATAGATAGATAGATAGATAGATAGATAGAACGAACGAACGAACGAAATTTATTTTCAAAGGGTTGAGAATTGGGCACGCAGGCCCGTCTGACATTCTGCCCTTCCTTTCTCTCACCTTTCATACTGAATTCATTTATTCCCATATGCATTTTACATATCAATGTCAAGGAGTTCAACGTTGTAAAGTAAAATAAAATAGCACACTCATATTAACATTAACTACTTATAAACATGACATAAAATATGTTGAAAAGTACAAACATCGTCATTAGAACCTTCAATTGATATTATAAGAAAAGATAATCTCATTAGGGGGGCATGTAATCAAAACTAATAAAGTATTTGAAAAGTCTACGATTGTATGAATAGGGACTGAAAGAGAGCGAACGAACTTTATTTTCAAAGTGTTGAGAGAAAGGAACTTAGGCCCGTCTAAGAGAGAGAGAGAGAAAGAGAGAGAGAAAGCGAGATAGATAGATAGATAGATAGATAGATAGATAGATAGATAGATAGATAGATAGATAGATAGATAGATAGATGGATGGATGGATGGATGGATGGATGGATGGATGGATGGATGGATGGATGGATGGATGGATGGATGGATGGATGGATAGATAGATAGATAGATAGATAGATAGATAGATAGATAGATAGATAGATAGATAGATAGATAGATAGATAGATAGATAGATAGATAGATAGATAGATACGGCTGTATATAAATGGTAACGTGGAAGACCATCACATAACAGTGATAAGGGGTTGGTTGGTCTGTTGGTGGTTGGTTCATTGGGTGGTTGATTGGTTGGATGGGTGAGCGAGTGGATGCACGGACAGGCAGGAAGACATACACAAAATAGACACTTTCATTCATTTCTTCAGGTGTTTATCGACGACCTGCTGATCGCCAGAAAACTTCAGGAATGAGCTGTCAAATACTTGGTTGCTAACTGCAGCTTTGATGGATCTTCAGTCTAATCTAAACAATGATCTTTGGTTCTAGTGTTTGTGGTGATAATGGTGTCTTGGTACTGAAGTGTGTCAGTAGTTTGAGAATGTATCAACTTGAGGCCAGTCTCAGTTCGTTTTATATGTCAGCGAGTATAAGAAAATAATCCAGGGTGAATTGTCATCTGAGGCGCGTGGGCTTTGTTATGGCTGTGATGTCAGAAATGCCACAACAGGGATATTGTAGGCATGACTATGTTATTATTGTACGCAAGTGTGTCTACACGAGAGGTAATGTTTTTACATTTTATGTGTGGGGGCTTTTTCACGGATGTGGGTTGACTTTATTGTGTCTAAGGATACGTTGAGAGGTCATATTGAAAAGGGTGTTACAACTGTTGCGTTTTCGGGGTTAGAGGAAGATTTTAAAATAGAATTATTAGATGAGATAGAAGTGAAAGTAAAATAAACATAGAAGAATTAGCGAGAAAAAGATCAAACTAAACTTACTTCCATAGATATATTAACCTAATTTATTCTTGTAAATTTTCTAAAAGTGAGAATTCGGATACCTACAAGAATATTCTCGTTTTATTGTGGGGGGAGAGAAGTCTAATGCTGTGGGGTCTAAACTCATGTTTACCCAAACATAATTTATAAAATATCGCAAAGAATATTTTGCAATAATTTTTTTTTTATCGGAATATGTTACTGCACGTGCTATAGGCTAGAGTCGGGTCACGTGAAGTTATCATGCTGTTTGGGATAATCGTCAATACTTTTCACAAAATATACCTTAGTATCACTTTGAATAAAATACTGTTTGAACAAAATATGAATTTTATTCCAAAATTATTCATAAAATAATTGAAGAAATTAAACCATACATTTGTCGCCAGAAGAAAGCTGCGTGGTCCTAAGAGGTAAAGAGACGTGAGGGGTGGGCGAGAGTAGGGTTCATGATCAGCTTATTAAACACGATAGAGGTGAAGACGCAGACGAACAGGAAAGAATTGAAAATATTTCAATTTCTCAGAGCTCAGCCTTACCTTGGGGTAGTCCCGGGGGTCTCTGAGCAGACAAAGGAAGAACATGAATACTGCTGTCTCAGGCATGTCGTAAGAGGCAATTAATATACGTCTGTGAATGATGATGGCAACCTCATCATATAAAATAAATTGCTACAGAAACCAACGACGCAGGAAGGCATACATACTGTGGCGTGAGGTTTTATTTGACTCTAGGGTCAGTATAGTACTGACAATTACAGAAATAGAATTTCTGCAGAAAATGGTGAAGTCCCAGTGTCTGAGAGAACTACTGGTATCACAAATTAGTTACGGCTGTGAATGTTCTGATCTCGAAAAATTAGTAGAGAGGAGACCGACATAACTTGCCACCTCCGCTGTGTAACTAACTGTGATATTAAGACAAGGAAACAGATTTTACTTAACAATGATAAAATTGACAAGTCTTCAAATACAATTTCCTTATTATTTATTTAGTATATACACTATCTACTCTTGTGCTGAAGGGTGAATGTTGAAAAATGGAACGTAATGAATTTGTAAGTTTACATATGATTTACAAATATTTATATTTATATAGATATGTAAATATATTACAACAAGTTTTCCAATTATAGGAACACAAATTATATCAGCTGTGCTGTTATTCAATTATAGTACATGTATCAGCTGTGCTGTTAATTACGTATAATTTATCAGCTATAATCTTATTATTGTCTCTTGCTACGCTAATTCACTTTCTCGTCACTGACACTAGCTTTTGCTCACAATGCCGACAGAAATGGTACTACTGGGTACTCATCTCTTAAAACGTTCTGTTCTCCTTAGTTTGGGTCACACAACTCCTGCTGAGGCTCGTTACTTTAGCCCACCCAAGACTGAGGGGGACTAAAGATGTAGCTTCTGTACAATCTCTATGCTCCTGCGAAGTTCCAGGCAGCTGGATTGACTCGAACATACGACCTCAGGTTTTATGACACGAATAAAACCTGTAACAAGGAAAAATAGGGGCTAATATCTGTCATCAAGCCCACCTATTTCTAATGTGGATGAAATGAGCGTGTGCCTCAGGTGTCTGCATGTAGGATGAATGACAACATGACTCGGTATGATTTAGCAATAGCGAGACAAGACAGGTGTCTACTTGCAAAACCTTCTTTCTGATAAATTAATACATGGATACATTCAATAATATAAATTCAATGCATTAATACATTCAATAATATAAATTCAATACATGAATACATTCAATACATGGATACATTCCATAATATGTACACCTAGGTGTGATACAACCATTTCCTTCCCCCTATAGTATACCAGGCCCTCTCTGACAAGTGCTATATAAGCTCGTAACATATATCCTGACAATATTGTTATGTTCTTATGATAGGAGTATATGAGACGAAGACTGTTTGGTGATATATCAAGTGGGAGTTATAGCAGACAATAGATTGATGTTAGAGGAGACAATAGATTGAGTCCTAACAAGGACTGTTTTGGTTATATTTCAGTTGGTTTTATCTGAGATAATAGACTGAAGTTATAGGAGACAATAGATTGAGTTATAGGAGACAAAAGATTGAGTCCTAACAAGGACTGTTTTGGTTATATTGCAGTTGGTCTGAGAAAATAGATTGAAGTTATAGGAGACAGTAGGTTGAGTCCTAACAAGGACTGTTTTGGTTATATTGCAGTTGGTCTGAGAAAATAGATTGAAGTTATAGGAGACAATAGGTTGAGTCCTAACAAGGACTGTTTTGGTTATATTTCAGTTTGGAGTTATCTGAGACAATAGACTGAAGTTATAGGAGACAATAGATTGACGTATGAGTCCTATTAGTCTTTGTAAAGTTTCTTTTCTTCTTTCCACTCTGTAAAGTGTCAGTCTGTATGCTCTGTAAGGAAGAGTGGTGTGTTGTTGAGATCAGGCATGCTCCAGTCTACCCAGCTGTAAATGGGTAACTCACCCTAGTCCTGAGTTAGGGAAGGCAAAGGCTCCAGGGGAAGCAGGCCCTAAACTTGGTCACTTCAACCGACGCAGGATGGTGTATGTATGAAGTAGAAGTGTAGAGTGTTATTACCGCGAATGGTGTACTGTTCGTGTGCTGACCAATATAACCACTCATACACTTGTGTCTACAAGGCACCAATGCAGACTGCTGGAATCTTTGTTTACTCAATTTATTCAGACGTACACACTGGGACATACGAGTACATCATGGTATGTTGACATATCAATTTGTAGGTATACATAGCAGATCTGAAGTCATGACACATTCAGAAATAATGGGCAGTACATCAAAAGTTCAATGTCATGATACATTATGGCCGCATTCCCCTATCTGACTAAACGCGTCAGTGAAGGCAGATCGGTAAATAACTAAAGTTACTTGACGTCCATAGTTTGTAGTATATATTATGAAACCACGAAAAGGGGGGTTTCTAGCAAGATTGAGATCTCCCTGTCACTGTCCGATAATAGGATAAATAATCTGTTCTCTTGGCAGTGATCAAAACATATGATGACTGAAATCTAACATGGCCGCCTCCCTGAGTTGTCGTTCACTCATTCATAGGAAGGTGAATATAAGCCAGAGTTAATTTATAATGGGTATATAAATGATTTCACAAATGTTCCCATACAGCTCTACGGTGATCAGGTTAATTCACGTAGCCATAACCGCTGTAGGAAAGTCTGTCATCTTTGTCGATACAAAACACGACCCTAGCGATACGAAGCACAATGTTCCATCTAGGTCGAATCGACATGAGATCATCAAAATAGGGTCTGGCAATACATGGAGTCCGAATTATACATTGTACCGTACCTTAGGAGAGTCTCTAACATAAACTATAGTAGAGATACCATCTCCTTTAGAAGAAAACCACTTCATGAATCATATTTCCTTAAGAATCTACCAGCCCTTTGGAAAGTGCGTACCCGCCATTATCACGGTACATCGGAACTCATCACGACTTGTCAAGACAACTCATACTTCCGCTAGACCGGAATAACAAGAATCTAGTCCCTCCTACCCATCCAAAATATACAATATAGGACTGATTCTACTTGTACTAATAATATGTAATACATATGAATTCAAACCATAAACACAATAAGCAAATTAATATATTTTCTGGCCCTAAAAAATAAGTACAAACGTAAGCGCAATATCCTTGCGCCGGATCAATATCCAGAACGATTACTCCTATAATCAAAAGTGTGAATCAAACATGGATTCTCTCGCTTTTACCATAGACAGCATTTTCATACACAAATGAATGAATGTCTATATTTTTCCCATATTAAATAGCCATATCGATTTTTGTAATATGTGCGTCAAATATGCACGCAACAGATTACCACACCCCTCGGGAAAAAAAAATGGTACATTTTTTTTTTGAAATCCATCTAGGAGCAACATACAATAGGCTCACAACGCACCAATACAATGCGCAGATGATAAGCATAAGTTTTATGACCTTAGAGAAAGTACTTCTCTAAGTATAAATATTTCCAGAGAGGTGTCACCAACGCATACTACAATATTAGCAATGACACAATTTCCACATTAGTTTATACATAAATTTCATCTAAGATATCTTAACATCATGATCATCAAAGACGAAAAACATTGAAAGATCAGCGGTGAATAAATATCAATGAACCGCTAAGTAGTGTTACAATCAATATATGATATATTACATATGTGTACACATTTCAACATAGAAACAACTGTATCAAAGTTGTATAACAGTTATGAATCATGTGGGCATCTAGACAAAATATCTGCCATCACATTTTCTGACCCACGGATAGCTCGCACCGAAAAATGAAATGGCTGTAGAGCAATCTCGTATCGCGTTGATCTCGCGCTCTTCAGATTTTTACTCTGAATAGCCGTAAGAGCTTTCTGGTCAGTTTCCACAATGAAATGCGCGCCCAGAAGAAATCTTTGCAGTTTAAGGATTGACCAAACCATAGCCAATAATTCACGGTCTAGGACCGAGTAATTCTTCTCTGCGGCATTTAATTTCCGAGAAATATACATCACAGGATGCAGAGTTCCAGAGTACTCTTGCATTAGTGCAGCTCCAATCCCGGTGGATGAAGCGTCACTACGAAGAATAAATGTCTTATCCTTAGAAGGCAATACTAGGATAGGTGAAGTAGAAAACATAGTTTTAACCTTATCCAAAGAGGATTGACATTCTTGAGTCCAATGGACTACATTAGGAGACCCTTTCTTTAGCAAGGAAGAAAGAGGTGACATAATGGAGGACAGATTCGGGATGAATCGTCCATAAAATTGTATTAGACCTAAGAGACTTCGTACTTGCTTTTTAGTCTTAGGAATAGAAATGTTAAGTATCTTACTTGTATTATGGTCTTCTGTTTTTAGGAACCCATGACCAACACGGTGTCCTAAGAAAGATATTTCGCTAAAACCAATACATGCTTTCGATGGTTTCGCTGTCAGGTTATGCTCGCGTAAGATAGACAATAGTTCATTTATACCATTATAGTGATCGTTCCAAGTATCACTGAAAAGACAGATGTCATCAAGATACGCAATGACATCTGAGCGATGAGATAGGATTCGACGCATCATGCGTACAAATGTAGCAGGGGCGTTCATAAGACCGAAAGGCATGAAATTCCATTGGAATAGACCCCTATGCGTCGAAAAGGCAGTAAACGGTTTGGCGTGTTCGGATAGTGGAACTTGCCAATATCCCTTAGACAAATCAAGTTTAGTAAAGAAGTGAGAATTCGATAGTCTCGTAAGTAGCTCTTCTAGTAAAGGCATAGGTTCCGCATCAAATTTAGTCACTTGATTCAATTTGCGATAATCCACGCAAAGACGTATGTTATTGTCTTTTTTCCGTACTATAACCATCGGCGAAGAATATGCTGATGTGGATGGTTCAATAATTTTTAACTCTATCATCTCATCTAACTCTTTCTCTACCTGTGCTTGAAAATGTATCGGGATAGGATACGGTCTGACTCTTATAGGACTATGGTCAGTAAGAATAATGTCATGTTGAATGAATCAGTTTGACCAGGAATGTCAGTAAGGACATCCTGAAATTGTTCTAACATAGTAGAAACTTGTTTCTGCTCTCCTGGAGATAATTCTGGAGAAATTGCAACATCTTTCCATGATTCATTAAAGTGAAGAGGAATCATTGGAAAAGGTAAATTTACATCCGAGAAACTCGTTTCCTCATCCTGTATTACTGACAGAGATGAGTACTGTCCATGTTGGACTGGAAAATCGTCCGTTGCCTGGAAAACAGGTTGTAAATAATCAGGACGTTCATGGAATTCCGTGAGCATGTTGATGTGGAAGGTTTTACGCTTCCCGTCAATATCGACGATATAGTCAACATCGGAAACTTTTGATATTATATCGTACGGACCTTTCCAAGAAATGAGAAGTCTATTTTCCCTACAAGGTAGCAAGACAAATGCTTTGTCACCTGGACAAAGTTGACGCAAACATCTCTTTTTATTGGCAAATTCCCTTGCCTTCTGTTTCGCAAATTCAGAAGAAGCAGTTGCCAATTTGCATGCTTCAATAATCTTGTGTCTAAGTGCGATGACATATTCATAAGAGGATTTTGTGTCATCGACAATATTATCAGCAGTTATAAGATCATGAAGTAAGGACATAGGACCTCGCGGTTTCGCGCCAAAGACAAGTTCAAAGGGAGAAAATCCTGTATGTTCGTTGGCGACCTCTCTATATGCAAAGAGAGCCGCGGGTAAAACCCTATCCCAATCCTGAGGATGATCTTCCGTTATCTTACCTAGTAGGTTTTTCAGAGTTCTATTCAAACGTTCCACCATCCCATTGGACATAGGATGATAAATACTACTCAGCGATCTCTCTATCTTCAGAGTCGACATTACTTGAGACATGGTATCCGATATGAGTTGGGTACCATGGTCGGATAATATTTCTGCTGGAAACCCCAGACGAGAAAATATTAACCAAAGAGCATCTGCGACATCAGCAGTAGTTATGCTCTTTAGAGGAACAGCCTCCGGCCAACGTGTGCACATATCAACACACGTCAAAATAAATTGGTGTCCTCTAGCAGACTTTATCTTAAATGGACCAATGATGTCTATCGCCATTTTTTGAAATGGCCGAATTGGAATGTCTGCAGCCTGAATAGGTGCATCATGGCGTGGACCTCTGGATTTAATCTCTTGACATACTTTACAAGATCGACAATAGATTCGTATGTCCTTATTCACAGCAGGCCAAAAGAAAGATTGAAGAACTCTAGCTTTAGTACGGGAAAAACCCATATGTCCAGCACACTGCGAATCATGAGCGTGCTGTAAGATTTTAACTCTCATATTTTTAGGCACAAGGATTTGAGAATGAATGGACTTAGCAGAGTCTTGTACCATACGTACAAGTACGCCATTCTTCATCGTAATCCAAGATTTACGATTAGTATCCTTATTCGGATCACCTTTTGTTGCCTGAGTAAAGAATTTCTTTAGAGTAGGATCATCTTCCTGCTGTTTGATAAAGGAATCGTGGGAAATCTCCAAGGGATCATCTCGGATCTGCGCATCATTATCTTCAGAATGTGAAGATTGTGGCATATTAAGAGCTTGAGCCCTAGTGATTACTGCATTAGCCGATTGCATATTAACATTTTCCCAATTAGAAATTTGCTGTGGAGTGCATTCTTTCACTCCATGAATGCGACCGATGATAAGATCAGCGATCGGATTCGGCAAGAGACATGCTTGCACCTCTCCTGTAAAGAAAGGCGTAGCAATATTGATAATGGCAGTGGAGTACTTCTCCAATGTGCCACCAAATGTTACACATTTGACTATATTGCCTGTAGCTCGAGAAGGATTTACGAGTGATTGCCTCACTCCAATGGTAGTGCACCCCGAATCGAAAAGAATTGATACCGGAGTACCATCTATTAGGCCCCTATTAAAGACAAGAGCACCCCTTCCATTATGCGCAATTGACGCATGGAGAGCGGGAAGCGGGTGACCGCAGCTTAAAGTAGACACTGTGGTTGGATCGAATAATGTTTTGCATTGCGAACACTCAGATGCTCTAGCAAAATCGAAAGCGGAATTTGCTACACTGTTGGAGTCTTTTTTATCATTATTCTGATTATCGGTGTCGTGGAACTCCTGTTGTGCAGAGTTAGCCTGGTAATAAGATTTACCATGCCTTTTGTGTTGTGATCTACCTCGGTTATAATTGTCTCTATAATTATTATTGCCTCTGTTATAACCCCTATTTGGGTTTGAATCATAACATTCATGATCATAATCATCATGCTCATTATATTGAGTATCCCTGTAATATTGTTTCTTTTGTCTCCATGAAGCACTTGGGTAGTTCCTATAGCTACTCCCTTTCCGAGAATTTCTAACATTATGGGTACCCCTCGCGTGTCGAGGACTATCAGCCCGATTCCAGTTCTTCAAAGAAGAACTCTGATTTGAGCGGTTATCTTGGTTTTGATACCTATTCCAATTAACCTTTTTATCAAATTTATTTTTAGCTCCTTGGAATTTGTGTGAGTAATTCTGATTATATTCTGTTGCCGAAGCAACTGGCATACTCTCTTTAATGTTAGAGTTACTAAGAATCATGTCAGGGTGTGCCGTGGCATACTGGTCACAATATTCTTCCATTTGCTTTATTGTACCAGGTTTACGCTCATGTAGGAACTCTAGGAATGATTTATTTACAGAAGACATGACCTTGTCTCTTAGCAATAAATCCGTAAGACCATCAAATGTTTTCTCTGTTTTGGATAATTCAATCCATCGTGAAAGTGTAATTCGTGCTTTTGAGATGAAATCTGAGAATTCTACACCTACCTCAGGTCTCATTGTTTTAAACAAAAGACGGTAACCTTCCTCAGACAGCTGATATCTCTTTATCAAAGCTGCCCTAACAGCATCATAATTATCTTTGTCGGCCTCTTCAACAAAATATAACTTACTCAGAGACTCCCCTTTTAGATTTTCAGACAACTGATTCACATACTATGATTTGTCAACATTATGAGATCGACAAGCCCGTTCAAATCTAGAAAACCAAAATGTTATGTCACCACTGGTAGGGTTAAACGCTGGTACCTTGACCTTGTACACAAAGGGTTTACCATTACCACCAGATGCCTGATTAACATTACTCATAAATGTCAATTTTAATTTCTCTAATTCAAACTCATGTTCTCTTATTGCTTTTCTCTCTTCAGCTTCTCTATCTAGTTTTTTTTGTTCTGCAGCAGCAGCAGCTTCTAATTTTTTCTGTTCTGCAGCAGCTTCTAATTTCTTCTGTTCTGCCTCAAATCTCCTTTCCTCCACTTGCATCTGCAATTTCTTAAGTTCAGCAGCAGTATCAGCTTCTTTTTCTAATCTTTTTTCTTCAGCTAGAGCTTTCCTTTCTTCTGCAGCAGCTTTTTTTTCTTCTATTTGAAGTTTTCTCTCCTCAGCCGCAGCTTTTTTTTCCTCAGCAGCAGCTTTTCTTTCTTCAACAGCAGCAGCAGTTTTTTTCTCTTCTGCAGCTAATGCTTTGTCATATTGAGCAACAGCCCATTGTTCTAAGTCTTTTCCAGTCTTATCAAGAGATTTTCCTTGTGCAATAAAATAATCTAATGTAGACATATTGTCTTCTTAAATCAGAAACCTGAAAAAGTAAATAAATTACCCTATTTCAATTTAATGGGAGACAAGTCTATACCATAGACTTAGTCTTAGTCCAAACTTGTATGGTTTATAATAACCAATGATAACTTGAGTACCTGTGGACAACAATAACTGTATCTCAAATACTGTGGGAGACAAGCCTTACAAAGGTCTTGTATATCTCAATGTAATCAAAGATCACTTGGGTACCTGTGGAAAATAATCATAAAGTACTGATCTGTACTATACTATCAGTGTATACACTATAACTCCATTGTCATATGTCAACTAAAGACATTACAAAGGACAAACAAGAAAAGACAATATGAAAACATTTGCAGAGATCAAATTAAATTAAATAGGAGAAATGAAAAAAAAAATGATCACAGAATCCGTGATGATAACTGCAATAAGATAACAAGACAAATAACGCCACAGTGTATAAACATAAGGGTGTAAAGAAATCAAAAATAGAAAAGATGAGACCTACAATTATACAAACAAATCAAACAAAACTAAGGAACACAAAATTATTAACAAAAACGACGAAGAAAAGAACACCTCATCACAACTAACAGAAATAGCAGCAAATTGTTGCTAACAAATTTCCAATTAAGAAAAATGTGTACCTATAGAATACTAGTACCAGACCAATGTCACTCGGCATACCTTGTACTAGTCACACCGAACATAAACTAATTTAATACATAACAAATAACATGTAAGCATAAATAGCATATAGCATACAATATAATTTATGTCATGAATGGAATGTGTTGCAGGTATAGTGTTGTAAAGCAGGCACAGTTTATTTTAATACTAATAACTTGCCACTTTATTCAGTAATAGATTTAATTTTAAACTATTACACTGTCAATTTTTCTCTGTTGAGCATATGAAGATCCAACGATGAACTATGCACTTTATGTTCAACAACACTGTGATTCTTCTGTACGTTGAGAAATGTCAACAATACTGCTCCAGATATTTTCTACACTTGATACCACTGTCCTGTGTAATACTGTCTGTACAGCGAAAAACTGTCAACAAGCGCTGACCTAGATACAGCATCCTATCGGTAATACAGGTCAAGCTGACATCGACTGTATAGCTGTCCTACTGGTGTTGATGTGGTCAAACAAATGTTCTTTCAGCTGTAAACTGTGATTCTCAACACAAAACTGCGTAAGCTGGACCCAGGAATCTGGCTCGCCACTGTAAAGTTTCTCTTCTTCTTTCCACTCTGTAAAGTGTCAGTCTGTATGCTCTGTAAGGAAGAGTGGTGTGTTGTTGAGATCAGGCATGCTCCAGTCTACCCAGCTGTAAATGGGTAACTCACCCTAGTCCTGAGTTAGGGAAGGCAAAGGCTCCAGGGGAAGCAGGCCCTAAACTTGGTCACTTCAACCGACGCAGGATGGTGTATGTATGAAGTAGAAGTGTAGAGTGTGATTACCGCGAATGGTGTACTGTTCGTGTGCTGACCAATATAACCACTCATACACTTGTGTCTACAAGGCACCAATGCAGACTGCTGGAATCTTTGTTTACTCAATTTATTCAGACGTACACACTGGGACATACGAGTACATCATGGTATGTTGACATATCAATTTGTAGGTATACATAGCAGATCTGAAGTCATGACACATTCAGAAATAATGGGCAGTACATCAAAAGTTCAATGTCATGATACATTATGGCCGCATTCCCCCTATCTGACTAAACGCGTCAGTGAAGGCAGATCGGTAAATAACTAAAGTTACTTGACGTCCATAGTTTGTAGCATATATTATGAAACCACGAAAGAGGGGGTTTCTAGCAAGATTGAGATCTCCCTGTCACTGTCCGATAATAGGATAAATAATCTGTTCTCTTGGCAGTGATCAAAACATATGATGACTGAAATCTAACATGGCCGCCTCCCTGAGTTGTCGTTCACTCATTCATAGGAAGGTGAATATAAGCCAGAGTTAATTTATAATGGGTATATAAATGATTTCACAAATGTTCCCATACAGCTCTACGGTGATCAGGTTAATTCACGTAGCCATAACCGCTGTAGGAAAGTCTGTCATCTTTGTCGATACAAAACACGACCCTAGCGATACGAAGCACAATGTTCCATCTAGGTCGAATCGACATGAGATCATCAAATAGGGTCTGGCAATACATGGAGTCCGAATTATACATTGTACCGTACCTTAGGAGAGTCTCTAACATAAACTATAGTAGAGATACCATCTCCTTTAGAAGAAAACCACTTCATGAATCATATTTCCTTAAGAATCTACCAGCCCTTTGAAAAGTGCGTACCCGCCATTATCACAGTACATCGGAACTCATCACGACTTGTCAAGACAACTCATACTTCCGCTAGACCGGAATAACAAGAATCTAGTCCCCCCTACCCATCCAAAATATACAATATAGGACTGATTCTACTTGTACTAATAATATGTAATACATATGAATTCAGGCCATAAACACAATAAGCAAATTAATATATTTTCTGGCCCTAAAAAATAAGTACAAACGTAAGCGCAATATCCTTGCGCCGGATCAATATCCAGAACGATTACTCCTATAATCAAAAGTGTGAATCAAACATGGATTCTCTCGCTTTTACCATAGACAGCATTTTCATACACAAATGAATGAATGTCTATATTTTTCCCATATTAAATAGCCATATCGATTTTTGTAATATGTGCGTCAAAATATGCACGCAACAGTCTTCGTCTATTCAATCATATTAGGAAATACAATCATTATACCTAATTCCCCAAGATACAATCAGTAACCTGATACGTTCATATTAAAACCTATTTTCCTACCAGTTTATAGTAATGTTACGTACATTTATTACCTAAGGGGGTAGTCTTCGGTCCTGCCAAATGTACGCACCAGTCTTAATATAGTTATATTATTTGTGCGTTCGATTGATTCACGCACTGACGTGCACAATGCAGTGTGAGTTGCTTTGGACGCACGGGTAACCTAGTTTGGGGATGGTGACGTCATGTTTTGAACGGGGCAGTACGGACCATGTTTATGTCCGATATATATTTCTTGGATTTATCTGGCAAGTTTGAAGAAGCCATTCTATTGTAATTATATCTACTGGGATTCATGGTGAAGCCAGTAGTGGAAGTATCAAGTAAGTGTCGCCCTACGTCATATCGAATGTTTATTGAATTAAATTAAAGTATCAGGCCGCTCCTAATCTTGGTCTAGCGGGAAGTCATCGCAGTATGTCCTTCCTAGAATGGACAGACGGAGTCGTTAGCCCTTTTGAATTACCGTAGAGGGAGGATACCTACGAGTAACTGAAGTTAATTGATTTTGTATGCTTCACATGTTTTACATGCCGTATTTTGTCAATGCCAAAGTCGTGGCATGGATATAGAGAGGTTAGTCAACACAGAACTCTAACCTGGTCGTATTGTAGTGGATGACTTTGTTTGGATTTAATATATATATGCTACCTAAGTATCGTATGGAAGAGTCTGGAATTGTTACAAGTATGATAAGAAGTATTGCTCCTTGAGAATGAATCCGTTGGACCATGATATACGCCCTTGAAAGAAGGTCAACGGACTTGACTGCAATACATTTGATGTGGTAGAGGAAGTGATCCTTAGTCACTTGAATAAGAGGACTTTATTGTTAGAGAATCTTCATGAACTTGAAAAGTAATTATCAACATTTTTGACGTATGACCTTTTTGCACCTGTAACTATGAACGTCTTGTTTCACTCCGTATGTGTCACGTTCAATAAACTATATGTACAGTCATCACAGACTTGTGTACTGCTAGTCAGGGACCAGTTAAACAATACTTGTTGGAGTTCGTATTGAAGAACATTTTCTGACATTTTGTTCCATTAAAACCATTCGCGTATTTTAAGCTAGCATAGACCAGTGACACCATACACTAGCTTACAACTACCTCTTGACTATGAGTATGAACGACCCAACAGTAAATGGTATGCCAGTGTGGTCTGGAAATAAATAATTCCACAGGAACGTACTCAATCCAAGTATCGGTTGAAAAGAAGATTTGAACTTTCAAGGCGACAACATCTCAAACTTGGAACCTAGTGTGACGATGAGTCAGAATCAACTTACGGTTACCAAATGCTCAAGGTCATCAATCAAGTTTTACAGTGACTGACTGCCTTGGGATCACCTATTCGTCATTATTACGTGCGAGCTGTTATTATATACGCAGAGCGAAGTATTTTATCCTCAGACTTACATCCACGGAGACGAGGCACATTGTTTTTTCCCGGCACACGCGAGATGAGTATAACGTGCTTTCGTTGTACATTTTATTACTTTTAGCTGTGCCTTCTATACTTATGTTCATCTCTACATTTTCCATGTTATATGTTATATGTTGTGCATTCGTCGTGGGAGGTAGGGAGGTTGATCTGACGAACGAGATCCATCTCGAAGCCAATTCGGGCTCTTCGTCAGACGTTCTGTAGGGCTCAACTTGTAAGTTTCAATTGAGCGATAATCCCGGTTAAAGGCTAGAAACCTTGCCGAAGTTCCGATTGCTAATTGTTCCTTATGATAGTATCTGTTTAGCTGTTCCGTCCAGTTTTAATTGTTGTTCTCGTAGTTATTTTTACTCGTATTTAGTTTTATGATGAATTTTGTTTGTATTATGCGTCCGTCTCACCTTTCCTGTCGTTCATTTTTTTACAAAACCTATGTTTTTACACTGTATTGTCAATTGTCCTGTTGAGTATCTGATCGTAGTTGTCATCGTAAATTTTTACGATATTCTATTTTAGTTACACATTTCTATTTTTGTTGATTTCTACGATTGTGTTCACTCGTCTTTGATTATCGTGTCTTGTCGGTAATGTTTCTATTGTCTTTCACGTTGTTGCTTACATGACATTTCATTACATAAATTACTATATTGATTATTGATATATTTCATAACTATATGATAACAAAAGATACCGTTCTAGGACAGGAACGACGTACACTTGTTATAGTAACAAGGTTAATTAATTTATATTGATTAATTATCATTTTATAAATCAAGAGTATTGTGACTACTTATAAAGCATAATGTATTCACTAGATTATTTCATTAAGCAAGCAAAAGCTCTTCAGATGGCTCCTGATGAAGCAAAAGCATTTGCACTTGCAGAATATAGGAAAGCTCAAGAAATAGAAGCCGAACAGAGAAAGTTAGAAACTTTAAGACTAGAAAAACTTCAATTTGAGGCAGATCAAAAACGGATTGAATCTGAGGAGAATGAGAAAAAAATGAGATTAGCCGCTGAATTAGAAGAGAAACGATTTCAGCGAGAGGCAGAACAGAAGCAAAGAGAGGCTGAAGAAAGACTTAAAATTGAGATGGAAATTAAACAAAAGGAAATGGAAGAAAGAAGATTAATAGCTGAAAAAGAAATGGAAAATAAACAAAAAGAAATGGAAGAAAGAAGATTAATAGCTGAACAAAACACAAAACGACTTCAGCTTGAGATGGAAGAGAATGATAGAAAACGACAGCATGAACTGAAATTAGCAGAGTCAGAATATGAGAGACTTAGGTTAACTCAGGAAGCTAATTCTCAGAGAACTTTTGAAAACCAAACTTCATCCAGACATGATCATTTTAAGGAAATTAACCTTAAATTACCTAAATTTAATCCCCCGTCGGATGACGTAATATTTTTCCTAGATAGATTTGAGGCCACTTGTAGGTCTTATAACGTGGATAAAACACTGTATTGCACATATTTATCCAGGTTACTTACCGGGGATGCTTTAGCAGTTTATCATACTACCAGTATTAATGAGAAGAATGATTATAATGCTCTTAGAGCCGCACTTCTGAAGAAATTTCAAATGACAGAAGATGAATACCGATTAAGATTTCGTACATTGCTACCGCAATCAAGCAGAAATTTCAGTGATTTTCTGTCACAAATACGTCTAACCCTAGAAAGATGGATTGAATTATCCAAAATTGAAAAGTCGTATGAAGGTCTCTTCGATTTACTGATGCGCGATAAGGTACTATCGTCTGTAAATCCTACATTTCTCGCATTTTTACACGAACGGAAACCTTTATCAATGAAAGATTTAGAAGAACATGCAAAAAATTTTTGCACTGCTCACCCAACCATGGATCTAAGTAATGCACAGATTAAGAATGAATTACCTGTTGCTTTTGCAGCACAACAAAACAATTTTTCACGAAATCATTCCTTAAGTGCTGACAGGTATGCCAATAAGGGAAATAATTACAATTTTAACAATGATAACTTTTACAAAGGGAAGCAATTTCAACAATCTGCTCCATTTAATGTTTCTTGGAACCAAGCTCACAGATCGCGAGATTTTGGTAACAATAATTTTAAAAATAATCAAGGACATTATAATAAACAAAACTGGAGATCAAGATCTCAGGGTCCGCAAAACAGACAAGGTTCTTGGAATAAAAATTTTAAAGAACATCATAACTTTAATTATACAAATTATCGGACTCATCCAAATTTTAACTCAAGCAGAAACGACAATTATGGCAATTTTAATGCAAATAATCAAAATCGATCGCGTCGCAGAGATAGATCGTCGAGTAATACGGGTAGACATTCTAATGTCTCTTTAATTGATACACAGGCTAACATTGAACAGGGTAAGGTAGCTGAAACTCACAATGCTATGTCTTGTTCTCTTGATTGTACCCAGGTGAAAGACTGTCCAGAATGCTCGACTCTTTTCCAGCCTAAGGCGATCACGACGCTGCGTTGCGGACATACCTTGCCTAGTCTACCTGCAGTCTGTACGGCCACTGCTGTGTCAGTACACCAGGGACAGGGCTCTCTTAAGTTTAACAAGGGATTTGTCAACAACATTTCATGCTCTCTCCTATTTGACTCAGGTTGTAGCACTGTGGGCGTCCGGACTTCGCTGATCAACCCACGTTGTGCCACGGGCAGGGTTGTCAAGTGTGTGACTTTTGGTGGCACCGTTGAAACATTTCCCACTGCTATTATTGATCTTAATACACCATTTTTTTCAGGAAAGATCCAGGCATGTCTCCTTCCGAATCCAATTTGTGATTTAATACTTGGTCGCATACATGGTATTAAAGAGTGTACACCACAGCAAATAGCTGAATGGGAAGAGCGACATATTCAAACTGCAAATGCAGTAGTGACTAGAGCTCAAGCTACTAATATGTCGCATGATGCACCTATTGAACCTACAGTTCATACCACTTGTGATGATGATGCTCCTATTTCACGGGAGTTGTTTGCAACATTGCAAAAGAATGATGATTCATTAAAAAAATTTTTTCAGTATGTGAACAAAAAGAATACCAGCAACAAACTTGCAAAATCTAGACATGACTTTATACTTAAAAATGGGATTTTGGTTAGAGTAATACGGGAAAAGGATTCATCCTTATGTTATCAGATCTTAGTCCCATCCTCTATGAGATCTCGTATATTACGACATGCGCATGACTCGCAATGTGCGGGCCATATGGGTTTTTCGCGTACCAAATCCAGAGTGCTTTCGGCATTCTACTGGCCAGGCGTCCATAGGGACATCACTCTCTATTGTCGGTCCTGTTTGATATGTCAGGAAGTTAAGGTACGCGGTCCATTTCATGCGGCTCCTATTCAAGCTGCGGACATCCCGATTAGACCATTTGATAAAATGGCCATTGACATTATTGGTCCAATGCTTCCATCTGCTAGAGGGCATACGCATATTCTTACGTGCATTGATATGTGCACTCGTTGGCCTGAGGCCATTCCTCTCAAGAACACTTCCTCTGCCAGTGTAGCAGAGGCATTGATGTTAATCTTCTCACGCATTGGTTTTCCACGGAAAATCTTGTCGGATCATGGGGTTCAGTTCATTTCTGAATCCATGTCTCAAGTTATGAAGACATTAGGTATAGACAGATCTCTTAGTTCTATTTATCATCCGATGTCAAATGGGTTAATTGAGCGCCTCAATAGGACACTCAAGCAGTTGTTGGGTAAGATGACCCAAGACCATCCCCAAGACTGGGATCGGGTCATACCCGCTGCTCTGTTCGCGTATCGCGAAGTACAAAATCAAGCCACGGGGTTTTCTCCATTCCAGTTAGTTTTTGGCATGCAACCACGCGGTCCGATGTCATTAATCCACGACTTATTGGTTGACGAGAATATTGAAGAGGAAACTCAATCCTCTTATGAGTATGTGATCTCTCTGAGAAAGAGAATCATAGATGCTTGTAGACTAGCTACTGCATCATCCGAACAAGCCAAAGAAAAAGCTCGTCTATTTGCAAACAAGTATAGACGTCTTCGCCAGCTTATTCCTGGTGACGAAGCTTTTGTATTACTCCCTGCGCATAATAATCGTCTTTTAATTACCTGGAGAGGTCCTTTCAGGATCATCTCAAGAATATCCGATGTCGACTACATCGTTGATGTTAATGGTAAACATAAAACCTTCCACATTAACATGTTGAAGGAGTATTACTCACGTCCTGATTATCTACAGTCAGTGTTCCAGGCAACTGACGATCCTACACCTCCTATTCAACACTATTCTAGTTTGTCAGTCATCCAAGAAGAAGAATCTTCTTTCGATGATGTACAACTACCAATACCAGTTGTACCACTCCATTCCACTGAGAAATGGAATGATATTACAATCTCATCTACTCTTTCGGCTGATCAACGTCGGCAAGTCTCTAATATTCTACACTCGTATGAGGATGTTCTCACTGACATCCCAGGTCACACGTCAGTCATACAACATGACATTATTCTGACTGACGATACGCCTATTCGAGTTCGCCCATATCCTATTCCTTTACACTTTCGTGATAAGGTTGATAAGGAATTGGATGAGATGCTTCAATTAAATATAATTGAACCATCTTCATCACCATATTCTTCTTCTATGGTAATCATTAGGAAGAAGGACAACAATATACGTCTTTGCGTAGATTACAGGAAATTAAACAAAGTTACAAAATTCGATGCGGAACCGTTACCTCTTTTAGACGACTTATTGGAGAAATTATCTCATTCCACATTCTTTTCGAAATTTGACCTTTCAAAGGGCTATTGGCAAGTGCCACTCACTCCTAAAGCAAAGCCATTCACCGCTTTCTCGACGCCACGGGGTCTTTTTCAATGGAATTTTATGCCATTCGGATTAATGAATGCGCCAGCTACCTTTGTACGCATGATGCGCCGCATATTGTCTCATCGTCCCGATGTCATTACTTATATAGATGACATCTGTCTTTTCAGTGACTCTTGGGATGAACATATTCATGGATTAAAAGCTTTACTTTCCACCTTACGGGATTATAACTTAACAGCGAAACCTTCAAAGGCTTTTGTCGGTTTTCATGACATCTCATTTCTGGGTCACCGCATAGGTCATGGTTTCATGTATACAGAAGACAGTAACGTCTCTAAAATTTTAAACATCTCGGCACCTAAGACAAAAAAACAAGTTAGGTCGCTTTTAGGACTAATACAGTTCTATTCCAAATTCATCCCTCATTTGTCTACTATAACTGCACCTTTTTCGTCTCTGCTGAAGAAAGGCACATCTAATGTAATAAAGTGGTCGCAGGATCACCAAACGGCGTTAGACTATATAAAAGGATTTTTTTTCAAATGAACCTTTTTTGAGGTTGCCTAACAAAAATCTCACTTTCATTCTTCGCAGTGATGCAAGTTCTTACGCTATTGCTGCAGTTTTGATGCAGGAATATAACGGCACCTTATTTCCGGTGATGTACGTGTCCAGAAAACTTACGGAGAGCGAACTCAAATACTCCGTTCTGGATAAGGAGCTCCTCGCATTGGTGTGGGCAATCACAAAACTGGAACGTTACCTCCTCGGCTCACACTTTGTGGTGGAATCTGATCAAAAAGCTCTTACCGCACTGAACACGAAGAACGTTAAATCATCGAAGTCAGCGCGTTACGCTATAGCGCTTCAACCATTCAATTTTGAAATACGAGCTATTCCTGGAGTGAAGAATGTGTTCGCAGACTGTTTGTCTAGATGCCCAAGCGAACTTGTCGAAACTAAACCACTTCCAGATGTTGAAACATCCTCACCGATAACATGAATAACTTTGTACATTATCATTGATTGTACATCTATAAAGACTGTTTATATAACTGAAGTATTCGTATAAGTATAACTTTCAGGATATACTTACTTATAGATTATAACATTACTTCTTGTGTAGTAACGTTTTATTAGAACGGGAACAGTGGTTTTAGAGTAACATTTTATTACTACGGGAACAGTGGTATTACAGTAACTTTTTATTAGAATGGAAACATTGTTCAGAGCGACAAATATACATTTGTTATTCCTATGGAACATATTACACTACATATCGTGTTCGAGAATATATTTTATTGTGTATGGAACATTGAGAACATCGTCTCGTCGATTACTAACTACTTGTAACTGAACATTGACAATGATTGATATTGGAATTACTTAGAATATATTAGTAACTGGTTATTTGTTAGTAATTAAGAAATATATAAATTAGAATAATTCAATTTAATCTATTTAATTGATTATGGATCACACACATACTAACTTTCTTAGTTGTCACGTAATACCTGCATTCACGGGTCTTAGTTATGATATCTCACTGTTAGATCACTAGTCAACCATACTAGTGTTAGAAAACATTAAGGGTGTTGATTCCTAAAGTGTTTAATTTTGCATTGCTTCATTTTTGCACATTGTATTTTCATTTTTTCTGTTTTATTGATTCTCTTGTCATTGATTATCATCAGTGTTGCTGTTCATTTTCATTTTTGAAAATCATATGTTTCAAATTTTTTTTTTGAAAACTTAGTTGAATTTTATTATCATCTTTTTTTTAATGGTTTTTTCATTTTTCATTTTCAACTTGTTTTTACTTCGAATATTACCACATCGTTCCAAAGTAGGTCGATCGTGGATGTGTGCTTTAATGCATACTATCATTTAGTTATATTGATTTCGTTTAATATTCTTTTCTTAATATGATATAACTTTATGCATTTCATATATCTTGTGGTAGTTTTGACTCACCTCTCTCGGGTACTAAGTTCAAAAAAATTAATAGAATTAATTTTTTTTAAGGGGAGGTAATAAGGGAGCTGTTACGTACATTTATTACCTAAGGGGGTAGTCTTCGGTCCTGCCAAATGTACGCACCAGTCTTAATATAGTTATATTATTTGTGCGTTCGATTGATTCACGCACTGACGTGCACAATGCAGTGTGAGTTGCTTTGGACGCACGGGTAACCTAGTTTGGGGATGGTGACGTCATGTTTTGAACGGGGCAGTACGGACCATGTTTATGTCCGATATATATTTCTTGGATTTATCTGGCAAGTTTGAAGAAGCCATTCTATTGTAATTATATCTACTGGGATTCATGGTGAAGCCAGTAGTGGAAGTATCAAGTAAGTGTCGCCCTACGTCATATCGAATGTTTATTGAATTAAATTAAAGTATCAGGCCGCTCCTAATCTTGGTCTAGCGGAAAGTCATCGCAGTATGTCCTTCCTAGAATGGACAGACGGAGTCGTTAGCCCTTTTGAATTACCGTAGAGGGAGGATACCTACGAGTAACTGAAGTTAATTGATTTTGTATGCTTCACATGTTTTACATGCCGTATTTTGTCAATGCCAAAGTCGTGGCATGGATATAGAGAGGTTAGTCAACACAGAACTCTAACCTGGTCGTATTGTAGTGGATGACTTTGTTTGGATTTAATATATATATATGCTACCTAAGTATCGTATGGAAGAGTCTGGAATTGTTACAAGTATGATAAGAAGTATTGCTCCTTGAGAATGAATCCGTTGGGCCATGATATACGTCCTTGAAAGAAGGTCAACGGACTTGACTGCAATACATTTGATGTGGTAGAGGAAGTGATCCTTAGTCACTTGAATAAGAGGACTTTATTGTTAGAGAATCTTCATGAACTTGAAAAGTAATTATCAACATTTTTGACGGATGACCTTTTTGCACCTGTAACTATGAACGTCTTGTTTCACTCCGTATGTGTATCGTGTCAATAAATAACATGTACTTTTACCAACGACTTGCGTGCAGTCCTGAATTGGAGAATTGACTATTGCTTGTTGGAGTTCAACTTAAGAACACTTCTCATATATTTTCATTGAGAAAACCATTCGCGTATTTTAAGCTAGCATAGACCAGTGACACCATACACTAGCTTACAACTACCTCTTGACTATGAGTATGAACGACCCAACAAGTAAATTATATTTACCCTCCAAGATTTAAACAGGCCAGATTTTGACTCGACTTAGCGAAGCAGGCTGCAGGTCAATGCTCTCAGGTAAGCTATAAATCAAAGCTGACAGCTCCTCTCTTCAGTCGGTCGTCTCTGGCTTCGTGTTCGGTGTTGCGTGTTTAGCATAAAATCTCGCCCGATTATATAGGTAGATGAATGCTTGAGCAAAGCTTTTGGTTGGTTCCTGGCGGAGCAAGCTGGTTGGTGTCCTGCAATTTCGTCTCATGCCCTGTACAGCCTAATTTTATTCAGTTTTCTTCCGCCATCTTGCGTGAACAAGATGGCCACGACCCACATCCGAAAAAACAGGGCTTAAGTTTTTCCTGGCGTAACTTTAGGTAATTTATTCTGTCTCAGAGACTGGTGAACGTTGCTCGTTGATTGGTTAGGCGATCGGCATAGAGATTTAACTAAGAAGTGGGTTTACACAACTCGTTTTCACGACACATACTTTGGTACCGGCTTCTTTTAAAGTGACTAGTTGTAGTGGTGGCTCTATGTTCCATTGGGAACGAAAAGGGATATGCATGAATGAATGAAGGAAACTCAGAATTAATGATAGAATCCTAATAATAACGAGGAGCAGAACCTGACGCTGGATTGGGTACTCGGAACTGCCGCATTTTACAAACACTTTCATTTAATTTTATATCAGAGTTGTTTGGATGTTTAAAATCTTTGAGCCCCAAAACTGTGAACAGTATTTCACAACTTCTCTATTTTTAGAGCATTTAAAAATAAAATTGTTCAGCCTAAAACGTGATTTTGCTTTATTTGGCCTGTGAAGAAATCTGGCAATATAGTTTGTCTCCTATCCTTCCCATGTCTGTAATGTAGAAATTTACACGTCTTAAACGAGTTAACTAATAATTTGTTTAACTGTTGAGGCTCTTTCGCAACTGTTATCACATTCTTCTATAATTGTCCTCATCGTTTCTCCTTTCACGACTTATGAAGCATGGAGCAATCAATGCAGCTTGTCCCTTTTTAGAAAGCCTACTCCTAAGCATTCTTGCAATGGTGGTTTCAATACAAGCTTCTAAATAAAGCTCAGAAGTGAAACTTGACAGTGAAACATTCAGACTTTTCATTCCAATATCTTTTTTCCTTTTCCTTCCTGCTCTCATATTTGTCTAAATCTTACTTTTACATAAATCAGGCGTTGTTTGTCTGGCTGAATCGGTACTTTATTCCTCGTTTCCAGTGTTTGTCGCCAGGATACACCCCCTTCAGGGACTCGTCATCAGCGACTCCTAGCCCTTCGTGCACTGTAGCCATTTGTGGGATATTATATTGCTTTGCTGTTAAATTTTCCCTCAAACCAACTGAAAGTGTACACATTTTGGAGGTATAAATTCTTGCGTAAGGTGTCCATATTTCATTGTAATTAATCTTTCAAATAGATAGCTATATAAATAGACGTATACGAAATTGTTCGAGGAATGGGAGGTTATGTAGATGAGCGGTTTGGTCCGGTAGGATTAGATCCATGGTGGACCAATGGATGGATATACTGACCGACAAGTAACATATATGCTTTGCATCTATGGAGTTCACATAACGTTTCTTTTTCTTATCTATTGTCTAAGAAAATTGTGTTTACTTTAATTACCGAAAGTCTACTACCTGTTGTGGCGATTAATTGTTGCTACATCTGTTTTGTGATTCATTCTCAAGCTTGATTGTAGCTACATCTATTTAGTGTCTAATATCACTGACTGTTACTACATCTGTTCTGTGATTCAGTTTCGAATTTGATTTATTGTCGTTAAAACGTTTCTGTGAATTAGTGTCGAATATAACTGATAGTCGCTACCTTTTTGATATTCAGTCTGGAATTCCATCAGTTGTCGCTACATCTATTTTGCGATTCAGTTTAGAATATTATGGCTTGTCGCTACATCTATTTTGCGATTCAGTTTAGAATATTATGGCTTGTCGCTACATCCGTTTTGCGATTTGCTGTCGAATGTAATTGATTGTCACTATATTGCTCTTGCGATTCAGTCTGGAATTCGATTAATTGTCGCTATATCTGTTTTGTGATTCAATCTCGATTTTGATTGATTGTCGCCAAATCGGTTTTAGGATTCAGTCTGCAATGTCACTTCTATCCATATTCGTACTAGGGCTAACAACTCTTTTATTTAAACGTAATCCAGTTATCGTCTGAAAGTGTGTGAAGAAGGAGGCATTGGTATAATCTTATGTGTGCATGTCTATGTGTTAGTTAGTTAGACTGTTTGTTTTTAACATTATTAACGTATATATGAAGATGAGAGAGAGAGAGAGAGAGAGAGAGAGAGAGAGAGAGAGAGAGAGAGAGAGAGAGAGAGAGAGAGAGAGAGATAAGGACGGTACTAGTTGTCATACGATGCACGCGAACCTCTCATCAATGTCCACGCTAAAATTATTGGTTGTTTTGTTATAGCTAAACTAGACAACCTTTGCACCCACGTTTCTATTTTCAAGTTTATTATGTCCAACAGGGGATTGTTATTTTGACGTGTAGAAACAGTGGGTTTAACGTTCGTAGCTCCGTGTAACAAAAGCAACAGGACCAAACAAAAATGTTGGAATAAAACAAATAATACTGTCATGTTCCTCTGCCATTTTGTCTAGCCGAAATAATAGTCTACTTCAGTCATAACTGACGATGTGAATGCGCCCTTGAGATAACAACCCTCCGCTGGGGTTTTTTCCTGGTGTTCTTTTGGCGTGCTCTTTTCTCTCCTGCTTGCTGGGAGAGCTTCTTATCGCTCAATCTGAGGTAGCGCCGTTAACCTTGGAAGCATCGTCACTTGGTGCGATCGGCAGCTTCATCCTCCAAGGTTCCGGAATTTATGTTCAGTACCTTCATGTCTCTTTTGCACACATCTTTGAACCTGCGGTCACACGTCTGTTCTTTTGCCATCTGCCAGCTGTCCGTACAAAATGTCTTTAGCGCCCCCCCCCCCCCCCCAACACAGAAAGAGAGAGAGAGAAATCAACACGCAGTAACAGTATTTGTTCTCACGTTTCATTGGTTGATGTTAGTGTTACCTTCCTTTGTTGCTCCTTACTGGGCATGTAAACATGCGGCTACCACTGCAGTAACCACATACGTCAAGCAGGCACTAAGACACATATGTGCTGTTGCCGCATTAGCTTATCTAGAAATGCCTTCTGCATGGTGGGGTTGACAGCCCCACGCACCACGTCATCTTAGTTGCCTCCCGCGGCATGCCTAATGACAGCAGTGGTCCTCGTCCTTTCATTTTCTTTCATCAGATGTGGGTATGCCCTTTGCTTATTTTTTATAGCTCTTGTTTCTGATCCGTCTTCTCTCTGTCTCTATATCTTTCTCTCTCTGTCTCTCACTCTCTCTCTCTCTCTCTCAATATATATATATATATATATATATATATATATATATATATATATATATATATATATATATATATATATATATATATATATATATATATATACAGTCATGCGCCGCATAACGTCCGTTCTGTCAACATCCGACCGCAAATACGTCCGTGGTCCCATAAGGTTATAATAGAGTTCAGAAATCCCGATCGGAGAACAGGACGAAGCGGACGTAACCGGACGTAGCGAAAGCAACAGCTTCCCGCACGCAACACGCGTATCTCATGTCTCTTGTATACAGTACAAAGCGATTGCGATGCCAGGCGTATAATGGCACAGTATACATATTTAACCTACAATACAGTACATATGTCTTGATAGTCATAATAAACGCCTATGTTACTGGCCTGTGTATGTACTGTACTGTACTTACTATCGTTATTTTAATGTGAACTTTCGAAAATACATTACCGTGAAGTGCATCATGGCTCCCAAAACACAGCAAAACCAGTTCTAGCGGTAGCAGCAGCAAGAGACAAAGGAAAAGTATAGATTTGGAAGTGAAACAAAAAGTAATTAAACATCACGAAGGTGGAAAACCAGTGAATGCTATAGCTCATGATTTGGGCATGTCGCACTCGACAGTCACGACGATCCTTAAAAACAAAGAAAAAATTCTCCAAGCTGTTAAAGGATCGGCTCTACTGAAAGCTACTAAGCTTACGAAAATGCGAGAGGGGCCTATATCAGATATGAACAAATTACTAATGACCTGGATTGAGGACCAAACACAGAAGCGAATCCTTCTCGGCACGTTGACGACCACTGCTAAGGTACGAAACTTGTTCGAAATGCTTAACAGAAAAAGCAGGACCAGACTACAATATCGAGTTTAGTGCTAGTTCTGGGTGGTTCCAGCGCTTCAAACAACGTTTTTCGCTGCATAATGTGAAAGTGAGTGGTGAGTCTGCGAGTGCTGATGCTAAGGCAGCAGAAGATTTTGTTGAAACCCTAGATAATCTAATTGTAGAGGGAGGTTATTTGCCCCAGCAAATTTTTAATGTGGATGAAACCTCCTTATTCTGGAAAACAATGCCTGAAAGGACCTTCATCCACAAGGAGGCCAAGTCAATGCAAGGCTTTAAGGATTTAAACACAGTACATTAGCTGAAATACGGTACTGTATGTGTACAGTATCTTGGCTATTTAGTCAATACAAGTACACTACAGTATCCCATATAACTTTGCTAAGTATAAAGTATGGTGTTCGCACAACGTCCAAATCGCATAACGTCCTATTTTTTAGAACGTATCGTGGACGTTAAGCGGCGCATGACTGTATATATATCTTGTATATGGGTTCATTTTATTTTTGGGTACGTCCTTTGTGTGTACACGTTTATCACAATGCCCCGTGTAGTTCCCGGGGGGGGGGGGGGGGGTCTATGAGAGGACAAAGACAGAAAAGAACTACTACACCCCCAGGCATGTCGTACAAGGCCACTAATTTGAAGTTGTTCCTGTTGCTGACAATCTCATCATGTAATACCTTTTGAAGCACAGACACTCTACTGTTGCAAGAGCATGTGAAAACTTGGTGCAGGTAAGGCAATCATTTACAGTGGTGACTCTATACTCTGTGATGGCACCATGCTCCGTATGGAGCGCAAATGGAACTATGATGATGATGATGATGATGCTGCTGATGATGATAGTGTTATGCTTCTTCCTGTATTCATTTGTTGTCTTTTTTTTTTTCATTACCTCCGATTGGTATTCAACCAATTCTGGGAATCTTGTTCTCCTCCATAGTGGGAATATCCAGCTTAGGATCTCTGTCAGTGTCTGTGCTTTGGTATACTTCAGGACGAGTTTTTCGGCGTTTTTTTTAATTAACGAGGCAGCTTCTCTGGAGTCTGCCCTGGCCATATCCTTTCAGTTTGGCATTCAGAGTGTCATCTGTGTGCCTTTTAAATGTATCTGCCTTTTGGATTATTTCCCCCAGTATCTTCTGTCATTTCTAGATTGCAGTTTTGTCGGTTTGTTCAGTTCATTTATTGAGGTTGGTTTTATTGCTTCAGTAATTGATGTTCAACTTGGTTTTTAATTCTAGTACTTCTGTCGAAGCTGAATTTCGTAGCAGTTACCCAACTTGGAATTCCATTTTGCAGCACGTGGTCTCACATTTCTTGTGTACACAAGTTTCAGTATTTGATGGCAGCTGTCCCAAGTAGTTCTTGTTAGAATTTTTAATTAGGATGATTTCCTGTCTGGTTTTTATTTTGCTTTTTTATTTTTATTTTTTTTATTTACTGGCACATAACAATTTGGTTGTTCTATGTTAGTGTGCTGTCCAGTGTCATTTGAAAGTATGTGTGACTTATCTTCTGGCACCTCATGTCTGTTCAGTTTCACTTTGACTCTGTTCGTTATTCCGGAATGTGAACATTGTGGATTCTTTTTTCTTTTCACTGATTTTTACCAGCCATTCATGTGTCCATTTATGAAGTGTTTGTAAGACTCACTGCATCCAGCTGTTTGCTGGTTTGATATTTTCTTCTGCTGTCCTAATCGCTAGGTCGACAGCGTAGAGAGAACTGTGGTATCGTGTCCACTATGAACCTATGAATAATGTATGTGATATCACACGTCCTTGAAGTACTCCTTGTTCTGATTTCACATTGTGGTTTACCAGTTCTTGTATTTGTATTCTGTCATGTCTATTTTGAAATAAGTGATTTACCCATCTCTACATTCCTACACAAACTCCAGATATGAGTAGTTTTGGCTTAATCTCAGCTCTCCACACTTTACCAAATGTTTTCTATGTCTACCCAAAATACCAAACTATTTCTTTTCCTGTGTAGGAACAAGATAACCCCTCTGTCAGTAAGTCCAAGGCTATCTCTTTTTTTTCTGCAGCACTAGAAGAGCGCTCTGTCTATTCGACTGAACACTTGAAGAAATAGCATTTTTTTATTTTTTAAATAAAGTTTTGGCGATGCGAGTCCCGTTCAACCTAGTCGGTTATATTAGGGCGCACGTCCAAACTTAAAAGACATTTCGGTCTGGTGTTAATCAGAAGAAGTAGCTGGTTTGTGATTTAGAAATGTGTTGTTTAAAAAAGCTCAAGAATAGCACCCATCAACACCAGCTGATGTGTAGTAAAACTACGTCCTACACCAGGGCTTCCCATAATAAAGTACACGTACACCCAAGGGGGTACGAGAAGTTTGTCAAAGGGGGGGGGGTATTAATCACATGACTTATTATCTTGTTGCAATACTCCACAAGTAGTTGTCGCTCTACGCAGCCAATGCCAAGTTGAAGTTTTTGCACGTACCGAGTTGCTTGTATTAGTCGTCTCATATCACATGGCTGGGACCTAAGACGCGTCAACAGTGAGGAATGCAGTTAGCGACCCATAGCTAGACTGCTTGCGTCAGGGTCAGCGAACCACAGCTGACCAAGACCCTACTCCACCTCCAAGTGGTGGTCCTGGAAACAGGCTGCATCACTGCAGTCTGGCTGAGTGAGTAGGGATCGAAGAGGGAAGGCTAACCCGGTCCCAAAAATGCCGTGCTGACGTCGGATGTGGCGGCCGACAGGCGCAAATATCGCAGCTTCGCTGTAAACGGACACAACGCAACCAACGTCCTTTTCAGGATGAACGAAGAAGAAGAAGATATCACATGACTGAGGGAACAGTAGACGTCTTCTTTCTTTGTCTCCTCAGAGACCGACAGGAATTATGCAGGACTCTTTACCCTTTCACTCGTGTCTATATGGTAGCATCCATCACAGGCTTTTATGGTAATGTGTTTTCTTGCCTGCTACATACTTCGAGCTTCTTTTTTTTTTTTTAAACAAACTTTGATTACGATGAATATTGCATATGTATGATGTTATATTACTTTTTAATGATAAATGCCTAAATAATCAATCAATCAGTACCCTTTAGCTCCCCAAGGAGCATAGGCCTTCAACCAACACATGCCAAGTCTTCGTGTCCTGTGCCATCGCTCAAGTTCTTTCCATGTTTTCCTCATCGTTTTCACCTCTGTTTCCAGTTCTCTTCTCCATGTGTTTTTTGGTCTACCTCTGCCTCTCTAATTTCATTGGCTACAGGCCTTCGACAGTTTTTTTCATAATTTGCAAGATTTTATTTTATTTTATTTACTTTTTTAATTCGTATTCTCTCAGTGTTGCTTAATTACTTTGTTAGAAATTTAGTGTTGTGGCGTGAAAACGTGCGTGCCTACTGTTGTGTGACTGTTTTAATATACTACTGACAATTTAAGTTAATTGTAATTTTTTAGCAATACTTGTACCAAGTGTTCGTACGTTAAGTACTAACATTTGTATTTTCACTTACTTGGTGACATTAATTAGTTTAAATTGTCGTGGGTTTCGTATTTAAAATTGCTTTTGTTATTTTTCTTTTTAAACCACTCGCCAAAATAAAATGCATACCTATCAAACACAATGGCTAATTAAGGATGGTCTACGGCTGGGCCACCTGAACATTTACCATTTATTAGGCAAACTTCCTGAGCTTACACAAATTCTGAATAAAAATTTTCATGTTTTTGGACTTTCCGAAAGTCGTTTAAACGACAAAATATCAGATGATGAAAATGCCCTAAATGGCTTTAAAACAGTTCGGCGAGACTCAAGTAGAAAGCTAGAAACAGGTATAGTAGTATATATTTCCACTTCTATTAGTTATCGCCACAGAAGCGATTTAGAGACAGCAGAGACCGAGCGCATATTCATTCATAACCCTCCACTCCCAAAGGAGCATAGGCCTTCAACAAACACATGCCAAGTCCTCCTGTCACGTGCCATCATCTCAAGTTCTTTCCATGTTCTCCTCATCATTTTCACCTCTGTTTCCAACTCTCTTCTCCATGTACTTCTTGGTCTTCCTCTGCCTCTCTTGCCCTGGGGGTTCCAGAACAAGGACTGCCTTGTAATGCTATCAACAGGCTTCCTCAGTGTGTGTCCTATCCATCGCCATCGTCTTCTTCTCATCTCTTGTTCCACTGGCACTTGTCCAGTTCTTGTCATCAGTTCCACATTGGTAACCTTGTCATACCATTTTAATCCCTCAATTCTACGCAAGCACCCCTTTATGAAAGTCTGTAGCTTTTTGGTTGTTGTCTTTGTTGTTCTCCATGTCTCTGAGCCATACAATAGGACTGACTTCACATTTGAGTTGAAGATTCTTATTTTCGTGTTGGATCCTATTTCTCTTGATCTCCATATATTTCCCAATGCAATGAAAGCTCCTCTTGCCTTTTGTATTCTTATTTTGATATCGCTGTCTGTCCCTCCAACTTTATCTATATTACTGCCAAGATATGTGTATGATTCTACATCTTGTATTGGTGTTTCTTCAAGTTCAACCCTGTTTTCATTACCTGCATTTATTCGCATTATTTTTGTCTTTTCCCTGTGTATTTTCAGACCCAATTGCTGTGACCTCTCATCGAGTGTTTCCAATTTGTCCTGCATCTGATTACGGTTATGGGACAGGAGAGCCAAATCATCAGCAAAATCCAGATCATCCAACTGCTTAGTCAGAGTCCACTGGATTCCATTTCTGTTGTGTGTTGTCGATGATCTCATAACCCAATCTATTGCCAGCAAGAAAAGAAATGGAGACAAGAGGCATCCCTGTCGCACTCCTGTTCTGATCCCAAATGGTTCTGTAAGCTGTCCTTCATGAAGAACTCTGCACGTCATGTCTTCATAGGTTTTCTTTATTAAATTAATGATCTTCAGGGGAACTCCATAATGCCTCATCAATTTCCAAAGTGATTCTCTGTCCACACTGTCAACAAATAGTCAACCAGCCTACCAGGGTAACAAATGCATCATCCACAATAATTGACCACATCTACGTCATCTGTGCAGAAAACATTATAGAATGCTCTGTTCCTACTGTCGCGATGAGTGACCACTATCCTATATGTTGCACGTGGTCAAAGAATAAATATAAAGCTCCTAGAAATAAACATATCAGTATTAAATTTAGAAGTTTTAAAAATTTCAACCGTGAACTATTTTTACATGATTTGCGAACTGCACCTCTTGCCAGTGTTTACCAGCTTTCTGATCCCGATGACGCCATTGCCCATTGGACACGTATCTTTCTTTGTGTGTTTGATAACCACGCACCAACTAAAGAAGTTCGTGTGAAACGACAGGTCAAATCTCCTTGGATCGCACAAGCAGTGCTAGACGCCATGAGGCAGAGAGATCAAGCTCACAAAAACAAGGACTTTAACACATACAGAGCACAGAGGAACAACGTGCAATATTTAATTCGTAGAGAAAAAAGAAATTACTTTAAAAATTTGGTTCAGAACAAAACAAACAGTAAAGATATATGGAAAGCAATCAACACCTTAGCGAACAAGCGAAATCTGTCAGTCTCGACAAGCCCTAATACTTCATTTACTTGCAACACAATCCCATCCAACATTCCGTTTATGACAGTTAATGAAGTGAATAACTATCTTCTAGGACTTAAAGATAATAACTCATCAGGACTTGACGGAGTCAGTAATCGAATACCGCGTTATGCGGCTCCAGCTATTAGTGATTCGCTCACATACATATACAATCAATGTATCGCACGGAGTTACTTTCCGTGCACTTTAAAGTCGCTAAGGTATATCCTCTCTTAAAACCTGGCTCTTCCGACAATAATAACCTTGGTAACTATAGGCCAATCTCCTTAATATCATCGCTATCCAAACCACTAGAAAAACACATACATAAAATAACACTACAACACCTAGTTAACAACGGCTTGCTAATTGATAGTCAGTCGGGGTTTAGACCTAAACATTAATGTCACACAGCTCTAACTAAGATGATTGACAACTGGCACTTAAATATTAATAACGATAACATATGTGGGGCAGTTTTTGTAGACTTTAAAAAAGCATTTGATATGATAGATCACGCTATTTTAATTAGAAAACTAGAAACATCAAAAGTAAACCTTCAACTAGTGACGATAATTAAATCATTCCTGTCAGACAGAAAACATGTAGTTTCTTACAATAACTCTTGCTCAAACCCAACCGTAATAAATACCGGCGTTCCTCAGGGCTCTATTCTTGGGCCTCTACTTTTTGCCATATACATTAATGACCTTCCACTAAACGTCGAGCACGCATCCTGTGACCTATTTGCTGATGACTGTACTGTCTACACGAGTGATACAAGTTGCAACACACTCGAACTATCGTTACAAAAAGATACAGACAATCTGATTAAGTGGAGCATCGGAAATCGCATGCTAATTAATGTAATTAAAACAAAGTGCATGTTAATATCAACTAGACAAAAATTACAAAATTCAGAGAAATCAACACTTCAGATCTATATTGGTACCTTACCAATTGAAAACGTTAATGAACATAAAACTCTAGGAATAGTCGTTGACCAGCATCTAAATTGGAACTCACATGTTCATGCACTGACCAAGCAAACGGCACAGAAAGTTTACCACCAGTTAGCTAAAATCAAACATTTCCTAGATGAAGATGCACGTAAATTGTTCTATATATCTCACATACAAACAAACCTTGACTATTGCTCCACAATCTGGGATGGTTGTTCTATGTCCAACACAAAAAGACTCCATTCACTACAAAAGCGTGCAGTGCGTCTAGTTTCTGACAACTGCCAAGCACAGTGTGTAGATCTATATAAAGATCTCAAAATACTGCCTCTAAGAAAGCGCTTTCTGTTCAGCAAAGCTAAATTTGTTCACAAAATCCTGTCACAGAATGCTCCAACATATCTGTGGCCAATGTTCAAATACAGTGAAAGACGCAGTCAACGCCTTAACAAAATACAAGTGCCCAAGCCTAGGCTTGACTTATTCAAGAAAAGTTTAGCTTACTCTGCTGCTCATCTCTGGAACTATCTTCCACATTATCTGAAAGATAACAACCTCAGTCCCTATTCATACAATCGTAAACTTTTCGAATACTTTATGAGTTCTGATTATCTGCCCCCACCCCCCCCCCCCTCCCCCAATGTGATTATTTTTCCGAACAAATGATATAATATCGAATGTAGGTTTAATGATGATGTTAGTGCTTTTCAACATATTTTGTTTCATGGTAATACTTAGTTTGTATTTTTGTGGCGAGAGGTTTTATTTGGCTCTTGGATCAGTATAGTACTGACAATTACAGAAATAGAATTTCTGCAGAAAATGGTGAAGTCCCAGTGTCTAAGAGGACTACTGGTATCACAAATTAGTTACGGCTGTGAATGATCTGATCTCGAAACAATAGTATAGAGGAGACCGACATAAAGCGCCACCTCTGCTGTGTAACTAATTGTGATATTAAACAAAGCAAGGAAACAGATTTTTACTTAACAATGATAAAATTGACAAGTCGTTCAAAATACAATTTCCTTATATTTTATTTAGTATATATACACTATCTACTCTTGTGCTGAAAGGTGAATGTTGCAAAAAAATGGAATGAAATGAATTGGTAAGTTTACATATGATTTACAAATATTTATATTTATAAATATTACAACACGTTTTCCAATTATAGGAACAAAAATTATATCAGCTGTGCTGTTAATTAAGGATATAACGGTTATCAGCTATGCTGTTATTTACGTATAATTTATCCACTATGATCTTATTATTGTCTCTTGCTACGCTAATTCACGTTTTCTTCATTGACAGTTCTATGCTCACAATGAAGACAGAAATGGTACTAATGTGTACTCATCTCTCTTAAGTCTGTTCTTCTTTGTTTGGTTCACACCACCGGCAGAGTATCGTTCCTTTAGCCCACCCAAGACTGAGGGGGACCAAAGATGTAGAGTCTGGTCAACCTCTATGCTCCTGCGGAGTTCCAGGCAGCGGGATTGACTCGAACATACGACCTCAGGTTTTTAGGACACAATTAAACCTGTAACAAAGCAAAAATAGGGGCTAATTTCTGTCCTCAAGCCCACCTATTTCTAGTGTGAGTGAAATGAGCGTGTCTCCGATGTATGCATGTGGGATGAATGACAACATGGCTCAGTATGATTTAGCAATAGCGAGACAAGACAGGTGTCTACTTGCAAAACATTCTTTCTGATAAACTAATACATGGATACTGTAGCGAGAGGTTTTGTTTGGCTCTTGGATCAGTATAGTACTGACAATTACAGAAATAGAATTTCTGCAGAAAATGGTGAAGTCCCAGTGTCTGAGAGAACTACTGGTATCACAAATTAGTTACGGCTGTGAATGTTCTGATCTCGAAACAATAGTAGAGAGGAGACCGACATAAAGTGCCACCTCCGCTGTGTAACTAACTGTGATATTAATAAACAAGGAAACAGATTTTTACTTAACAATGATAAAATTGACAAGTCGTTCAAAATACAATTTCCTTATATTTTATTTAGTATATATACACTATCTACTCTTGTGCTGAAAGGTGAATGTTGCAAAAAAATGGAATGAAATGAATTGGTAAGTTTACATATGATTTACAAATATTTATATTTATAAATATTACAACACGTTTTCCAATTATAGGAACAAAAATTATATCAGCTGTGCTGTTAATTAAGGATATAACGTTTATCAGCTATGCTGTTATTTACGTATAATTTATCCACTATGATCTTATTATTGTCTCTTGCTACGCTAATTCACGTTTTCTTCATTGACAGTTCTATGCTCACAATGCCGACAGAATGGTACTAATGTGTACTCATCTCTCTTAAGTCTGTTCTTCTTTGTTTGGTTCACACCACCGGCAGAGTATCGTTCCTTTAGCCCACCCAAGACTGAGGGGGACCAAAGATGTAGAGTCTGGTCAACCTCTATGCTCCTGCGGAGTTCCAGGCAGCAGGATTGACTCGAACATACGACCTCAGGTTTTTAGGACACAATTAAACCTGTAACAAAGCAAAAATAGGGGCTAATTTCTGTCCTCAAGCCCACCTATTTCTAGTGTGAGTGAAATGAGCGTGTCTCCGATGTATGCATGTGGGATGAATGACAACATGGCTCAGTATGATTTAGCAATAGCGAGACAAGACAGGTGTCTACTTGCAAAACATTCTTTCTGATAAACTAATACATGGATACATTCAATAATATAGATTCAATACATGAATACATTTTATACATGAATACATCCCATAATATAAATCAATACATGAATAAATCCAATAATATGTACACCTAGGTGTGATACAACAATGTCCTTCCCCCTATACTATATCACGCCCTCTCTGACAATAGCTGGTAACATATATCCTAACAATATTGTTATGTTCTTATGATAGGAGTATATGAGACGAGGACTGTTTGGTGATATATCAGGTTGGAGTTATAGGAGACAATAGATTGGAGTTAGATGCGACAATAGATTGAGTCCTGACAAGGACTGTTTTGGTTATATTGCAGTTGGAGTTAGATAAGACAATAGATTGAGTCCTAACAAGGACTGTTTTGGTTATATTGCAGTTGGTCTTATCTGAGACAATAGATTGAGTTATAGAAGACAATAGATTGAGTTAGATGCGACAATAGATTGAGTCCTGACAAGGACTGTTTTGGTTATATTGGAGTTGGTCTTATCTGAGACAATAGATTGAGTTATAGAAGACAATAGATTGAGTTAGATGCGACAATAGATTGAGTTAGGTGCGACAATAGATTGAGTCCTGACAAGGACTGTTTTGGTTATATTGCAGTTTATAGGAGACAATAGATTGAGTCCTAACAAGGACTGTTTTGGTTATATTTACAGTTTGGAATTATCAGAGACAATAGACTGAAGTTATAGACTGACAATAGATTGAGGTATAGGAGACAATAGGTTGAAGTATGAGTCCTATTAGTCTTCGTCTATTCAATCATAATAGGAAATACAATCATTATACTTAATTCCCCCAAGATACAATCAGTAACCTGATAGGTAGTATAAATGACACACAACAAATACCAACGGTTATCGTAAAAATATTTACCCTCCTAAGATTTTAAACTGGCCAGGTTTTGACGCGACTTAGTGAAGTAGGTTGCAGGTCGATGCCCTCAGGTAAGTTACCATAAATCAAGGTGACAGCTTCTCCCTCTTCAGTCTGTATCTCTGGCGTCAAGTTCGGGGTTGCGTGGTTAGCATAAAATCCGCCCGATTATATAGTCAAGTAACTACTTGAGGAAAGCTTTCGGTTGGTTCCTGGCGGAGCAAGTTGATTGGTTTCCTCCGGTTTTGTACCTGGTCTCATACAGCCTAATTTTATTCAGTTTTCATCGGCCATCTTGCGTGAACAAGATGGCCGTTAATTTATTCTGTCTCAGAGACTGGTGAACGTTGATCGTTGATTGGTTGAAGCAAATCTGTATCTCGACATAGTGATTAACAAAGTAGTGGGTTACACTTCGTTTCACGACATAGCCCCCTCCTTTCCTAGCTGTGACTTGTCATAGCTGACGTGTAAACCCCTGCTGTGGTTAATCCTTTTGCGTCTGTCCTTCCAGAGTACTAGGGTGTCGACTTAAAAAATCAGCTCCTACATTGTCTCTTCCCGGAATGTAATTCACGGTAAAGGAATAAGGCGCCAGAAGCAGACTCCACCTTAACAATCTCGAATTTAGCTTTTTAGATGCAGCCAAGAATGTTAAAGGTTGGTGATCGCTTTGGACAATGAAGTGTGTCCCATACAGATAAGGTGAAAATTTGTTGATGGACCAAATTAGAGCTAAACATTCTTTCTCTATGGTCGAGTAATTCAACTCAGCTGCATTCAGCTTCCTACTGGCGTAGGCGACTGGTAAAAGTTCCTCCGGCTGGGCTTTTGATTTCTGCAAGAGAGTTGCACCAATACCTATACTGCTAGCGTCCGTTCTTAATACAAATTCCTGTGTGATATCGGGTAGTGTAAGGATGGGTTTGCTGGTGAGTTTTGCTTTTAGCTCTGTGTAAGCTTTTTCACAATCAGCATTCCATTGGATTTTGTCAGGCTGTCCTTTCTTCGTTAAGTTGGTTAATGGTGCACACAGAGAGTTAAAGTGGGGTATGTACTTCTGATAGAACCCACATAAAGACACGAATGATCTCACATCTTTCTTCGTTTGAGGTCTGGGTGCCTTCTTTAGCTTCTCTATATTCTTTGGGTCAGGAGACATATGACCTGTAGAAATAGTGTGACCTAAGAATTCCAACTCCTTACAACCGATATAGCACTTGGTTGGACGTGCAGTCAATCCAGTTTCTCTCAGTCTGTCAAACAACATGGAGAGCGCTACTATATGCTCTTCAAATGTGTTTGTAGCAACAAGAATGTCATCCATAAAGTTAGTGATATGGGGATTTTGTAGAGGTTCCAATAATTTCCTCATCATTCTTGAAAAGATACTTGGAGCATTTTTCAGCCCAAAGGGTAGTACATTAAACTCGTAGTGTCCGTCTGATGTACTGAATGCCAGCATTTTCCTAACTTCTGGTTTCACTGGTATTTGGTAGTATCCCTTGCTTAGATCTACCTTCGATAAATACCTAGCCTTACTCAGTGTAGAGAACAGCTGGTTGGTGTCAGGTAATGGGTCCACCTGAGATTCTGTGATCGCATTAAGCTTCCGGTAGTCAATACATAACATGTGTTCACCACTAGGCTTCCTTAATAGCACCACACATGAGCTATAGGGAGATTCAGACTTCGAGATAATTTTCTCCTTCAACAGATAATCAACTTCCTCCCTTAGTGCTTGGGCTTTCGCATAGGGTATAGGGTATGTTCTCATGCTTACTGGGGTAGGGTCGGTAACCTTCATGTCGTAATCTAACAGATTCGTACGACCTGGTTTATCTGTGAGCACATCAGCATGGGTTTCCAACACTTTCTGAACCCTCTTCTTCTGCTCTGGAGTTAAATGTTCACTAATATTTACTTGAACATAATCCTCTGTAGTTGTGAGTGGATACTCCATAGAGTGAAGTGGTTCACCGTGCATTTCTGTTGCAATGGCTAGGGTCATAATATGTGCAACTTCTGATGATTCCTTGTCATAGTATTTTTTAAGAAGATTGACATGATATACCTTCTCCTTCCCTTTCTTGTCAATCTTATAATTGGTCCTGGAAAGTTTCTCCAGTATGACATAGGGTCCCTGCCATCCAATCTGCAATTTATTATTGCTGCTTGGCAACAGTAATAACCCCTTTTCACCCACCTCCAGTTCCCTATCCTTTGCTTTTTTGTTGTAGTACGCAGCATGCTTCCTCCTGGCCTGTCTTAAGTTATCATTGGCCAGTTTCCAACCGGCTTTCAATCGAGATGTCAACTCGTTGACGTACTGGTATGAGGAAGTCACTGTTTCCTCTGCCTTTTCATCAGTCCATGTCCGCAGCAATGCTTCCAGTGGACCTTTTATTGGTCTTCCAAACAACAAGGTAGCTGGAGCCAATCCAGTTGAGTTGTGGGGTACTTCCCTATATGCAAATAGTGCAGCGGGTAAGTAGGTATCCCAAGTATCAGGTTTTTCACTCGCCAGTTTTCTAAGGATTGAAATTAGCGTACCATTGAACCGCTCTACTTGACCGTTCCCTTGGGCATGGTAGGGACTACAATGATAGTGCCTGGCTTGAAATATCCTGAATACTTCTTGTGTTAGCTTTCCCTTAAACTGAGACCCATTGTCAGTCAATATCTGATGCGGGAAACCTAATCGGGTAAATATTGTCAACAGGGCCTCTGCCACGTGCTTTGAATCTATAGCTGACAAGGCCACTGCTTCTCCCCACATAGAGCAAGTATCAACCAAGGTTAAGATGTAAGCATTTCTCTTCTTGGTCCTAGTGAGGGGTCCAACAATATCTACTGCAACACGTTCAAAAGGGGTTCCCATAATAGGCATTTCTCCCAGTGTTGCTGGTGCAGTCCTATGCTTAGGAGCTACTCTTTGGCATTCTGGACAGGATCTTACATATCTTTTTATGTCCTCTGTAATTCCTGGCCAGAAAAAGTGACAGGCTATCCTTTGTCCAGTGGCCCCTATTCCCATATGTCCACTGAAGGGTATAGCATGTCCTAGCGTCATAACCTTCTCCCTGTAAGATTTTGGCACTACAAGCTGTCCATGCCCTTTAGGTCCTGTTCCAGCTTTTCTGTATAGTAGGCCATTCTTCATATACAAGTCTCCTTTCTCTGGAGGGTTATGTGCTTTAGGCAATTTGCCAAAACAAGGCTTCAACGTGCTGTCTGCTGCTTGAGCCTTTTTCATCTCTTCTGGATGAGTATTGATAGGATTCTCCTCCATTTTCCTGGAGCTTTCCCTGGTTTGGACTGTTGCCATAACTACAGGTTTTATAGGTTCTCCAAGGAAAACATACCTACACCCCAAAATCAAAGGGTAAATAGGGTCGTCCATCACTGCTGCTTTGATTTCTCCTTCCACATAGCGAGAACTTATTTTGATTCGAGCTATGGGTAGTGTCATGGTTCTTGCTCCCTTGATCGGTCCTCTGATTTCCACTGTTTCTGTGGTTATCTGGTCAGGACTCACTAAAGAAGAGCACACAACTGAATCAAAGTCCAATCCTGTGTCATATAAACACAGTACTTGAGTGCCATTCACGGTCACTTCCTCACAGACAGGGGGATGATGGAAGTCTTTCTGACTTACTGCCATTTCCTTCCTTCCCTGATTCCCTGTTGTAAGACATGCAGCATGATGAGGAGGATTCTTCCTTCTGCAGTCCGCAGTATTGTGGTTACTCATTAGACAAGTTTTACACCACTTTCCTTCCTTCCGGTAAGGTGTCTTATCCGATCTTAGAGGGTTTTTGTCCTTTTGGTCAAATCTTTGTTTGTTCCTTGTGGTATGGTCCTTTTGTTCATATTTGGTATAGTTTTGTGATGATTTGAAGTTTTCACCCTGCTTCTTCTTATTTCCTAATAATTCTGCCTGAGCTGCTTGATATCTCTCAGCAACAGTTACAATATCTTCCAATCTCTCTGCTCCTTGTTCCATGATAAACTTCCTCATTTCTTGAGGCATGGACTCTTTCACTTGCTCCATCATTATCATTTCTTTCAGATTTTGACACTTTCCTAAACTACTCCATTTTTCCAAATAGGTTTCCAGTCTAGCAGAGAATTGGTGATAGTTTTCTCCTGGAAGAAGTTTAGCTGTTCGGAATTTCTTTCTATATGATTCTGAGTTCTTTTCATATCTCACAAGCAGTGCCTGCTTCAGGATTTCATAATCTTCCTGGTCATCTCTTGAGAGCTTCAAATACACATCGTAGGCCACACCTCTCAATCCCTGAGATAGTTTAAGACTCCATTTTTCTTTCACTAAGCCATAGGTAGTGGCTAATCTTTCGTATCTATCCAGGTACGACTCGATGGCGTCTTCTTTCTCAACAAATGGGTCCAGATGAAAATTCATGGCCCCACTTGAGGTGCTCTGGCTGGAGCTACTCTCAGAGTGAGGTGAGCTACCACCATTATTGCCAGTATTTGCCTGAATTTCAAGCTCTTTTAATCTCAACTGATGGTCTCTCTCTGCTTGTAATTTCCTTTCCTCAGCTTCAGCCTCCCATTTCTTGGCCTCAATTTCTAATCTTTTGGTTTCTCTCTCAGCTTCCAGTCTTTTGTCTTCTCTCTCAGCTTCCAGTCTTTTGGCTTCTCTTTCAGCTTCCAGCCTTTTGGCTTCTCTCTCAGCTTCCGCTTGCAACCGCCTTTCTTCAGCCTCTAATTTCTTTGCTTCTCTATCAGCCTCTAATTTCCTTGCTTCAGTCTCTAATTGCAACTTTCTTTCTTCCCTATCCATATGTTTGTCCACTTCTGTTGTGACATACTGAGTGAGAGCATCACCTGTAATATTTAATTCCTTACCCATCTGCATGATTGCAGTCCTGAACTTCACCAGATCAGCCATGGCGTTACTTAGATAGGGTATGTATATTTACTATAACCCAATTATTGTAATTAAACTTAATTAATTTAAATGAACAAAAAATTTCCGTGCAACTTTGTGAGCATCAACTATTTACTGAGTACTAAATGGTACTCCTCCTAAGAAAATAATTTTGTAAAAATCCTATAATGATTTTCTCAAAAATTTTTTTATTTTCTTATGTTACCTATGGTTGGCACAAGTTAGAGTGTAGATAGATGAATAGACTAAGTATGGCTCAAGATATACAGAAATATCCCAGGAACGAGCCCCCAGTGTAGCGAGAGGTTTTGTTTGGCTCTTGGATCAGTATAGTACTGACAATTACAGAAATAGAATTCCTGCAGAAAATGGTGAAGTCCCAGTGTCTGAGAGAACTACTGGTATCACAAATTAGTTACGGCTGTGAATGTTCTGATCTCGAAACAATAGTAGAGAGGAGACCGACATAAAGTGCCACCTCCGCTGTGTAACTAACTGTGATATTAATAAACAAGGAACAGATTTTTACTTAACAATGATAAAATTGACAAGTCGTTCAAAATACAATTTCCTTATATTTTATTTAGTATATATACACTATCTACTCTGGTGCAGAAAGGTGAATGTTGCAAAAAATGGAATGAAATGAATTGGTAAGTTTACATATGATTTACAAATATTTATATTTATAAATATTACAACACGTTTTCCAATTATAGGAACAAAAATTATATCAGCTGTGCTGTTAATTAAGGATATAACGTTTATCAGCTATGCTGTTATTTACGTATAATTTATCCACTATGATCTTATTATTGTCTCTTGCTACGCTAATTCACGTTTTCTTCATTGACAGTTCTATGCTCACAATGCCGACAGAAATGGTACTAATGTGTACTCATCTCTCTTAAGTCTGTTCTTCTTTGTTTGGTTCACACCACCGGCAGAGTATCGTTCCTTTAGCCCACCCAAGACTGAGGGGGACCAAAGATGTAGAGTCTGGTCAACCTCTATGCTCCTGCGGAGTTCCAGGCAGCGGGATTGACTCGAACATACGACCTCAGGTTTTTAGGACACAATTAAACCTGTAACAAAGCAAAAAATAGGGGCTAATTTCTGTCCTCAAGCCCACCTATTTCTAGTGTGAGTGAAATGAGCGTGTCTCCGATGTATGCATGTGGGATGAATGACAACATGGCTCAGTATGATTTAGCAATAGCGAGACAAGACAGGTGTCTACTTGCAAAACATTCTTTCTGATAAACTAATACATGGATACATTCAATAATATAGATTCAATACATGAATACATTTTATACATGAATACATCCCATAATATAAATCAATACATGAATAAATCCAATAATATGTACACCTAGGTGTGATACCACAATGTCCTTCCCCCTATACTATATCACGCCCTCTCTGACAATAGCTGGTAACATATATCCTAACAATATTGTTATGTTCTTATGATAGGAGTATATGAGACGAGGACTGTTTGGTGATATATCAGGTTGGAGTTATAGGAGACAATAGATTGGAGTTAGATGCGACAATAGATTGAGTCCTGACAAGGACTGTTTTGGTTATATTGCAGTTGGAGTTAGATAAGACAATAGATTGAGTCCTAACAAGGACTGTTTTGGTTATATTGCAGTTGGTCTTATCTGAGACAATAGATTGAGTTATAGAAGACAATAGATTGAGTTAGATGCGACAATAGATTGAGTCCTGACAAGAACTGTTTTGGTTATATTGGAGTTGGTCTTATCTGAGACAATAGATTGAGTTATAGAAGACAATAGATTGAGTTAGATGCGACAATAGATTGAGTTATGTGCGACAATAGATTGAGTCCTGACAAGGACTGTTTTGGTTATATTGCAGTTTATAGGAGACAATAGATTGAGTCCTAACAAGGACTGTTTTGGTTATATTTACAGTTTGGAATTATCAGAGACAATAGACTGAAGTTATAGACTGACAATAGATTGAAGTATAGGAGACAATAGGTTGAAGTATGAGTCCTATTAGTCTTCGTCTATTCAATCATAATAGGAAATACAATCATTATACTTAATTCCCCCAAGATACAATCAGTAACCTGATAGGTAGTATAAATGACACACAACAAATACCAACGGTTATCGTAAAAATATTTACCCTCCTAAGATTTTAAACTGGCCAGGTTTTGACGCGACTTAGTGAAGTAGGTTGCAGGTCGATGCCCTCAGGTAAGTTACCATAAATCAAGGTGACAGCTTCTCCCTCTTCAGTCTGTATCTCTGGCGTCAAGTTCGGGGTTGCGTGGTTAGCATAAAATCCGCCCGATTATATAGTCAAGTAACTACTTGAGGAAAGCTTTCGGTTGGTTCCTGGCGGAGCAAGTTGATTGGTTTCCTCCGGTTTTGTACCTGGTCTCATACAGCCTAATTTTATTCAGTTTTCATCGGCCATCTTGCGTGAACAAGATGGCCGTTAATTTATTCTGTCTCAGAGACTGGTGAACGTTGATCGTTGATTGGTTGAAGCAAATCTGTATCTCGACATAGTGATTAACAAAGTAGTGGGTTACACTTCGTTTCACGACAGATACATTCAATAATATAGATTCAATACATGAATACATTTTATACATGAATACATCCCATAATATAAATCAATACATGAATAAATCCAATAATATGTACACCTAGGTGTGATACAACAATGTCCTTCCCCCTATACTATATCACGCCCTCTCTGACAATAGCTGGTAACATATATCCTAACAATATTGTTATGTTCTTATGATAGGAGTATATGAGACGAGGACTGGTTGGTGATATATCAGGTTGGAGTTATAGGAGACAATAGATTGGAGTTAGATGCGACAATAGATTGAGTCCTGACAAGGACTGTTTTGGTTATATTGGAGTTGGTCTTATCTGAGACAATAGATTGAGTTATAGAAGACAATAGATTGAGTCCTAACAAGGACTGTTTTGGTTATATTGCAGTTGGTCTTATCTGAGACAATAGATTGAGTCCTAACAAGGACTGTTTTGGTTATATTGCAGGTTATAGGAGACAATAGATTGAGTCCTAACAAGGACTGTTTTGGTTATATTTACAGTTTGGAATTATCAGAGACAATAGACTGAAGTTATAGACTGACAATAGATTGAAGTATAGGAGACAATAGGTTGAAGTATGAGTCCTATTAGTCTTCGTCTATTCAATCATAATAGGAAATACAATCATTATACTTAATTCCCCCCAAGATACAATCAGTAACCTGATAGGTAGTATAAATGACACACAACAAATACCAACGGTTATCGTAAAAATATTTACCCTCCTAAGATTTTAAACTGGCCAGGTTTTGACGCGACTTAGTGAAGTAGGTTGCAGGTCGATGCCCTCAGGTAAGTTACCATAAATCAAGGTGACAGCTTCTCCCTCTTCAGTCTGTATCTCTGGCGTCAAGTTCGGGGTTGCGTGGTTAGCATAAAATCCGCCCGATTATATAGTCAAGTAACTACTTGAGGAAAGCTTTCGGTTGGTTCCTGGCGGAGCAAGTTGATTGGTTTCCTCCGGTTTTGTACCTGGTCTCATACAGCCTAATTTTATTCAGTTTTCATCGGCCATCTTGCGTGAACAAGATGGCCGTTAATTTATTCTGTCTCAGAGACTGGTGAACGTTGATCGTTGATTGGTTGAAGCAAATCTGTATCTCGACATAGTGATTAACAAAGTAGTGGGTTACACTTCGTTTCACGACATAGCCCCCTCCTTTCCTAGCTGTGACTTGTCATAGCTGACGTGTAAACCCCTGCTGTGGTTAATCCTTTTGCGTCTGTCCTTCCAGAGTACTAGGGTGTCGACTTAAAAAATCAGCTCCTACATTGTCTCTTCCCGGAATGTAATTCACGGTAAAGGAATAAGGCGCCAGAAGCAGACTCCACCTTAACAATCTCGAATTTAGCTTTTTAGATGCAGCCAAGAATGTTAAAGGTTGGTGATCGCTTTGGACAATGAAGTGTGTCCCATACAGATAAGGTGAAAATTTGTTGATGGACCAAATTAGAGCTAAACATTCCTTCTCTATGGTCGAGTAGTTCAACTCAGCTGCATTCAGCTTCCTACTGGCGTAGGCGACTGGTAAAAGTTCCTCCGGCTGGGCTTTTGATTTCTGCAAGAGAGTTGCACCAATACCTATACTGCTAGCGTCCGTTCTTAATACAAATTCCTGTGTGATATCGGGTAGTGTAAGGATTGGTTTTGCTGGTGAGTTTTGCTTTTAGCTCTGTGTAAGCTTTTTCACAATCAGCATTCCATTGGATTTTGTCAGGCTGTCCTTTCTTCGTTAAGTTAGTTAATGGTGCACACAGAGAGTTAAAATGGGGTATGTACTTCTGATAGAACCCACATAAAGACACGAATGATCTCACATCTTTCTTCGTTTGAGGTCTGGGTGCCTTCTTTAGCTTCTCTATATTCTTTGGGTCAGGAGACATATGACCTGTAGAAATAGTGTGACCTAAGAATTCCAACTCCTTACAACCGATATAGCACTTGGTTGGACGTGCAGTCAATCCAGTTTCTCTCAGTCTGTCAAACAACATGGAGAGCGCTACTATATGCTCTTCAAATGTGTTTGTAGCAACAAGAATGTCATCCATAAAGTTAGTGATATGGGGATTTTGTAGAGGTTCCAATAATTTCCTCATCATTCTTGAAAAGATACTTGGAGCATTTTTCAGCCCAAAGGGTAGTACATTAAACTCGTAGTGTCCGTCTGATGTACTGAAAGCCAGCATTTTCCTAACTTCTGGTTTCACTGGTATTTGGTAGTATCCCTTGCTTAGATCTACCTTCGATAAATACCTAGCCTTACTCAGTGTAGAGAACAGCTGGTTGGTGTCAGGTAATGGGTCCACCTGAGATTCTGTGATCGCATTAAGCTTCCGGTAGTCAATACATAACCTGTGTTCACCACTCGGTTTTCTCAATAGCACCACACTTGAGCTATAGGGAGAGTCTGACTTCGAGATAATTTTCTCCTTCAACAGATAATCAACTTCCTCCCTTAGTGCTTGGGCTTTCGCATAGGGTATAGGGTATGTTCTCATGCATACTGGGGTAGGGTCGGTAACCTTCATGTCGTACTCTAACAGATTCGTCCGACCTGGCTTATCTGTGAGCACATCAGCATGGGTTTCCAACACTTTCTGAACCCTCTTCTTCTGCTCTGGAGTTAAATGTTCACTAATATTTACTTGAACATAATCCTCTGTAGTTGTGAGTGGATACTCCATAGAGTGAAGTGGTTCACCGTGCATTTCTGTTGCAATGGCTAGGGTCATAATATGTGCAACTTCTGATGATTCCGTGTCATAGTATTTTTTTAGAAGATTGACATGATATTGTTAAACTCTCTCTTTGTGTGTAGTTGTTAACTCATACTGGCTACTAGTTGTTGAATCATGCTTTATTTGCTAAATGATGTGAATGTCCACCAGTGGATAAATGTAGATGTTGGGACTGGTGTAGTAAAGTGTAACGATTGTCAACTCATCAAACCCAGCACAGTTTTGGTCATACAGGTCATCTTGTCCTGGAACGTGATGAGGCTCCGACAAGAATGTGAGTGTAAACAATGAGTGTGTATCTGAATGTCAGTACGCGAATGGTAGAATGATTCGATAGAGTTGACAGGTTGGTAGTACATCACTCATACTCACACTGTTCGAATTCAAGAAGTACTGGAACTACGGTGGTCTTTTTATAACATTTAATGGGACGCACACTTGGACAGTACGTGTATGGTTACAGGAACAAATGTCGACATAGACAGCATAATGTTGATCACAGGAATATCATCTTAAGTTAGCATTCATGCTTGGCAAATATCATAATGGAGCATTCGTAAATAAGCATTCAGCGTTCCATCATGTAAATCATCTGGCTTTACTGACTGGGCACGTCAGACCATAACCAATAGCCTACATAGGAAGGCTCCTAGACCTAACCTCGTCTAGCGAATATTCCTTCACGTAAAGTTCAATATATATATATTTCATAATATAGGAATCCCAGACATGGGTTCTCACATGTAGCAGTGATCTCTTGGTTCATCGAGCGATAGTACAGGCATCCCTTTTTCTCACTCGATAAATACAAAGTATATGAATTTCAACATGGCTGTTCTCTCTCTCGTGAGCTTCACTCACTATAGAATATAGACCAAAATTAGTCATTCATTAAATGTCCTCATTTCTTCATAGGTTCTCTCATAGAGGTAATTGAATAATATCATACAATCCAGTGCTGATACATAGGAATGTCTTCTTCCTTTGAATGGATATTCTTTTTAAAAGTACCACTGTGCATCTGCTTATCAACAACGATGGCGAAGCCCAAGTTCATAATAAATTGTGGTTTTACCTTTTTATGCGAAATATAACTTTGCCATTCCTTGGCAAAAGAGAATAAACACTGGGGTAAAGTACATACAACATGTCTAAATGATTATCACTTTTCCCCATCCATATATAGATCACTATTTCGGCAAAAAGCCTGCTACAACAAAACTCGGCATCCTCACAGGATGACAGCCATGGATCACACACTTTGCTAGCGATACTTCCGCTGCATAGCCTTTGACCTTTTCTAGCGACAACCAAATTAGTTCGACTTAGAAATGCAAAGATATCCATATATAAGACAGACTCGTCCTACTCATACAAACACTACGTATAAATTCAGGCCATAGATATACTGAAGCAAGAACAATCTATTCCTACCCAGCCACAGAATAAATCGCAGTAGGCCTAGAGTCGTCTGCGGAGTCCGATCGAAGATGACAGAACTATTTTCAAGGGAAGCAACCCAAAAATGACTTCTCCTTAAGCACTTAAAAAGGAAATACTTTGCTTACAAAATATTTGCGAACATAATAAGAATATAAATGTATTATATTGCAAGATAGTAAAAATTGCCCTTTACAGTCTTACCACACCTCCCGGAAAAAAAAAAATTTTTTTTTTTTTAAATACATCTAGGAGCACCGTAGAATAGGCTCACAACGCAAGAATACTGCGCAGATGAAAATATCAGGAATAACTATAATTCCTAATATGACTGGTGAGAATATATATCTCAAAATCTGAGAGAAATTGTTTCCCTACGAATAAATGTTTCCAGGAAGGTGTGATGTACGTATAATACAATTCTGGTAATTATACAATGCATACCAAAAATTCACACTTTAATCTTAAATTTATGATTTATGAAGAAACAATCATCAAAGAACAGCGGTGAATTAACATCAATAAACCGCTAAGTAGCGATACCATCATTCTATTATTAAATTACAAATGTGTATCTTAGTAAAGAAACAAAAAAATAACTGTTGTAAAGTTATACATATTAAAAAGATCCAATATTTAACAGTTAAGTGGCATCATGTGGGCATCTGGACAGAATGTCCGCCATCACATTTTCTGAACCACGGATAGCTCGTACCGAAAAATGAAAAGGTTGAAGAGCGATTGCGTATCGAGTTGATCTCGAGCTCTTCAAGTTTTTACTTTGGATAGCCGTAAGAGCTTTTTGGTCAGTTTCCACTACGAAATGCGCGCCCAGAAGGAATCTTTGGAGTTTGAGAATTGACCAAACCATTGCCAATAATTCACGGTCTAAAACCGAGTAATTCCTTTCTGCAGCATTAAGTTTTCTGGATATGTACATTACAGGATGCAGAGTTCCAGAGTACTCTTGCATTAGTGCCGCTCCAATCCCAGTGGATGAAGCGTCACTACGAAGAACAAATGTCTTATCTGTTGTAGGTAACACTAAAATAGGTGGTGATGAAAACATAGTTTTGATCTTCTCTAGTGAAGATTGGCATTCATGAGACCAGTGAACCATGTTAGGCGACCCTTTCTTTAATAGTGTAGAGAGAGGTGCCATGATAGAGGACAGATTCGGAATGAAACGTCCATAAAATTGTATGAGACCTAAAAGACTTCGCACTTGCTTTTTAGTCCTAGGGATAGAGATGTTAAGTATCTTAGTGATATTATGGTCTTCTGTCTTCAAGAAACCGTGACCTACTCGATGGCCTAAGAAAGCAATTTCGCTAAAGCCAATACAAGCTTTAGATGGTTTTGCTGTCAGGTTATACTCACGCAGAGTTGATAATAATTCAACTAATCCTGAATAGTGATCTTCCCAAGTATCGCTGAAAAGACAGATGTCGTCTAGATAAGCAATGACATCTGACCGATACGATAGGATTCGACGCATCATGCGTACAAATGTAGCTGGTGCGTTCATAAGGCCGAAAGGCATAAAATTCCATTGGAAAAGGCCTCTGGGAGTAGAGAAAGCGGTAAGAGGTTTGGCGCGTTCGGATAATGGAACTTGCCAATATCCTTTAGACAAATCAAGTTTAGTGAAAAAATGCGATTTAGAAAGACGAGTAAGTAACTCTTCTAGTAAAGGCATAGGTTCAGCATCGAACTTCGTAACTTGATTCAATTTGCGATAGTCAACGCAAAGACGTATGTTATTGTCTTTTTTTCGAACAATAACCATCGGCGAAGAATATGCAGAAGTGGATGGTTCGATTATTTGTAAATCTATCATTTCATCCAACTCCTTTTCAACCTGTGTTTGGAAATGTATAGGGATAGGATAAGGCCTAACCCTAATTGGAGTATGTTCAGTTAGAACAATGTCATGCTCAATGACATGAGTTTGTCCAGGGATGTCAGTGAGGACATCCTGAAATGTTTGTAACATAGACGAAACTTGTCGCCGTTCTCCTAGAGACAAATCAGGAGAAACAGTAACGTCTTTCCATGATTCACTAGAATGAAGTGGGATCATTGGAAGCGGGAGATTAACATCCGAAAAACTTGTTTCCTCATCCTGTATTACAGACAGTGATGAGTAATGACCATGTTTGACATGAGAATCGTCCGTTGCCTGGAAAATAGGCTGTAGATAGTCAGGACGTTCATGGAACTCCGTAAGCATATTGATGTGGAAGGTTTTATGCTTCCCGTTAATATCGACGATGTAGTCAACATCTGAAATTTTCGATATTATATCGTACGGACCTTTCCAACTAATAAGGAGTCTATTTTCACGACAAGGTAGCAAAACAAATGCTTTGTCACCAGGACAAAGTTGTCGTAAAGTTCTCTTCTTATTAGCAAATTGTCTTGCCTTCTGCTTAGCAAACTCAGAAGAGGACGTTGCCAATTTGCATGCTTCGATAATCTTTTGTCTCAGCGCGATGACATACTCGTAAGAAGATTTTGTGTCATCGTCAATATTGTCAGCTGTTATAAGATCATGCAGCAAAGACATTGGGCCGCGCGGTCGCGCGCCAAAGACAAGTTCAAAGGGCGAAAACCCTGTATGTTCATTGGGGACCTCTCTGTACGCGAAGAGGGCCGCGGGTAAAACCCTATCCCAATCCTGAGGATGATCCTCAGTTATCTTCCCTAATAAGTTCTTAAGTGTTCTATTTAGTCGCTCGACCATCCCATTGGACATAGGATGATAGATGCTACTCAAAGATCTCTCTATCTGTAGAGTAGACATTACTTGAGACATGGTATCCGATATCAGTTGGGTGCCATGATCTGATAATATTTCTCCGGGGAATCCCAGCCGAGAAAATATAAGCCAAAGAGCATCTGCAATGTCAGCGGTAGTAATGCTCTTTAGAGGGATAGCCTCTGGCCAACGTGTGCACATGTCTACACACGTTAAGATAAACTGATGTCCTCTAGCAGATTTGATCTTGAATGGACCAATGATGTCTATCGCCATTTTCTGGAATGGACGAATAGGAATATCTGCAGCCTGAATAGGCGCAGCATGACGAGGACCTTTGGATTTGACTTCTTGACATACTTTACAGGATCGACAATAGATCCGTATGTCCTTGTTCACAAAAGGCCAAAAGAAAGCCGCAAGAACTCTTGACTTTGTACGGGAAAAACCCATGTGACCAGCACACTGAGAGTCGTGTGCATGTTGTAAGATCTTAACTCTCAAATTCTTGGGTACAAGAATCTGAGAATGACTTGACTTAGTGGAGTCTTGCACCATACGTACAAGTACGCCATTCTTCATTGTAATCCAAGATTTACAATTTGAATCTTTATTCGGATCACCTTTTGTTACAAGAGTGAAGAATTTCTTAAGAGTCGGATCTTCTTCTTGTTGTTTTATAAACGAGTCACGAGAAATTACCAAGGGATCATCTTGGTTATGCACTTCATTATCTTCAACAGATGAAGTTTCAGGCATATTGAGAGCTTGAGCTCTAGTGACTACTGCATTAGCAGATTGCATATTTTGATTTTCCCAAACGGAAATTTGCTCCGGAGTGCATTCTTTGACTCCGTGAATGCGACCGATGATAAGATCAGCGATCGGATCCGGCAAAAGACATGCGTGTACATCTCCTGTGAAGAAAGGAGTAGCAATCCTAATGATAGCGGTAGAGTATTTCTCTATGGTGCCGCCAAATGTTACGCATTTGACTACTTTGCCTGTAGAATGAGAAGGATCTATGAGTGACTGCCTAACCCCAATAGTTGTGCATCCAGAATCAAAAAGTACTGAGACTGGATTGTCATTTACTAAACCTTTGTGTAAGACAAGAGAACCTCTCCCATCATGCGCGATTGACGCAGGAAGAGCGGGAAGAGGATGGCCACAGCTTAAAGTAGACACTGTGGTTGGCTCAAATAATGTTTTGCATTGGGGGCACTGAGATGCTCTCCCAAAATCAAAAGCGGCACATGCCATATTATTAGAGTCATCATTATCTTTATTTTGTTTATAGGCTTCGTGGGACCCTTGCTGTGCAGAGTTCGCCTGGTAATGAGCTTTATGTTTTTTGAATTGTGCTCTACCTCTGTTATTATTGCCTCTGTACTTATCATTGTTTCCACTATTATAACCTCTACTCGGGTTTGAATCATAGCTCCTTTGGTTACTATCATCATATTCATTATAATGAGTATCTCGGTAATTATGATCCTGTTGTCTCCATGAAGGAAAACTTGGATAGTTTCTAGAATGACTTCCTTTGCGAAAGTTCCTGTAATTATGACCACCCCTGAATCGAGGGCTGTCAGCTCTTCTCCAGGTATTCGAAGAAGAACCCTGAAATGATTGGTTACCTTGGTTCTGATAACTGTAATAGTTACCTTTTTTATTAAACCTATTTTGAGGTCCTTGGAATTTGTGAGAGTGATTAGGGTTGTATGGTGTTGCAGAAGCAACTGGCATACCTTCTTTAACCTTACTGTTGCTAATGGCTACGTCCGGATGTGCAGTGACGTATTGGGTACAATACTGTTCCATTTCTTTTAGAGACTTAGGTTTACGCTCATGTAAGAATTCGAGGAAAGGTTTATTTATACTTGACATAATCTTGTCTCTGAGTATCAAGTCCATAAGGGCTTCATAAGTCTTTTCTGTTTTGGATAGCTCAATCCAACGATCAAATGTAAGACGTGTTCTTGCAATGAATTCTGAGAATTCTACACCTGCCTCAGGCACCATTGTCTTAAACAACTTCCGATAACCCTCTTCAGACAACTGATACTTCTTTAATAAGGCTGCCCTAATAACATCATAGTTATCTTTGTCAGCCTCTTCAACCAAACTTAAACTAGTCAGAGAATCACCTTTCAGATTTTCTGATAACTGGTTAGCATATTGTGATTTGTCCACATTATGTGCTCGACACGAGCGTTCAAATCTGTTTAGCCAGAATGTTATGTCATCACTGGAAGGGTTGAACGCTGGTACCTTGACCTTGTAAGTAAAGGGTTTACCATTACCACTAGATGCTTGATTAACATTACTTATGTTTGTTAACTTTAACTTTTCTAACTCAAATGCTAAAAGTTCTTTTTGGTGTTCATGTTCTCTTATTGCTTTTTTTTCTTGAGCTTCAGCTTGTAATTTTCTCTCTTCTGCAGCAGCCTGTAATTTTTTCTCTTCAGCAGCAGCTTCATCTTTTCTTTTCTCTTTTTCCATTTCCATCTGGAATCTTTTTTCATCAGTCTGTATCTGCAATTTCTTTTGTTCATCCTCTCTTTGTAATTTTCTTTCCTCAGCTTCTAATTTCCCCACATTGGCCACCAGTTGTTAAACTCTCTCTTTGTGTGTAGTTGTTAACTCATACTGGCTACTAGTTGTTGAATCATGCTTTATTTGCTAAATGATGTGAATGTCCACCAGTGGATAAATGTAGATGTTGGGACTGGTGTAGTAAAGTGTAACGATTGTCAACTCATCAAACCCAGCACAGTTTTGGTCATACAGGTCATCTTGTCCTGGAACGTGATGAGGCTCCGACAAGAATGTGAGTGTAAACAATGAGTGTGTATCTGAATGTCAGTACGCGAATGGTAGAATGATTCGATAGAGTTGACAGGTTGGTAGTACATCACTCATACTCACACTGTTCGAATTCAAGAAGTACTGGAACTACGGTGGTCTTTTTATAACATTTAATGGGACGCACACTTGGACAGTACGTGTATGGTTACAGGAACAAATGTCGACATAGACAGCATAATGTTGATCACAGGAATATCATCTTAAGTTAGCATTCATGCTTGGCAAATATCATAATGGAGCATTCGTAAATAAGCATTCAGCGTTCCATCATGTAAATCATCTGGCTTTACTGACTGGGCACGTCAGACCATAACCAATACATAGGAAGGCTCCTAGACCTAACCTCGTCTAGCGAATATTCCTTCACGTAAAGTTCAATATATATATATTTCATAATATAGGAATCCCAGACATGGGTTCTCACATGTAGCAGTGATCTCTTGGTTCATCGAGCGATAGTACAGGCATCCCTTTTTCTCACTCGATAAATACAAAGTATATGAATTTCAACATGGCTGTTCTCTCTCTCGTGAGCTTCACTCACTATAGAATATAGACCAAAATTAGTCATTCATTAAATGTCCTCATTTCTTCATAGGTTCTCTCATAGAGGTAATTGAATAATATCATACAATCCAGTGCTGATACATAGGAATGTCTTCTTCCTTTGAATGGATATTCTTTTTAAAAGTACCACTGTGCATCTGCTTATCAACAACGATGGCGAAGCCCAAGTTCATAATAAATTGTGGTTTTACCTTTTTATGCGAAATATAACTTTGCCATTCCTTGGCAAAAGAGAATAAACACTGGGGTAAAGTACATACAACATGTCTAAATGATTATCACTTTTCCCCATCCATATATAGATCACTATTTCGGCAAAAAGCCTGCTACAACAAAACTCGGCATCCTCACAGGATGACAGCCATGGATCACACACTTTGCTAGCGATACTTCCGCTGCATAGCCTTTGACCTTTTCTAGCGACAACCAAATTAGTTCGACTTAGAAATGCAAAGATATCCATATATAAGACAGACTCGTCCTACTCATACAAACACTACGTATAAATTCAGGCCATAGATATACTGAAGCAAGAACAATCTATTCCTACCCAGCCACAGAATAAATCGCAGTAGGCCTAGAGTCGTCTGCGGAGTCCGATCGAAGATGACAGAACTATTTTCAAGGGAAGCAACCCAAAAATGACTTCTCCTTAAGCACTTAAAAAGGAAATACTTTGCTTACAAAATATTTGCGAACATAATAAGAATATAAATGTATTATATTGCAAGATAGTAAAAATTGCCCTTTACAGATATACCTTCTCCTTTCCTTTCTTGTCAATCTTATAATTGGTCCTGGAAAAATTCTCCAGTATGACATAGGGTCCCTGCCATCCAATCTGCAATTTATTATTGCTGCTTGGCAACAGTAATAACACCTTTTCACCCACCTCCAGTTCCCTATCCTTTGCTTTTTTGTTGTAGTACGCAGCATGCTTCCTCCTGGCCTGTCTTAAGTTATCATTGGCCAGTTTCCAACCTGCTTTCAATCGAGATGTCAACTCGTTAACGTACTGGTATGCGGAAGTCACTGTTTCCTCTGCCTTTTCATCAGTCCATGTCCGCAGCAATGCTTCCAGTGGACCTTTTATTGGTCTTCCAAACAACAATGTAGCTGGAGCCAATCCAGTTGAGTTGTGGGGTACTTCCCTATATGCAAATAGTGCAGCGGGTAAGTATGTATCCCAAGTATCAGGTTTTTCACTCGCCAGCTTTCTAAGGATTGAAATTAGCGTACCATTGAACCACTCTACTTGACCGTTCCCTTGGGCATGGTAGGGACTACAATGATAGTGCCTGGCTTGAAATATCCTGAATACTTCTTGTGTTAGCTTTCCCTTAAACTGAGACCCATTGTCAGTCAATATCTGATGCGGGAAACCTAATCGGGTAAATATTGTCAACAGGGCCTCTGCCACGTGCTTTGAATCTATAGCTGACATGGCCACTGCTTCTCCCCACATAGAGCAAGTATCAACCAAGGTTAAGATGTAAGCATTTCTCTTCTTGGTCCTAGTGAGGGGTCCAACAATATCTACTGCAACACGTTCAAAAGGGGTTCCCATAATAGGCATTTCTCCCAGTGTTGCTGGTGCAGTCCTATGCTTAGGAGCTACTCTTTGGCATTCTGGACAAGATCTTACATATCTTTTTATGTCCTCTGTAATTCCTGGCCAGAAGTAGTGACAGGCTATCCTTTGTCCAGTGGCCCCTATTCCCATATGTCCACTGAAGGATATAGCATGTCCTAGCGTCATAACCTTCTCCCTGTAAGATTTTGGCACTACAAGCTGTCCATGCCCTTTAGGTCCTGTTCCAGCTTTTCTGTATAGTAGGCCATTCTTCATATACAAGTCTCCTTTCTCTGGAGGGTTATGGGCTTTAGGCAATTTGCCAAAACAAGGCTTCAACGTGCTGTCTGCTGCTTGAGCCTTTTTCATCTCTTCTGGATGAGTATTGATAGGATTCTCCTCCATTTTCCTGGAGCTTTCCCTGGTTTGGACTGTTGCCATAACTACAGGTTTTATAGGTTCTCCAAGGAAAACATACCTACACCCCAAAATCAAAGGGTAAATAGGGTCGTCCATCACTGCTGCTTTGATTTCTCCTTCCACATAGCGAGAACTTATGTTGATTCGAGCTATGGGTAGTGTCATGGTTCTTGCTCCCTTGATCGGTCCTCTGATTTCCACTGTTTCTGTGGTTATCTGGTCAGGACTCACTAAAGAAGAGCACACAACTGAATCAAAGTCCAATCCTGTGTCATATAAACACAGTACTTGAGTGCCATTCACGGTCACTTCCTCACAGACAGGGGATGATGGAAGTCTTTCTGACTTACTGCCATTTCCTTCCTTCCCTGATTCCCTGTTGTAAGACATGCAGCATGATGAGGAGGATTCTTCCTTCTGCAGTCCGCAGTATTGTGGTTACTCATTAGACAAGTTTTACACCACTTTCCTTCCTTCCGGTAAGGTGTCTTATCCGATCTTAGAGGGTTTTTGTCCTTTTGGTCAAATCTTTGTTTGTTCCTTGTGGCATGGTCCTTTTGTTCATATTTGGTATAGTTTTGTGATGATTTGAAGTTTTCACCCTGCTTCTTCTTATTTCCTAATAATTCTGCCTGAGCTGCTTGATATCTCTCAGCAACAGTTACAATATCTCCCAATCTCTCTGCTCCTTGTTCCATGATAAACTTCCTCATTTCTTGAGGCATGGACTCTTTCACTTGCTCCATCATTATCATTTCTTTCAGGTCCTGACACTTTCCTAAACTACTCCATTTTTCCAAATAGGTTTCCAATCTAGCAGAGAACTGGTGATAGTTTTCTCCTGGAAGACTGTTTAGCTGTTCGGAATTTCTTTCTATATGATTCTGAGTTCTTTTCATATCTCACAAGCAGTGCCTGTTTCAGGATTTCATAATCTTCCTGGTCATCTCTTGAGAGCTTCAAATATACATCGTAGGCAACACCTCTCAATCCTGAGATAGTTTAAGACTCCACTTTTCTTTCACTAAGCCATAGGTAGTGGCAAGTCTTTCGTATCTATCCAGGTACGACTCAATGGCGTCTTCTTTCTCAACAAATGGGTCCAGATGAAAATTCATGGCCCCACTTGAGGTGCTCTGGCTGGAGCTACTCTCAGAGTGAGGTGAGCTCCCACCATTATTGCCAGTATTTGCCTGAATTTCAAGCTCTTTTAATCTCAACTGATGGTCTCTCTCTGCTTGTAATTTCCTTTCCTCAGCTTCAATTTTCTTTGCCTCATTTTCAGCCTCCCATTTCTTGGCTTCCATTTCTAATCTTTTGTCTTCTCTCTCAGCTTCTGCTTGCAACCGCCTTTCCTCAGCCTCAAATTTCTTTGCTTCTCTATCAGCCTCTAATTTCCTTGCTTCAGTCTCTAATTGCAACTTTCTTTCTTCCCTATCCATGTGTTTGTCCACTTCTGTTGTGACATACTGAGTAAGAGCATCACCTGTCATATTTAATTCCTTACCCATCTGCATGACCGCAGTCCTGAACTTCACTAGATCAGCCATGGCGTTACTTAGAGTGGGTATGTAAATTTACTATAACCAAATTATTGTAATTAAAATTAATTACTTTAAATGAACAAAAAATTTCCGTGCAACTTTGTGAGCATCAACTATTTACTGAGTACTAAATGGTACTCCTCCTAAGAAAATATTGTTTTAAAAATCCTAAAATAGAATTTTTTTTCAAAAAATAAAAATTTATTTTCTTATTTCTGTATATCTTGAGCCATACTTAGTCTATTCATCTATCTACACTCTATCTTGTGCCACCCATAGGTAACATAAGATAGAGTGTAGATAGATGAATAGACTAAGTATGGCTCAAGATATACAGAAATATCCCAGGAACGAGCCCCCAGTGTGGCGAGAGGTTTTATTTGGCTCTTGGATCAGTATAGTACTGACAATTACAGAAATAGAATTTCTGCAGAAAATGGTGAAGTCCCAGTGTCTGAGAGGACTACTGGTATCACAAATTAGTTACGGCTGTGAATGATCTGATCTCGAAACAATAGTATAGAGGAGACCGACATAAAGCGCCACCTCTGCTGTGTAACTAATTGTGATATTAAACAAAGCAAGGAAACAGATTTTTACTTAACAATGATAAAATTGACAAGTCGTTCAAAATACAATTTCCTTATATTTTATTTAGTATATATACACTATCTACTCTTGTGCTGAAAGGTGAATGTTGAAAAAAAATGGAATGAAACGAATTGGTAAGTTTACATATGATTTACAAATATTTTATATTTATATCAATATTACAACACGTTTTCCAATTATAGGAACAAAAATTATATCAGCTGTGCTGTTAATTAAGGATATAACGTTTATCAGCTATGCTGTTATTTACGTATAATTTATCCACTATGATCTTATTATTGTCTCTTGCTACGCTAATTCACGTTTCTTCATTGACAGTTCTATGCTCACAATGCCGACAGAAATGGTACTAATGTGTACTCATCTCTCTTAAGTCTGTTCTTCTTTGTTTGGTTCACACCACCGGCAGAGTATCGTTCCTTTAGCCCACCCAAGACTGAGGGGGACCAAAGATGTAGAGTCTGGTCAACCTCTATGCTCCTGCGGAGTTCCAGGCAGCGGGATTGACTCGAACATACGACCTCAGGTTTTTAGGACACAATTAAACCTGTAACAAAGCAAAAATAGGGGCTAATTTCTGTCCTCAAGCCCACCTATTTCTAGTGTGAGTGAAATGAGCGTGTCTCCGATGTATGCATGTGGGATGAATGACAACATGGCTCAGTATGATTTAGCAATAGCGAGACAAGACAGGTGTCTACTTGCAAAACATTCTTTCTGATAAACTAATACATGGATACATTCAATAATATAGATTCAATACATGAATACATTTTATACATGAATACATCCCATAATATAAATCAATACATGAATAAATCCAATAATATGTACACCTAGGTGTGATACAACAATGTCCTTCCCCCTATACTATATCACGCCCTCTCTGACAATAGCTGGTAACATATATATCCTAACAATATTGTTATGTTCTTATGATAGGAGTATATGAGACGAGGACTGGTTGGTGATATATCAGGTTTGAGTTATAGGAGACAATAGATTGGAGTTAGATGCGACAATAGATTGAGTCCTGACAAGGACTGTTTTGGTTATATTGGAGTTGGTCTTATCTGAGACAATAGATTGAGTTATAGAGACAATAGATTGAGTCCTAACAAGGACTGTTTTGGTTATATTGCAGTTGGTCTTATCTGAGACAATAGATTGAGTCCTAACAAGGACTGTTTTGGTTATATTGCAGGTTATCTGAGATAATAGACAATAGATTGAGTCCTAACAAGGACTGTTTTGGTTATATTTACAGTTTGGAATTATCAGAGACAATAGACTGAAGTTATAGACTGACAATAGATTGAAGTATAGGAGACAATAGGTTGAAGTATGAGTCCTATTAGTCTTCGTCTATTCAATCATAATAGGAAATACAATCATTATACTTAATTCCCCCCAAGATACAATCAGTAACCTGATAGGTAGTATAAATGACACACAACAAATACCAACGGTTATCGTAAAAATATTTACCCTCCTAAGATTTTAAACTGGCCAGGTTTTGACGCGACTTAGTGAAGTAGGTTGCAGGTCGATGCCCTCAGGTAAGTTACCATAAATCAAGGTGACAGCTTCTCCCTCTTCAGTCTGTATCTCTGGCGTCAAGTTCGGGGTTGCGTGGTTAGCATAAAATCCGCCCGATTATATAGTCAAGTAACTACTTGAGGAAAGCTTTCGGTTGGTTCCTGGCGGAGCAAGTTGATTGGTTTCCTCCGGTTTTGTACCTGGTCTCATACAGCCTAATTTTATTCAGTTTTCATCGGCCATCTTGCGTGAACAAGATGGCCGTTAATTTATTCTGTCTCAGAGACTGGTGAACGTTGATCGTTGATTGGTTGAAGCAAATCTGTATCTCGACATAGTGATTAACAAAGTAGTGGGTTACACTTCGTTTCACGACACTTTTCAACATATTTTTTTCATTTTTATAATTAGATACCGTGAATGTGAGTATGCTATTATTTTACCTTTACAACGTTGAATTCCTTGAATTGATGGGTAAAATGTATGTGAGAATAAATGAAATCAGTATAAAAGACGAGAGAAAGGAAGGGCAGAATGTCAGACGGGCCTGCGTGCCCAATTCTCAACCCTTTGAAAATAAAGTTCGTTCGTTCGTTCTTTCTCTTTCCCTGTGGATTCCAGAACAAGAACTGCCTTGTAATGCTATCAGCAGGTTTCCTCAAAGCGTGTCCTATCCATCGCCAGCGTCTTCTTCTCAACTCTTGTTCCACTGGCACTTGTCTGGTTCTTGTCATCAATTTCACATTTCTGACTTTGTCATACCATTTCAGTCTTTCTATTCTACGCAAGCACCCGTTTATAAAAGTCTAGCTGTTTGGTTGTTGTTTTTGTTGTTCTCCATGTCTCAGAGCCATACAATAGGACTGACTTCACATTTGAGTTGAAGATTCTTATTTTTGTGTTGGACTTGATTTCTCTTGTTCTCCATATGTTTCTCAATGCAATGAAAGCTCCTCTTGCTTTTTGTATTCTTATTTTGATATCTCTGTCTGTCCCTCCAACTTTGTCTATGTTACTGCCACAATATGTGTACTATTCTACATCTTTTAGTGGTGTTTCTTCAAGTTCAACCTTGTTATCATTTCTTGCATTTATTCTCATAATCATGTCTTTTCCCTGTGTATTTTCAGGCCCACTTGTTGTGACCTCTCATCGAGAATTTTCATTTTCTCTTGCATCTGATTATGGTTATGGGACAGAAGAGCCAAGTCATCTGCAAAATCCAGATCATCAAGCTGTTTAGTCAGATTCCACTGGATTCCATTCCTGTTGTGTGATGTCGATGTTTTCATAACCCAATCTATTGCTAGTAAGAAAAGAAATGGAGACAAGAGGCATCAATAACACATAAGGAAGGGAAACCCGAGGCCTGTAAACAGTAAATTAATATTAGACAAACATAAAGGTATGTTTTCAGGCACTCGTAAGAAATAAAGAAGTAGAACACTTGGACAACAGAAAAACAACAGACGTGAGTGGCTTACCCAGGGTTCGAACCCCGTACCTTCCGTACGACAACTCCGCCTAGCTATCAAGCGAATCACACTGACCCCACGGCCAGCTAGGCATCCCCAAAAAAGATGCTTTGCTTGCTATTTATCAGTACGAAACACACAAGATAACACCGGAAGTATACAGTGGGCAACTCAACCCTTAAATGACGCAATCACTTCTGTTGTTCTCCTATTAACAGTATGTGTCAGTCCAAACAAGACAAAGACCTTGATACTGGGTCCAGTAAATAGTAGAAGACTTAAGGACATTAGTATAGAACAGAGGGTAGGTTTCTGGTATTTTATAAACATAAATAACACATAAGGAAGGGAAACCCGAGGCCTGTAAACAGTAAATTAATATTAGACAAACATAAAGGTATGTTTTCAGGCACTCGTAAGAAATAAAGAAGTAGAACACTTGGACAACAGAAAAACAACAGACGTGAGTGGCTTATCCAGGGTTCGAACCCCGTACCTTCCGTACGACAACTCCGCCTAGCTATCAAGCGAATCACACTGACCCCACGGCCAGCTAGGCATCCCCAAAAAAGATGCTTTGCTGGCTATTTATCAGTACGAAACACACAAGATAACACCGGAAGTATACAGTGGGCAACTCAGCCCTTAAATGACGCAATCACTTCTGTTGTTCTCCTATTAACAGTATGTGTCAGTCCAAACAAGACAAAGACCTTGATACTGGGTCCAGTAAATAGTAGAAGACTTAAGGACATTAGTATAGAACAGAGGGTAGGTTTCTGGTATTTTATAAACATAAATAACACATAAGGAAGGGAAACCCGAGGCCTGTAAACAGTAAATTAATATTAGACAAACATAAAGGTATGTTTTCAGGCACTCGTAAGAAATAAAGAAGTAGAACACTTGGACAACAGAAAAACAACAGACGTGAGTGGCTTACCCAGGGTTCGAACCCCGTACCTTCCGTACGACAACTCCGCCTAGCTATCAAGCGAATCACACTGACCCCACGGCCAGCTAGGCATCCCCAAAAAAGATGCTTTGCTGGCTATTTATCAGTACGAAACACACAAGATAACACCGGAAGTATACAGTGGGCAACTCAGCCCTTAAATGACGCAATCACTTCTGTTGTTCTCCTGTCGTACGGAAGGTACGGGGTTCGAACCCTGGGTAAGCCACTCACGTCTGTTGTTTTTCTGTTGTCCAAGTGTTCTACTTCTTTATTTCTTACGAGTGCCTGAAAACATACCTTTATGTTTGTCTAATATTAAAAGACAAGAGGCATCCCTGTCTCACGCCCGTTCTAATCCTAAACAGTTTTGTAAGTTGTCCTTCATGAAGAACTCTGCATGTCAAGTCTTCATAGGTCTTCTTTATTAAGTTAATGATCTTCATGGGAACTCCATAATGCCTCATCAATTTCCAAAGCGATTCTCTGTCTACACTCTCAAATGCCTTTTCATAGTCCACGAATCCGATGTATAGCGGTGAATTCCATTCTAGACTTTGTTCAACTATTATTCTCAATGTGGCTATCTGGTCTGTACAGGATCTATTTTGTCGAAAACCTGCTTGTTCATCTCTCAGTTGCTTGTCTATGGACTCTTTTAATCTCTCCATGATGATTTTGTTTAATACTTTTGCTGGCACTGATACTAACATTATTCCTCTATAATTTGTGCACTCTTGTAAATTTCCCTTCTTAGGCAACTTGACCAGATAATCTTCCTTCCATTCTGCTGGTATTTCCTCTCTCTCCCAGACTTTGCCAAGTAGTTTGTATAATATCTCTGTAGAGATATCAATATCTGTTTTGATGGCCTCTTCTGGAATGCAATCTGGACCAGCTGCTTTTCCATCTTTCAGAAGCTTTATGGCTTTATTTATTTCTTCTCTACTTGGTCGTTCACAGCTGATTTGTAGCTCCTCTTCTGCTGGCTGGATGTCTGGGGAATTAGTTGGAGCTGTTCTATTGAGAAGTTCCTCAAAATGTTCTGTCCATCTCTTCATTTGTTCTTGTATATTACTAAGCAATTTTCCATTCTTATCTTTTATGAGGCCATTTGCTTGTTTATATTTCCCTGTAAGCTTCTTTGTGTTGTTGTACAGGTCCCTCATATTTCCTTTGGCTGCAGCTTCCTCTGCTTCCTTTGCCAAATCATCAATATATTTCATCTTGTCTCTTTTGATGTTTCTTCTTACTTCTTTGTTTGCTTCTATGTACACTTCATGAGCCTTGGCTTTGGAGCTTCTGGTTTTGCTTCTGTTTAAATCTGCTTTCTTGTTTTTCCTGTCTTCTATCTTACTAATAGTTTCTGTTGTTATTCATGCTTTGTGCTGATGTTCTCTTTTTCTCAGTACTTCTTCACATGTCTCGTTCCATATAATTTTTACTTGTTGCCATTGGTCTTCTGTATCTGTTTCATCTTCCAGCTGTTGGAGTACTTGGTATTTGTTGGATACTGTGATTGAAAATTTTTCTCTTATTTCCTGATTTCTTAGATATCCCACATTATACTGTTGTCTATAGCTATATGCTGTTGTAAATTTCTTGAGTTTTAAATTTGTTTTAGCCAACAGAAGATGGTGGTCTGATACAACATCTGCTCCTCTACATACTTTCACATCATGCAATGATGACCTAAACTTCTTGCTTATGCATATGTGATCAATCTGATTCTCAGTTGACTGGTCTGGTGATATCCATGTTGCTTTATGTATTCTTTTATGTGGAAATATGCTTCCTCCTATAGCTAGTTGATTTGAAGCACAGAAGTTTGCTAATAGTTCCCCATTCTCGTTCATCATACCTAATCCATGCTTTCCCATAATTTCTTCAATGCCAGTTTTGTTTGTTCCTATTTTCGCATTTAAGTCCCAAATCAAAATTGTGATATCCTTTCTTTTCTTATTGTCCAAGACACTTTGTAATCTGGTGTAAAAGTCTTCTTTCACAGATTATTCTGTATCGTTTGTTGGTGCATAACACTAAATGCTGTTTATATTTACTTTCTTTTTTTTCCTCCTCATGTCGTGAGGACAACACCATTTCTCCTGTGATCAATCTCCTCTTCTCTATGCCTTTCAATCGTGTCTCGCAGAGACCCAGGATATCAATCCTGTAATTCTCCATTTCTGCTGCTACCTGTGCAGTTTTCCCTTGTTCACACAGAGTGCGAACATTCCAGATGCCAATCCTGGAGATTTTCCTAGACGAAAAAAGGTTAGTCGGCAACCCAGACTCCTGTCGGCTTTCTCTAGGTTGCTTCATGCGCCTCCTTTCCAGAGGACCTTCTTCAGTCTTGGGCGGCTGAGTTGATTTATATTCTTTATTTGACTTGTCCATGTTTGTTGAAGTTTTTGTGGTAAAATGTTTTTTACGGGATGGGGTAACCAGCCCCATGCCCAACCCTCCATAGTCACTTTTTACGACATGCCTTGTAGGGTACAGTGTTACTATTCTTTGCTCCCCTTTCGGGCCCCGGTAACACTTTTTAATGATAAATGCCTAAATAATGCTTGGAGTAAATGTGGGGATGAAAGAATACAGTAAACGTGATGAGAGAGAGAGAGAGAGAGAGAGAGAGAGAGAGAGAGAGAGGGAGGGCAGAATGTCAGACCGGCCTACGTGCTCAATTTTTAACCCTTTGAAAATAAAGTTCGTATGTTCTTCCTATGATCTCATTAACTATAACGTGATATAAGATACTTGTATTGTAACTCACAAATATATGTGTCTAAAAATACTTCAGATCGCTTTCGGCTCATACATTCTCGTTGTAACTAGATATCCATTTTAACGCATTGGTTGTCCTGCGTTCCAATCTTTCCACGACAGATAAAAATTATTCTTTACCGCAGCCACAAAGAAGTATCTGTCTGTCTTGACAACTCGCTCGTTTGTTTTCTTTCTCCCCAGCTTTACGTTGAATCCAGCTATTTGGAATGTAGAACTCTTGCCAACTTCATTAAGTTGGTCATCATCAGCCAGCGACGACGTTACGGGCAAGTCGAAATACTGGAATGACTGTGAAGAGCGATCTGTAGGCACTCTTGTGTTTTCTTTTGTCAACTTTTTACTCGTCAGTTCGTAGAGATTAAGTTGCTCAGTCAGTGAGACAGACTATAAAATTTCTGCTGGTATTGGTTTCCCTGTAGTCAGGTTCGGCTCTTTGCCGGTGTCTGCAGTTTAAAATAAAAATTCAAAGGTAAAAGATCAAGAAAATGAAACAGAAAATGTCAAAGTAAAAAACTGTTTGCTTATATGAAACTGGTCGTTTTCCTATAAGTCTATATTATCCCTTCTTTCAAAAACAGCGCATTGTGCGCTCAACTCTAATTCAGCATGAATAAAGAAAGTGAAGATGACTTGTGAAATTACAGTGTGATTTAACTCAGTAGTGTGAAACTGACTATCGTTAGAGTATATACGAGTACATTGCTCCACACTGAAACATCGCTAGGGCAGACTCTGCCTGTAGTCTCTCATACGTTCTAGCAATTTCTGTTCTTTCTATCTGTTGCAGGTCTTCTAGGACATTGACGGTCACGTGTTGAAAGTATTTGAGTTGGGGATTCTGTTGATCGTTTGTGTTTGTGCTCCAAGACACACAGCCACCGCAGTTTATTGGTTGAAGGTGTTTGGTATCCAATGTTTAAATTTACCGACTTACTTAAATCTTTTCGTTTCTGGTCATGAGTGAAAGTTTATGTTTTATTTAAACCTACAAGTTAGAATGCTTTGGATGTGGTCCTGAACATGTTAGCTTCGAACAACGGCCTCATGATGCCCCGCGTGGCTGCCGGGGACCTCATGATGCCCCGCGTGGCTGCCGGGGGCCTCTAAAGAGACAAAGAAAGATTAAGAGTACTGCGTCATCAGGTGGTGCCGTACAAGGTCACTAACAGGATGTTGTTCATGGAGCTGGGAACGTCATCATTTCAAACAAATTGGCACAGACACCACCGTTACAACAACAATATGTCAATGTTTGGTGGAGGGCTTCCTGCAAGGAGACTAGCAGCAGTGGTGGTTACAAGGCACGCAAAGGAGAACGATGATGATAAATGGCCTGATGATATTTGACAATGTCATCTGTTGTGACCTCTACAATGTCATCTGTTGTGACCTCTACAATGTCATCTGTTGTGACCTCTACAATGTCATCTGTTGTGACCTCTACGACTGCAGTCGTTGTTCTTATCATTTGTTTGTGTTTTTGCGTTTGTTTGTTTGTGTGTTTGTTTGTGTTTTTGCGGTTGTTTGTGTGTTTGTTTATGAGGTGGTGGGAAGAGTCACAGATGGCGCGTCGGAATCTGAAATACCCAGCTAAATGTTTTTTTTTTTAAAACTATTCATCCAGGGTACGACGTAAAGACATCCCATTTGTTAATCCAACTTTACACTAAGGCGCCCCGTTTTTTTTTTTTTTTCAGAAGTACATTAAAGAGGACAACAAATCCCCCCTGTTTGTTGTTGTTGCTTTTTTTTTTTTTTTTGTGTGGAGACGAGGCGGTTATAATTTGAAGGAAATTGAGATCTACTTGACTTCGGTGTCATAATCATCATCATCATCATGTCACTTTTTGCTATACAGTATTGAGCCATCAGTGCAGCTGGTTCCCCTTGCAAGAAGCCTGTATCAAAGCATCCATGTGCTTGTTAAGTCATGTTTTATTAATGGGAGTTAGGTGTTAAAGATTTGTATGTATAAGTCGGATTTTTGTACACACGTTAGTTAGCACACTTTGGTGATGAGTTGATTTTTTTAGTTGGGGGCTTTATGCTCGGTAATTTTTGAACATAGCTCAACTGAGTAGTTGTTAGTTTGTTTTTTTAAAATAAGATAAAGATAGTTTTCGAATGTTCTTAGTGATAGTTTGGGGAAAGAGACGGTTGAGCTGAGCTGAGTTCTCACGCGGTTAGTTCGCGCATGAGTAATTTTTACTGAGCTGTTCTGAGAGGCAGTAATCTCGTGACAGTACGTTCCTGGCAGGGCTTCGAGATGGTTGTTCCATCTCGTTAGTGTGTCCAGAAGTTATTATCGAGGGGAATATATTTTTGAAAGTGAAGGGAAGAGTTTCCTTCCAAGATTGATTCTTTTGAGGCCATGGATTGTACCGGCCATTATTATTATGATCCATATTTCCTATGATGGATTTTCTCCTGTGATTGGAATGGATATATTATGCTCAGAGTTGCTGTGTGCAACCTTGTGATGAATAGTTATTGCATGAATTTACGGTTATAATACTGTGTAGAGAGCTGCTGTGAACTGCGATGTATGCAGTCCTTTTGAGGGATATTTTTGTTGCCGTAATACTATGAAATGTGAGCTGCGGGGTTCTGCAGCCAATGTACTTTGGATTTTGTACCTGTAACTGAGCTGTACGGATTTACTTACCTTATGCCTGATGATCTACTATGGGCTGTTATCTATGATTATATCCCTTTGGATTTATGCACGCTGTTATGGACTTATTTACATGTCGCTCCATAATTTGCTATGAAGTGTCGTCCTATGATGTCTACGTGATTGTGGTGTAAATAAACAGTGTATAAATTTATAGCAGTTCCACTACTTTCTGAACCATCGTTACTGTGTGTGTGTGTGAGTGCAGAATGGATATTACACCCTTAACGAACTTTGACATTCGCGTAAGTACATATTTACTTGTTTGCCCACTTGTCGGCCACCTGTAAGCCCGACCACGGCTGATTGTTATTGTCAGCAGATTATTTTGTCTTCTTGCCACCGTCATTGATCTGAAGAAGGTGTTAAAGCAAACAAACTTTAACAGTGCTCTTACAGCTGTGGTTTCTGCATCAACTTGTTGTACATGATGAGATAGCCAGCAGGACGACATGCCTTAGGAGTAATCATATTATCTGGTGTTGTTGTTGTTTTTTTTTTTTTTCTATCTCTTCAAAGACCTCCAAGAACTACACATGGCTCGTTAGTTTCAACTTTTCGTGAAAACGGTCACAAAACAAGGCGTGCGTTTCGGTACAATGCCTTTGTCAGAGAATTAAAAATTAAAAAGGCGAGGTAGACAAATGTATGAGCAGATGTCTACTATGGATGAAAAGATCTTTTAAAAAAAAAATTCTTTTCTATTTATATTTCAGCTTCCCGTGGAGGAGGGGTATTTTTTCCGTTAATTCTGTCACGTGTTTAGTTAGTTACTGCTTTGCAGTAGTGGTCCAACAGTGGCCTAAACTCAAGAGTATCTAATATGGGTCTCCAAATGTGTCTACCTTCGCACAAGATTACTCTTGGCAGAGTTGTAGATAGGAGAATAATGATGCTTCTATCTCAAGGGTGTGTTCATAAGATATTTCAGAAGTCATGAACAGTGCTGCGTTGGGCAGGGTAATTGTTAACTCATATCTGATCCGCCGCCTTTTATGAAGAATTAAGCAATTATTAATTTCAGCTTGTTCAAGACCCCACCCTGATTTACTCAGTGGAATTCTTCTTATTCTGGTATAGCTCTGTTTAGAGTGTATTTAGTAAACTGACTGAAACAAACATGTAGTACATTCAAAATGATTAAATCGACGTTAAATTTGAATATTTACAAATAACAAATTTAATAATCAACTGCGTTTTAACAGTTTAAAAAAAATGAATAATCTTTAACAGAAAATACACATCACCGTGTGATGGTATGGTGTTTTGTGTAAGAAGTCACTTGGCAGCTTTTAGGTTTGACTTAGCTGCAAATGGTAGTTTCTTCTCCCGCTGGGTTTTTGGGTTCTGTGCAGATAGGTCACTGGAGTTCTCGCATTTCTGGTCAAGATTAAAGGCGCAGCACGTTCCAAGTAAGATCAGGGAGTAACTGCAAAGCTGGTCCCACGTCTCTAAGACCATCTGATAATGGTGTCTAATTCGACGTCAGGCCACTTCTACCCTCACTTTATTCCAGAGATTAGTACCCTCAGCTGGTAACCACCAACTAGTATGCAAGAGAAACTAATACCCTCTGAGTATTGAGTGTCCCGACACATACTTATGTGTCCCCATCTTCCTATTCCACCATCTCATTTACCTCAGAATTTACCCTCGATGATAATTAAGTTTAATCCCCCGAGAGAAAACTTTCTTTACATTTAAATTGAATAGCTTTATATTTACTTTACATTCAAATGAAAAGGTTAATAGTATAGATAGAATATGTTTACATTTACACTGGCTGAAAAATGTTCACAATATAGATTGAATATGTTTTCAGTTACATCGACACAGGTTGAAAAATGTTCACAATATAGATTGAATATGTTTTTCATTTACATCTACACTGGTTGAAAAACTTTGACCCTTTCATTAATTTTTAAAGTGAATATGTTTTTACATAGATATTTTACACTGTTTTGTTATGGTAAATATTATAATTAGAATGTACATCATTTCTTTCCTCTTTCCCTCCCTGCTCCATAAGGAACGTGGGACTACTTATGCTTTTAGTTCTGTTTACGAAACTAGCAATAAAGCAGTCACCAACCCTTGCAGTGGTGGTTCATGAAATCATCATTCTATACGCTGAGGTTGCCAGCCTCAAATGACTTAAACATCCACTAGCAATTTTCACATATTAATATTTACATGGCAAGATATACATATTAGTTCACATGTTAGTAATGAAAAATATAGAATATAAAATGCACAACTTACGCCAATCTAGGCTCACAGACTGTTTGCTATGAGGAATAAATTTAAGGCTCTAGCATATGCCTTTTTCCACGTTTCTGGGGTGTTGTTATGTTAACAATGAATTCCCACTATGACTCCTGTTTTAGATTCCTCAGATTTCGGTTGTCCTTGTTAAATTGGTAGAGTTTATGCTGGGCTCGGAAGTCTACAAAATTTCTCAAACAATGGTCCGGTCCGATATAAGAATCTTGATTCTAACTTCTGGCAAGGTCTGGTTGTCGTCTTGGCATGCGATTTTCACAGTGTCTTAAAATTGCAAAAAGGTGAGGTTATATTGCCTGTCTTCCCCCGCATTTATTTATTACGATGCTAAGCAGGGCTCCAATCGTTTCAAACATGCATGTTTTTGTGGGGTAATTTCAAAATATTTCCGCCTGAAATAATGTGCGGGATGCAAAAGGTCACCTCTCCCATTGATAGCAATAAAACATCCGATTGCCTTCTCTGCAATGTTTACAAATACAACATCTTACTTTTACCATAAGTAATATGTTTCGTAATAAGTCGTACAGGAAACGATTATGTCATTTCTGTGCGCTGACAAATAAGGGCAAGGGAGAGAGAAATAACAAAATATCACTCGCACGGGAACGTAATGCAATACTGCCGTAGTGGAGATGACAGCACACAAACCGTTTTGTGTCGTGTTCATGGGGATTCCACCGGAAGGACTGTGTTGTAATGCGATTTGCTGGTTTCCGCCATGTACGTCTTACCCAGCACCACCGTGTTTTTCTCACCTCATGTCCCACTAGTATCTGTCCGAGTTGTTTTTGTTTTTGTTTCTCCTCAGTCCCACGTTGGTGATTCTGTCATGCCATTGTAATCCTTCTATTATACGCAAGCACCCATTAGAGCGTCCGATTGACGCAGTAGTTAAAGCACTGGTCTCTCGTGGCAAAGGTGTCGATTTCGATTCGCGGTATCGCCACGCTCCAGTCTACCCAGCTGGAAATGGGTACCTGACTCTGTTCTTGAGTAAGGAAAGGAAAAGGCAGCGAGGAAGGGAACTGGTCACGCCCTCCCCCTCTCGATGCTGGACCTAGTATTAGTGAAGTCTCTAACACGGTACTCCCCTACGGCAGTATCTGCTATGGGACTACCTTTTACCCAATCTTGCAGATCTGTAACGTTTTCGTTGAGGTTTTTCTTGTTCTCCGTGTTTCACAGCCGTGCAATAAGTTTTTGTTGTTCTCCGTGTTTCACAGCCGTGCAATAAGTTTTTGTTGTTCTCCGTGTTTCACAGCCGAGCAATAAGTTTTTGTTGTTCTCCGTGTTTCACAGCCGTGCAATAAGTTTTTGTTGTTCTCCGTATTTCACAGCCGTGCAATAAGTTTTTGTTGTTCTCCGTGTTTCACAGCCGAGCAATAAGTTTTTGTTGTTCTCCGTGTTTCACAGCCGTACAATAAGTTTTTGTTGTTCTCCATGTTTTACAGCCGTGCAATAAGTTTTTGTTGTTCTCCGTGTTTCACAGCCGTGCAATAAGTTTTTGTTGTTCTCCGTATTTCACAGCCGTGCAATAAGTTTTTGTTGTTCTCCGTGTTTCACAGCCGTGCAATAAGTTTTTGTTGTTCTCCGTGTTTCACAGCCGTACAATAAGTCTTGAAGAACACATAAAAAGAAGGTTTGTGTCATAGCACAGTGCTCCGTTTTCTTATTGTTTTGCTTAACTTCACGGCACAGTTAAATGCCCTTCAAAACTTCACGGCACGCTTAAATGCTCTTCAAAACTTGACGGTACACTATAATATTTAAGTAGGTGGATATGGTAAATATTTGTAGAATCGCTGCTTTCATAAGAAAACGCTCACCAATTTTTTATTATTTTCATTTGTTGTAGTTGGTGGTGGCCTCTACACCTCACGGTAGAAGGGGAACGACTAAGTAAGTTGTTGGTGGTGGATGGTGATAGCTCAACTTATTATTTGTAAAATTGTACGCATGAGATTCTTTCGTAATATTTTACCATGACGTATAATTGTGTATATCATTATATAGTGTATTCTGTATGGTGTCGACGTACACCAAGCCTTTGATTTCATGGGACCTTTGTCGGGACGGTGACAACCTGGTATTGCTTTTTTTCAATTTAATTTTAATCAGAAATACAGTTTATTTAGTCCCCAATTTGTTAATATATATATATATATATATATATATATATATATATATATATATATATATATATATATATATATATATATATATATATATATATATATATATATATATATATATATATATATATAATATATATATATATATAACTAAAATAGGACCAGTTAAGATTATAATTCCAATTCCATAATTCCCGCCGTAAGTACGTCGGTCGGTCACATCATCTTCTTCTTCTTCTTCCATCCTTAGCCACCAACCGGCAAAGCAGTATGTGGCCAGTACGCCTAGTGGCGTCTTAGGGCAACAACAAATTGATCAATCTATCGCTGTTTCCACCACGCCTAGTGGCGTCTTTGTGGAACAGAAACAGACCAAACAATCTATCGTTGTTTCCGTAATCAGATTGGTTGGCAAGCAGGTGATCAGCCCACTGTGCGAAGTTTTTACGGGATGGGGTAAACAGCCCCATGCCCAACCCTCCTTAGTCGCTTTTTACGACATGCGTGGTAGGGTGCAGTGTTACTATTCTTTGCTCCCCTTTCGGGCCCCGGCAACACACGGGTGATGGTCACATCATGCACACCGTCATTTGCGCACTTTTCTATTTTCGAGAGAGTACATTAACTTTCAACCACAGCTAAGGGGTGCAACTGTGGTTGAAAGTTAGACAATAATTGTATTGTTTCCCTTATATGTACTCTCCCAAAAATAGAAAAGTGCGCAAATGACGTTGTGCATGAACAGTTTGATTATGGAAAGAAGCCAACAACACAATTGATAAACCGTACATGAACTGGAGACAGGAAGGTGCGAAGATGCAGATTAAATCAACAGACAATATAGATACTCTTCTGTCCAGTTTCATTCGGTAAACGGATTTAACTCATCATTTTCTTAAAAAATAACCTTAAAATGTAAGTATTTGATTGTTTCTTCAAGACAAAATTTTAATTTAAAGTATTACAGACTTATTATTATGGATCAAAATGATAAGATGGCTGCAATTTAAAAAAAACCTGTCAATTTTGACGGGTTATTGCTAGTAAGCTTTTTTTTTAAGCCTATATTTCAGCTAAGATTATACTATTAATGTGAGTAGTCGACGAAGGAGTTGTTAACTATTGCTGACAAAAGTAGACTATGAGGACTAGGAGATTACAAAATCTATTTTGTTCCAAACATCATTCATGAAAGAAATGACCTCACTAGTATTTTTTGTGTAACGTCACATTTCTTTAACCAATCCCCGCTCCACCCTTTTTTCCAAACTATCGTCACACTTCGTCACAACGTTTTTACCTCCCTTCCCCGTCATTGCGTGACGTCATCGGTGGACTGCCCAAATCACAAAAGGAAGGAAATATGGATTTTTCAAAGATCAATGTTGGCGAAGAAATATTTATTTTCCCAACAATATTGCAGGCGAATCCATTTCCTGGACCTGGAAAATGCGGCGTCTTCGTTGTAATATAAATAAGTGAAGCACATTTTAGGGTTTAATGTCGTTGCTGAACTTTACAGCAAAAGTAACCTCTAATTTATCGCAGTTACTTCCCTTTGACCGGCTGTTTTCAGTCTAACTGTGACCCAAATATGTATTCTATCAGTCTCCTGGATCTAAACAAGGTGAACTCGTCTTCGGAACGTGAACCCAAACCGCTGAGTGAGCTAAGGCAAGACGATGTTATCAGCAATAACAGATTTGTAGCTATCAGATAGAAGGTAATTTTATATAGCGGTATGGGCTACAGAAATATAAAATACGTTGTCAAAGCGTCTATTTTTGCTTCATTTACTGCAGCAGACGAGAATTTGGAGATGATAAACCTGTTAACTATGTCCCAATGACTGTTTAGTTGTCTGCTATCTGCCTTTACTTGCTGTTTTATTACACCAGCCACCAAACGGACACTGCATGATACCTGCTGCAAAATTTATTCGAATTTATCAAATGTATCACAAGATTCATATCAGTCATTTACGGATCTGGGCAACCTATGTAATGCTTGTTTTATTCGCGACGAAAAGCTTAAAAGAACCTTACATTATCTAGTATCCGTCTGGCTAAGTGGTTAGAGCGTTTTCCTGTCGCGGCAGTTACCGGGTTCCAATATCGAAACCTGGAAGCGTCATGCTCCTGTCTACCCTGATGTAAATGGGTACCTGACTCCGCTGTTGAGTTAAGAAAGGGAAAGGCAGCGAGGACATGAACTGGTTATCCCACCTCATTATAAAAAAGGTGACGTTCCAAATCCTTGACTCCCCTATGGTAGTATCTGCTAAGGGACTACCTTTACCGCTCCCTATATTATGTTGGGTCAAGTTAACCAGTAACTAAAGTATTGTTATTGTTATTTTTATTCAGAATCCACATCATTGCACACCAGTCAAACCCATAGGTGCTCAGTCTCCCTCAGCAAATGTCGAAGGGTATGAAAGCTAACTGTTCATGTAGCCCGCTGGATGTATACACGACTGATCCATCCTGTCATAGGCCCATCCCTGCTAGTCTTATATTTGACGCCAAGTTCCATCAATTTTAGCCTTGTTGTTTCATTGATTGCAGTCTCATTCTCTAACAGGCGATCACTAATTGTCTTCAGTATCTCTCCCTTATCCATATCCAATGTTCCCACTGTGGGGCTCATAAGGCTAGTCTGTCAGCTTTCATTGGCAAGTACTTCTGCATGACCAGGACAGTACGTAAGTAACCCACATTTTAAGGTAGAAAGTTTTTGTGTGTTTTGTTGTTAAAGAGATATTTAATAATTAGCCTAAACAACTCATAGATATATATGCCAAGTGTTGAGTGAACCAACTACAACTTGTAGATTTATGTGCCAAGTGTTGAGTGAACTACTTACAACTTGTAGATTTATGTGCCAAGTGTTGAGTGAACCAACTACAACTTGTAGATTTATGTGCCAAGTGTTGAGTGAACCAACTACAACTTGTAGATATATGTGCCAAGTGTTGAGTGAACCAATACAACTTGTAGATTTATGTATCAAGTGTTGAGTGAACCAACTACAACTTGTAGATTTATGTGCCAAGTGTTGAGTGAACTACCTACAACTTGTAGATTTATGTGCCAAGTGTTGAGTGAACCAACTACAACTTGTAGATTTATGTGCCAAGTGTTGAGTGAACCAACAACAACTTGTAGATTTATGTGCCAAGTGTTGAGTGAACCAACTACAACTTGTAGATTTATGTGCTAAGTGTTGAGTGAACCAACTACAACTTGTAGATTTATGTGCCAATTGTTGAGTGACTCAACTACAACTTGTAGATTTATGTGCCAAGTGTTGAGTGAACCGCCTACAACTTGTAGATTTATGTGCCAAGTGTTGAGTGAACCACCTACAACCTGTAGATTTATGTGCCAAGTGTTGAATGAACTACCTTCAATTTGTAGATTTATGTGCCAAGTGTTGAGTGAACCAACTACAACTTGTAGATTTATGTGCCAAGTGTTGAGTGAACCACCTACAACTTGTAGATTTATGTGCCAAGTGTTGAGTGAACCAACTACAACTTGTAGATTTATGTGCCAAGTGTTGAGTGAACCACCTACAACCTGTAGATTTATGTGCCAAGTGTTGAATGAACTACCTTCAATTTGTAGATTTATGTGCCAAGTGTTGAGTGAACCAACTACAACTTGTAGATTTATGTGCCAAGTGTTGAGTGAACCAACTGCAACTTGTAGATTTATATGCCAAGTGTTGAGTGAACCAACTACAACTTGTAGATTTATGTGCCAAGTGTTGAGTGAACCAACTACAACTTGTAGATTTATGTGCCAAGTGTTGAGTGAACCAACTACAACATGTAGATTTATGTGCCAAGTGTAGAGAGAACCAACTACAACTTGTAGATTTATGTGCCAAGTGTTGAGTGAACCAACTACAACTTGTAGATTTATGTGCCAAGTGTTGAGTGAACCAACTACAACTTGTAGATTTATGTGCCAAGTGTTGAGTGAACCAACTACAACTTGTAGATTTATGTGCCAAGTGTTGAGTGAACCAACTACAACTTGTAGATTTATGTGCCAAGTGTTGAGTGAACCAACTACAACTTGTAGATTTATGTGCCAAGTGTTGAGTGAACCAACTACAACTTGTAGATTTATGTGCCAAGTGTTGAGTGAACCGCCTACAACTTGTAGATTTATGTGCCAAGTGTTGAGTGAACCAACTACAACTTGTAGATTTATGTGCCAAGTGTTGAGTGAACCAACTACAACTTGTAGATTTATGTGCCAAGTGTTGAGTGAACCAACTACAACTTGTAGATTTATGTGCCAAGTGTTGAGTGAACCAACTACAACTTGTAGATTTATGTGCCAAGTGTTGAGTGAACCATCATCTCATCAGGGAGTCATGACGAGTTACATGCCCAAACCAGGCAAGCTTTCGATGTTTCACTATTGACAAAAGTGGTTCTTGGTGGCCTGCATAGGTGTTTATCTTCTCTCTAACATAGACATTTGTTTTGTGCTCTTTATAGCAAATGCGCAAAATTCTTCTATAACATTTATGCTCGAAAGCCTGAATCCTTCGCTCCGTATCTGCAGTGAGTGTCCAGCTCTCACACCCATACAAGAGAATAGATAATACAAGTGATTTGTATAATTTGATCTTCACAGGAAAACTGATGTTACTTTTCCAGATCACATTCAACTTTGTCATGGCAGCTGAGGCCATCTCAAGTCTTGTCTTGATTTCTTTACTTGATCTTCCATCACTACATATAGTGGACCCGAGATATTTAAAGGTGTTAACTTCTTCTAACGTTTGCCCATTTAACGTAATGTTGGTCGGAACATGTTTCTTATGGCTATTCACCAATATCTTGCTTTTTTCTATATTAATTTCCATCCCATACGTTCTTGTTACTTTCTCCAGTCTAGAGGTAAGGTCTTGAAGTTCTGATTCTGATCCAGCTATCAGATCAATATCATCAGCAAAACGTAGGTTGCACAGAGGTCGGCCTCCAATCGATATGGTTGATTTATAATCGTAGAGAGCCTCCTGCATAATATGTTCTAGATAAATATTAAAGAGCACTGGGGACAGGATGCATCCCTGCCGAACTCCTACAGTTGTTTTGAAAAATTCTCCAATGTCGTTGCTTGCAAAAACAGCACTGCTTGCGTCCTTGTATAGTGCTTCAATGATATCTATGATGTTGGTATCAAAATTGAATTTTCTCATTACTTGCCATAAGCCTTCATGCCAGACTCGATCGAAGGCTTTTGTGAAATCGATGAAGTTATGGTATAAATCGTGTTGATGTTGGAGATGTTTTTCGATAAGTACTCTAATATTGAAGATTTGTTCTGAGGTACTTCTTTTTGGTCTAAAGCCAGCCTGTTCCTCTGACAAGATTTCTTCTGATTTCTGTTTTATTCTGTTCAAAAGTATCCTTAACATCACCTTACTTGGATGACTAATAAGGCTAATGGTTCTGTAGTTCTTGCACATTTTTAGATTTCCTTTCTTTGGAAGCGGTATTACTAATGACTGCGTTCATTCTTTTGGCCATTTTTTTGTACTCCATATCTTCTGGCAAATTGTTGTCATGATTTTTACTATATCTGGTCCTCCATATTTCAAGAGCTCTGCTGGGATATTATCCACACCCGTGAACCAAATGTTGTTAAATTTGTGTATATTTTTCATTATAATTATTTTCCTTTTCGCTCCCCGTGGAGCATGAAGTCACCACTGCAGCTGACACCCCCCCCCTCCCCATACAGGGAGCCCGCACAAAGCATTCACATGCTCTTGCAGCGGTCGCTTCTGTATCAAATAGTTTGTCATCACGCTGTTTCCAGCAGCGTCACTCAACCACATATTAGTTGTCTTGTACGACATGGCTGAGGGAGTTGTAGGCCTGTTCTTTCTTAGTCTCATTAGAGACTTCCGGGAACTACTCGGTGCCCTGTGAACAGGGGCTGTTTAATTTATAACTGTGAACAGGGGCTGTTTAATTTATAACTGTGAACAGGGGCTGTTTAATTTATAACTGTGAGGAACTCAGCAAGGCCATTGATAGCTTGGCCTCTGGCAAAGCACCAGGCAGTGATGGGATTCCTCCTGATTTAATCAAATGCTGTAAGAGCACGCTATTACATCCCCTGCATAGGATGCTGTGCCAGTGCTGGGAAGAGACAACTATTCCTCAAGTCATGCGAGATGCCAAGATTGTAACACTGTATAAAAATAAAGGAGACAGAAGTGATTGCAATAACTACAGAGGCATCTCTCTTCTTAGTATTGTTGGTAAGGTTTTTTGCCAAAGTCATCTTAATGCGACTACACAAGTTAGCTGAGCGCATATATCCAGAGTCACAGTGTGGATTCCGAGCTGGCAGATCAACAACAGACATGATCTTCTCTCTCCGCCAGCTTCAGGAAAAATCAAGAGAGCAGAAAAGACCATTATATATCGCCTTTATAGACCTCACAAAAGCATTCGACCTGGTTAGTAGGGATGGACTCTTTAAAATCCTCCTGAAAATAGGCTGCCCTTCTAAAATGCTGGAAATGATAAAGTCATTGCTGGACGGCATGAAGGGAACAGTCCAATATGCTGGAAGCACGTCACAGCCCTTTGATATACGAAGTGGCGTTAAACAAGGCTGTGTTCTGGCTCCGACCCTCTTCGGAATCTTTTTTGCCTTACTCTTGAAACATGCATTCAGAGATGCAACTGAAGGAATATGCCTTCACACTAGGTCAGATGGCCGTCTGTTTAATCTTTCAAGGCTGAAGGCAAAAACAAAAATCAGAAGGATCACTATAAGAGACTTGTTGTTCGCTGATGATGCTGCAGTCGTCACTCAAAACCAACAGGAGCTTCAGAGCTTGATGAATCGCTTCACTAAAGCATGCAAGGACTTTGGCCTCACAATAAGTCTAAAGAAAACGAATGTGCTGAGTCAGGATGTGGGTGATGCACCAGTTATCACTATCGATAACTATGAATTGGCAGTGGTGCACCACTTCACATACCTAGGGTCTACCATCAATGACAAACTCTCACTGGACAGAAATCGACAGCCGCATTGGCAAAGCTGCAGCTACCTTAGCCCGCCTCACATCGCGTGTTTGGGGAAACTCCAAACTCACAACGAAGACCAAAGCTGCGGTATATAACGCCTGCGTCACCAGCACACTTCTTTATGGCAGCGAGACCTGGACGACCTATGCTAAGCAAGAAAGAAGGCTCAATACCTTCTATTTACGGTGTCTACGCCACATCCTCGGCATCTCGTGGAAAGATAAAGTGACAAATTTCGAGGTCTTGTCACGTGCTGGCCTTCAAAGTATGTATACACTGCTTAGACAGCGCAGACTTCGCTGGCTTGACCATGTTCGCCGCATGGAAGATGGTCGCATCCCAAAAGATATCTTCTACGGGCAATTAACAGATGGCAAGAGAGCAGTTGGGCGACCACAGCTGAGGTTCAAAGATGTGTGCAGGAGAGATATGAGGGCACTGGACATGGATCAAGCAACATGGGAGGATGAAGCTGCCGATCGCACTAAGTGGCGATGCTATTTACGGCGCCACCTCAGATTGAGCGAAAAGAAGCTCACACAACAAGCAGAGGAGAGGAGAAAACGTCGAAAGGAGCATCAGGAAAACAAGCAGCTGAGGGCTGCCACCTCTGAAGCGCATTCCCATAGTCAGTTATGACTGAAGGAGTTATTATGATTATTATTATTATTATTAGAACAGGGGCTGTTTAAATTATAACTGTGAACATGGGCTGTTTAATTTATAACTGTGAACAGAGGCTGTTTAAATTATAACTGTGAACAGGGGCTGTTTAAATTATAACTGTGAACAGGGGCTGTTTAAATTATAACTGTGAACAGGAGCTGTTTAATTTATAACTGTGAACAGGGGCTGTTTAAATTATAACTGTGAACAGGGGCTGTTTAATTTATAACTTTGAACAGGGGCTGTTTAAATTATAACTGTGAACAGGGGCTGTTTAAATTATAACTGTGAACAGGAGCTGTTTAAATCATAACTGTGAACAGGGGCTGTTTAAATTATAACTGTGAATGGTGTATCCGTAAAAGTGTGAAAAGGATATCTTAAATTTATAGCTGTGAAGAGGGGCTGTTTAAATTATAACTGTGAATGGTGTATCGGTAAAAGTGTGAAAAGGATATCTTAAATTTATAACTGTGAATAGGGGCTGTTTAATATATGACTGTGAACAAAAGCTGTTCAATTTATAATTGTGAATTCGTGCTATTTAATATATAACTGTGAACAGGGGCTGTTTAATTTATAATTGTGAACAGGGGCTGCTTAATTTATAAATGTGAACAGGAGCTGTTTAATTTATAATTGTGAACATGGGTTGTTTAATTTGTAACTGAACAGGGGCTGTTTAATTTATAACGATGAGCAAGGGCTGTTTAAGTTATGACTGTGAACAGGGGCTGTTTAATTTATACCGGTGTGAAAACATTGACAAATTTATGTTTTCGTTTAAGTTATGAATATATTAATCATATAAGATTATCTTTATTAACTGTCAGTTGCTCCCTCAAAAAGATAACGAATTCTTGACAGACAAGATATTAAAATGATCCAAACTACACATTCATTATACATTAATGTCGGGAAAAGGAAGTTTAAACTACTCGGGAAATGTCTCAATATTGAATAAATAAAATATCTTTAATGAATCTCCTATAGCTTATATAGTTCAAATCTTATTTTACTGTTTACTTTAGAATCAACTTTTTTGTCTTACTCTCCAGCTTTTTTTTTTGTTTAAATAAAATTTTACCTCGTTTTGGCGAGGCGCGTCCCGTTCAACCTAGTCGGTTATATTAGGGCGCATGTCCAAATATAAAAGAACTTTAGATCTGGTGAAATGCATCTGTCCTTTGGCGCTTTTCCCTTGGATTTTGCCTAACAGTTTGACGTTCTGAATTGTTATAGCATCTCTTGGTGTAACATGTTTGTTTTTTTATGTTAAAGATTATTTCTATTATAGTATCTCATTCTTCAAGGGTCTGTCTGGTCTCTTTGTTCGCTGTCTCAATAGACAGTGAGCATATTTTCCGTACATCTGAGGGGAAAAAAGAACAAAGAAAGACAAACAGAAAATGGGGAGAAAAAAAAAATTTCATCTGCAATTAGTAGAATCAGTCAATCAGTCAATATGTAATTAGTAGAATCAGTCAATCAATCAATATGTAATTAGTAGAATGAGTCAATCAATCGATCAGTCAAACAAAAACCTGTTAGCATCCCCTGGAGCCCACGTCTTCAACAAATACACGCACAACTTGACCTGTGCCATTTATTCAGGTTCTTTACACGCTTTCTTTATCCCTTCCACGTCTGTTTTCAGTTCTCTTGTTCATATTTGTTTTTTTTTTAAAATCTCCCTCTATTTCTCTCACTCCAGGGATTTCAGAACGGGGACTGCCTTGTAATGCTATTAATTGGTGGAATTTGTAGAGTGAAGTGTAGAAATGGTTTTATTATTGCGCTAGATTTGTATACGTAACCAGGTTATGTTGTGTTAAATAATGTATGCATTAGTTTAATTTAATTTTTTTTTTTTTTACTCAATGCGTCAAGTGTCATCGTTTTACTAACGCCTGTCAATATTTCTTTAGAGTTTAAAAAAATACCGTCTCTCCACTTTATTCTCACGCAACGTTACGCCCTGAATCCAGATGTTGTACTGTCGAAGTTAGTGGCACTCATGGTAAGTGGAAGTAGACTGAAGAGCACATGGAGAAGAGAAATGGAGACAGCAACGAAAACGGCGAGGAAGAGAAGGAAAGACATTGAGCTGATGCCATGTGACATGATGACTTGGCATGTGTTTGTCAAAGACCTATGCTCCTTTGGAAACTGAAGTGTATTGACATAAAGAGCGAAAGGAAGGAAATAACGTTCTGGAAGGAATGAAACGACAAATGATGATGATGACCTGAGTCTTAAGGTTTGTTCGAGCATTTTTTGCGTGCAGTTTTTCCGACATAACTCAGGCATGTAACAACTCCTAGGTGTTTCAGTATCCGTTGTTAATAGTATTGCTTCAGCAATTGTATTAAGTGGTTGACTAAGTGCGAGGAACGGTCAACCCTGACTGACTGTCAGGAGGAAAAGGGGGCATGGGTGCCATCGAACACTGTGCTATACTGTTTAGAATCAACTTGCAAACAATATACTTTTCAGCGTGTTGTTGAGGGGAAACGGGTGGGGAAGGGGGGGGGAAGTGCCCAAGAAAGGCTATGTTCCGGGGGCTAACAAAACAAGTACGCCTTTGATTATTACAGCTCTTTGTTAATTTCCACCTTTTTATCTCTCTATTCGCGCTATTAAATAATCCATTACGGCCGATAAACCAGGAGTTTACTAACAACACATAGCTTTACTTGTTATATCTTCTATTCGTGATGACGTTTTTCGTGGGCTTTCCTTGATAATTACTTTTGTTGTCTGCAATAATCTGCTTGGCTTTTTCCTGTTTACTATTTTCTCTTGCTACTTTGTTAGATCTGTCTTTAATGACTGATGGCGTTTGGCACGAACTATTTATCTCACATCATCACGGCATGAACACTTCACTTCTGTAGAATTCTCGTGAGAATTCTCAACCTTTCTACGACACGACCCAAATTTCACAGTTAGTGAAGCTGGAGACCCATGTAACGAAACTGACAGTTTAAAACTTCCAGACAGGGACGTGACCCTTCGCTATAGGCTGAGAATCACTGTTCCAAAGGATTATCAACCGTTTACCCAGAGTTTTATGTTTTTCCTATCATTATTTTAGTGATCGCTTGGCACCTGTTCTCCAGTGGTGCTAATAATGTCATACTCCTCCCTGGTCTCCTGAGTAGTGAGATCGGATGCCTAGTCTTCTCGTATCAGGGCGAAAAAATAGGTGGTCCCGTGTGCGAGCTGCGCACGTTAAAAATCCCGCGGCAGTTGGAAATCGTAAAGAGTAGGCTTATCAGTCCGCTGCCCTGGCAACATTTTAAAAATTAGAAACCTTGATCAGATGGCACAGAACTGGAAGGATGTATGTTTGTTGAAGAATTGTACGACACGGGAAACTGAAAGCTTATAAATCACACGTGTTGATCTAACATCTTCGGCTGTTCCTACATTTGATGCTCTCGTGTGTAATGTTTGGGTTGTTCTAGTTTGAGGATGCAGTTTTGTTGGAGAAGGAAATAATACAATCAACACAAAATGGTATTTGCTTGTTTCATGACGCAGCCGAACATACCTACCAAAAATGTTTATTTCAGAAAACAAAAACATAGGAACACAAACAAAAAGTTCTTCTTCTTGCTTGTTCGTTGTGAGATGTCGACTTGAATATGTTCAAAGAAAACAGTGATCATGCTTCTGTCTCCGTGTGGGGTTGAGTTCTCTCTCACATACGGTTGCTGTCATGTCCTCTTGTGTGTTATGTATATTTTAAACTTGACTGTTTCTTTTCCAATTTTTATTGTGTCAGTATGCTGCGTGTCTTCTAAGCCCGGGTACCTGTTTATCACATGTATGTTTGAATATCTTAATGTCCTGGGTTGATCTGCTCCACCTTGCCTGACCTGATTTCATAATCTGGTTTAATGTATTCTCATTTTCTGCCGATCGGAACAGGTGAACATGAGTTGGAAACTTCCATAAAAAGTCAGGTCGTGTTTGTTTATTGGGTAACTTTCTAGCTTAGGCCCGCCTTTACCTGTCTTAACTTGATTTTACACTCTCTCTCTCTCCCCAGGTTAATGATTGGATAGGCACATTATTTGGGCACATTACCTGGAAGCTGAAGAAAAGAAAATGAAGCGATGTTGCAATAAAATTAGGAGTGAAAAGAGAAAAAAAAGAATCCTTATCTCTTCGTTAACTACCATACCGCTTCACTGAAAATCAGAAATACCGGGAACTGGTGAAATCAAACATAACGCGAACACCGAACGAACTTTATTTTCAAAGGGTTAAGAATTGGGCACGCAGGCCCGTCTGACATTCTGCCCTTCCTCTCTCTCTCTTCTTCCTCTCTCTCTCTCTCTCTCTCTCTCTCTCTCTCTCTCTCTCTCTCTCTCTCTCTCTCTCTCTCTCTCTCTCTCTCTCTCTCTCTCTCTCTCTCTCTCTCTCTCATCAGACAAGCGCTACGCGACGATTGAAATCTACAAGAAATAAAATAATTAACAGAGATCACCATCAAGGCAAGAGATAGGTTGGAAATTTACTACAGCTATACTTCTACGCGTAGACGCCGTGTGATGAAGCCTTCAATTTTTATTTATTTTAATATACAAATTCTTATGATATATATTCAGAAGCTTTCTCTCATATTAGATTATAAACACGTCCATTTATAAATAAATGTTTTCCCGCTGAGAAAGCATGGTACAGGGTTTTATTGGTGGACATTTTTTATTTATTTTTTTATTTGTTGTTGTAGTTGTTGTTGCAAGTTTTGCCATCTTGTTGCGAGGCATGTTCCTTTAAAAAATAAGTGAACTCTGTTAACTGAAGCGCTGTGTTGATAACCTCTAAACCCTGAACAGGACTATCAGCATCTACCCGCTAGCATGAAGTAGCACTGAAATTGACTAATCCTAAAAAGTACTGCTAGCCCGACCAACGTTGATAGATACTAAGTCCTGGAAAGGACTAACATTACCTATCTTCTAGCATAAAGCCCTGAAAAGGACTTGTCCTAAAAAGGACTCGCCAACTACGCTATCGCTGCCCGTACCTCCTCAGTGTAGAACTCAACAACTTTAAGGGGCTCCACTACAATGAATATTCGTGTACCGGCCAAAAACAAAGGGAAGTAAGGCGAGTTAGGTGAAAAATTTAGCAAGCAAACACCGTGTTTACACCTTTTGGTTCGTTCACAGCACGTGTATACCTTGTTGACATTCTGACATAGAGGCTAACAACTTGATACATCTGCTACATTTAAGTGCTCTTTCTTTCACTGTTCTTAGCGGGAACTTGTAGATATAATGTTTGTTTGTCGAAATTCGATGGCTGTGTTTATGACAAGAAACGAATACATGAAGAAATGAGAAGCTGTTGAATTAAGTAGGTTACAAGGATTTACGCACGCGTTCATGAAACTATATGCGCAGAACGGAAATTTCCATTCATAACTTCAAGCGGCAGGGAAGATGTTTTTAAGCACAAAGATTCCGGCCCACATCTGAAATGATGAGAAAAGTGGGCCGTATTGATTGAAAATGTCGTCTGCAAGGCGGTTTTGAGGTTTTGAGAGGTTAATCATACGTAAAACTGATCTCCGCGGGCGCAGTATGTGGGTTTGAATATATAAAGTATTTGTTGCAATTATTTGTTTTGTTGATGCATTCAGCGCGTATTTAACTTCTGAACAAACTGCGTAGTTTGCGAGACATGGACACTCAGTAAAACAGTTGCAAAAAAAGATTACATCATTCGAAATGAAATGCTACAGAAGGATGTTGAGAATACCCTGGACAGAAAAAAAAGACCAACAGAGAAGTACTGCACTCACTAAATGTAGAGGAAACTTGGCTCTTAAATATCATCGCAATAAGGAAGCTGAAATTTTTCGGTCATATAGAAAGGAACAACCTGGAGACCACTGGTTTCTGCCTTATGCGCCGTGTTTGGCGCTTAAAGAATTTATTATTATTATTATTATAGAAAGACATAATAGTCTGGAAAAAATAGTGATGGAAGGCATGGTCCCTTGAAAAAGGGGAAGGGGATGACCTAGACGACGGTGGATCCAGGACATCACAGAGAGTCTGAACTTGTCTTTGGATGATGAAGGTCGACTTGCCCAGAATCGTGATGCGTTCAGAGCAGCTGTAATGGAGACAACGTTCTGGAGAGAATACGTCACATGATGATGACAATTTGCGTAGATTTCGGAGAAAGAATTAGACACACTGTTTTGTCAGATATTTTCTATTTGTTTATGTATTGTTTGATGTTATGTTTTCTTTTGTACAGTAAAGTTTACTGTTTACACATATTCCGTTACGTAAATTAGTGCCGCCCTGGTTTCGTATTGTCCTACTTATACTTTGCGCCCTTAATTAGAGCGTCCGATTGTCAGAGTGATTAGAACGTGGTCTATCGTGGCAAAGGTATCGTCAGTCTACCTGTGACGAGATGGATTTGGGGCGACCCCTTCCCGATCTCTCTTTCACCCCGGGAGTGCTCATTTTAAATTGTTGTACTGACTATTTACGTGCTTTTCCATGGTCAGCACTTTTTTCTTTCTCTGTTGTGTAGCAGATATTTGATATTGTCAAAATATTTGTTGGTGACAATGCATCACATTTGCTAGGCGCGGCACAGCTTTGCTGAGATTATCGCAGGTAAAACTCATATTGGTCTGTGTAGAAATCTAGTTTTTTCTTTATGTATATTGCCCATAGGCCATACTGGCCACCACTGTAGAAGTTTTTAATTATTATTTTTGGAGAACGATGTGGTTAGCTGTAGAAGGATGTGAAGTTCTAGAGTACAGCCATGATAACACACACACCAATCCACGTATATAAGTCAGGAAAGGTTGTAACGACTGTGGTACAGTTATTCACAGTTTATGACCACAGTAACAAGGACATCATCAAATTCAAGACACACTGTCAATAGCACAAGATTGCACGTCATGTAAGTAACATTGATTTACTACCAAGTAGTGTAGGGTGAATAATATCTCTGTGACTTCTCTTCAACGAGCTGCAAGTAGTGCAGTGTAAATAATATTATCTCTATGACTTCTTTATCACCTCTGACCAAACTAGTCAAGTATATCTCTGGCAAAAATAGGCCGCATGGATGGCGGTCTTCCTTATATAAATAATGTTAATCTTCTGCATCACATCTGACCAAACTAGTCAGGTATATCTCTGGCAAAAATAGGCCGCATAGATGGCGGGCTTCCTTATATAAATAATGTTAATCTTCTGCATCACATCTTCCCGCACCGGGAGTAAGTCACCTCCAAAATGCAAAGTTCTTAGCTACAACAAATAGCTTCAAAAATATTGTTACCTGCTCTGCACTCCAGGAATCAAACACAAAGAAAACACTGGCCATTTCCTAGGCTTTACCTAACTATGCCAGAATCACAATCAAGGGGAATCTTAAACATATCTAATACACAAAGAACTCTGATCCCCTTTTTTACACTGCCAGAAAAACATGGCGGGACACCTTCTCCGCTCAAACCGCCCAGCCAGACTGCATCAAACGAAGCAGACTTCTGGACTCGCCAAAACAGTCGCGCATGCGCGAATCATCGCGTGATATGAGTTTAGTTCACAACTGGAACGTTCAGGGGACTGTTCTAGGAAAATCTACGAACAGCTCCTTATATGGGCAAATAGCTAGACAATAGCAAGCCAAGGGAGATAACAACTAAATCTAACTTATTCCAGAAAATATTACAACTGGTTAACTCCCTTAGACCACAAATATAAAAAAGAAATATAAAAAAGGTCACATTCCTAACTTACAACAAACTGACTCTTAACAGTTTACCGCACCCTCCCGGGGAAAAAAAATAAATGATGACATCATTTCTTTTTGTTTTTTGTTTGAAAAAATTACATCGAAAAAATAAAAAGGAGGGCGGTAGCATACAAACATCTAGACTTAAGTACAGTCTATAAAAAAATCAAAAATACAAGAGGAATGCAGATAGGACGACAAGATAACATAAGAAAAGTAGATGAGTGGCGAGTGAATAAAGACAAGATGGGATACGAAAAGAGAGATAAAAGAAGAAGGGAAGCAATGCCCTAAGAAAGAAAAAAAAAACAACAAAATGACATAGTAATCAAATGCATGGCGTAAGTGAATATTGTGAAAATATATTAAACTACAAGACAGACTAAATTTACATACACACCCCAAAATAAGTATGATAACCTAGACAACCGGCCCACAACGCACAAATGATGCGCTGACGATGGGCATAGACATATATACTGCCATAATATCAAGCTATACTGACGCACAATGGAGCGTCTGGTGAGAACAAAAAATTATCTCACAACGTTAGAGAAAATATTTTCCCAAAATACAAACATTATATAAAAGTGGCGCTACCATAATCGCACCATGAAGTGCTGGGTACAAACGCAACATTACAATGCTAGGGAAAAAAAATACATTCACATGACTTCATATATCCCAACAACACAAAAAAACATGTCTCGCAACAATAAGTTAAAAAAAAATAGAGATGTCATAAACATATTATACCTTTACCATCGTAATCTACAGCAATATATTGACACCGACATATTGTCATCAAAAGGTTATATGATATCTGATGCGTGATGCCATATGATGATGGATGGTATCCGCATGTCTGGTTTTGTGTAGTGTGCAGATGTGTTCAGTCAAACAATGTTCATACAAAATAACAGGGCAATCCACATAGGACGTCAGTAAACTCACGACGTATAAAGTCAATGATGCTTGTAACTGCTAGAC
>JAMPIV010002403.1:0-195000 GCA_024509875.1 Oreohelix idahoensis
AGGAAGAAGGAAGAAGAAGAAACGTCCAGTACATGTTTTTTTTTCCCTTCTGTTTGGAATTGGGCTAAGGGGGCCGCCATCTACAAAATGTGGGAGCCGCTGCTCTTGACGACTTCAAAAATACTTGACCTTCACCCATTAATATTTTAAACAAGGGAAATAGGGGAAGAGCGGTTTATGTGAAAAAGGAAACAAACACTTTTGTTCTCCAAGTCTTTTCAAGATGAGGGAAGAGTGGGCGTTGTAATGCGGGGGATGAGTGGGTCGGGGAGGGAGAATTATAGATAACGATGTGTCAATCATGTGCTTTCAAATTTGAAAAGTGGAAATTAGAACTACAACATAACGAAACAGTTAACTCTGTTTCGACCCGGGTTGGTTTTTCCAGATCAACAAGTATAGCAACTTTTGAAACAGAGACCCCCCGCCTCGGTTTCCAGAAGCTTATTTACGTCAGTGATTTTCAAACTGTAATTTCTCATGTACCACTGAATACAAACAAAATATTGTTTGTTTTTAAGTCAACTGCTTATGTTGCGGAAGCGTTGAGTTGCAGAGTGGGTAGAGCCAGAGGCGGCCCTGAAGTATTTGGCACCCGGGGCGGATCCTACCTTTGGGACCCTCCCCCATAAAGAATGACACCTGCACGTACATTTGTAACTGTACGTACTATCATGATAGTGTCTGATGACACCTCCTTCCAGGCTGTCACCCGGGGCGGACCGCCCCCCTCGCACCCCCCTTAGTACGCCACTGGGTAGAGCACTTGCTTCTCAAGGCAAAGTTATCGAGCTTAATTTTTGGTAGCGTCAAGTTCAATTCTACACAGCTATAAATGAGTTCTGACTCTGCTTCTGAGTCAGGGAAGGCAAATCCACCCCATAAAAGTAAGATATAGTATAGTGAAGTCTCAAACACTTCACTCCCCTAAGGCATTATCCGCTATGGGACTACATTTACCTTTTATCGCGTGAAGCGTCGCAACGAGGGTTAATAATTGGTTTCTGTCCCACCGCACTACGATCTGCTGTGCTGCCATGTTGCGCAGAAGGTTTAATCTACTTGTTTTTTTCTTGTCCGCTCGACTTGGAGCACGGAGCCGCTATTGTAGCTGCTTCCATTGCAGGAAACCTTCATTAAAACATTTTTGTGCTCTCGCATTTTTGGTTTCTGTAACAATTTGTTTCACAACATGATGAGGTTACCAGCAACATGCACATTCTCATAGTAGTAGCCTCTTATGACGGAGTCAGGGGCAGATCTACATTTTGAGGGCACTGACGCTCGAACTCTTGGAGGGGCTCCTTTTATCTACACACAAAAAAGTGTTGGGGGATGGGAAAGAAACGTACTTGAGAGAAAACTGGAAACTTCATAAATAGAAAAAAAGACTACTTTAGTAAATGATTGATATTATTTAACTTACTTTACACAATATTCTTTTTATTTTTTTTTCCTTGGGGGCCCTGAAGCTCAAGATTCCTTAGCTACAAACCAGATCCGCCTATGGATGGACCAGCAGTACTATTCTTTGTTAATCGAGTCATAGACTCTCAGGGACAGCACGGGGTGTTGAACACATCTATCACATTAATAATGACTCCGCATCCAGAATGCTACAATCTGCTGTAATGTCACAGTGATTTGAAAATTTCTCCTTTTCTCTTCTCGCTGCCTGCAGAGCATAGGTAAACGACTGCAGCTGGTCTCACTGCCGGAAATCTTGCTCATACATAGCAGCGGACATGAGCCACGTTCATACACGGGTTGTATTACGTTTATTTATTTTTCATTTATTTCGCTCAGTTCTCGGTTTGGTTTGGTTTTAAGGACTATCTCCATTGCACACGGAAAAGCTCCATCAGTGCTCCGATCTCCTCCCTCCATCAGCGTATTTGCTTAATCGCTGATAAGGCCAGGGTGCGTTTTTGCCAAGATGGTAAAGAGACGGAATGTGTGTGCTCAAGCGACAAATAACGAGATTACTAATCTGTGCGACACATTTTGGACAGATATGCATGACATCACCGTTTCAGGTACACCTTGTTACAAAGACATTACTTTATCTTAAAGTAATAATAAGTTATTTGTAAACATTGCCGATAGAGGATCGGATGGTTTCTTCCATATATATATATATATATATATATATATATATACACACACACAAGATATATATATATATATATATATATATATATATATATATATATATATATATATATATATATATATATATATATATATATATATATATATATATATATATATATATATATATATATATATATATATACACACACACAAGGTATATATATATATATATATATATATATATATATATATATATATATATATATATATATATATATATACACAAGGTATATATTGCCATGCGAATATTAATACGTGAAAATTGCTAGTGAATGTTCAATTCATTTGAGGCTGGCAACCTCAGCATATAGAATGATGATTTCATGAACCACCACTGCAAGGGCTGGTGACTGCTTTATTGCTAGTTTCTTAAAGAGAACTTAAAAGCATAGGTAGTTCCAAGTTCCATATGGAGCAGGCTGGAAAAGATGAAAGAAATGATGTACATTCTAGTTATAATATTTACAAGTACAAACCAGTGTAAAAGTCTGTGACGAAACGGGGCGACCTCTTTCGATCTTTGGTTCTCTCCGGCAGTATAAGTACATTTGTGGTACTGATTTTTATCAGGTGCTGTCAATTATCGCACTTTTATTTTTTTCTTTCTTTTTTTTTCGGCTAAGTAGCAGATATCTGATTTTATCAAATCGTCCTGTAGGTGATAAATGTTACATTTGCAAGGAGTGCTACCCAGATTTGTGGTTATATGTGCGGACAACTAAAACTTACATTGGTCTACGCTATCGGCTTAATTCACCGATAAGACCCGGGGTTTGCGCACCCATACGACAGATAACGAGATTACTGTCTGTGTGTTACATGTGGGTAGAAAAATGTGATGTAATTGCTTCCGGTCCTTGGTTAAAAAGTAATCATAGATTTATTACATTTTAGACAACATGAGTCTACAAATGTGTTTGTAAGAGTGTATACAAGGCATCAGATGTCCATATCTGGTAATACGTGACCTTTGCAGGCACGCACCTTATTTCACTTGGGAATATTTTGAAATATCACAGCCTATCCTGCATGATTTGAAATGATTGGATCTTTCTGATTAGATTCATAATATCACTGGAGGGAATATAGGCTGACAATTTCACAGTTTTATTTCTCTGTGATTTGCACGCTCGCCAAGACATCAGACCTTCGCCAGAGGAAGAACTAGATTCATAATTCCTAATTGTTATCCGGACCTTTTATTGGAGAACCAGATAAGACTTATAAAACACAGGAAATCTCTTTCAAATTTTAATAAGGAACAACCGGGACTAGGAAATTGAAGAAACACGGAGTCAGAAGGGGCAATCTATGTTAAAATTAAAAGAAATCCCAGACACGTGTTGTAAGAGAACGATTCATCTCTTTTATTCATCTGTGCGACAAGTCTGTAGCCATGATTGGCTAAGTTGGATTTACATTTCATATTTTATTACTAACATGTGAACTAACATATATATGTATATATTACCATGTCAATTTTATAGTGTGAAACTCGCTATTGGATGTCAAAATCATTTGAGGCTGGCAACCTCAGGGTATAGAATGATGATTCATGAACCACCACTGCACGGGCTGGTGAATGCTTTATTGATAGTTTCGTAAAGAGAACTAAATGCATAAAGTAGTTCCACGTTCCCTATGGAGCAGGGAGGGAAAGTTGAAAAGAAATGATGTCCATTCTAAGCATAAGACTTACATTTTCAAAGCAGTGTAAATGTCCCTATAAACATATTCACTTTAAAATTAATGTAAGGTTTCACGCTTTAAACCAGTGTAAATGTCCATGGGAAAATATTCATTTTAATTAATAGAAGTTTCAAACTTTTCCACAAGTGCAAATGAAAATGAAACACGAATGAATTTATATTGTGAACACTTTTCAAACAGTGGAGATGTAAATGTAAAACATATTATATCTGTACGTTTAACCTTTTTCATTTAAATGCAATGTAAAGCTAAAGCTATTCAGTTTAAATGTAAAGGAAGTTTTATCCCGAGGGATTAAATTTAATTCTCATCGAGGGTAAACTCTGAGTTAAGTGGGATGGTGAAATAGAAGAGGGGGGAGGGCACATAACTGTGTCGGAGAACGCCATACTCAGAAGAGCGTTTTTTTTCTATTCTTCTATCACAGTTATTGGTGGTACCAGCAGAACGTACTATTTCTGGAACAAGACGGGATTAGTGGCCTACGCTTTAAGACAAAGAACACTGTGTAGACTTTCCTTGAAGTTTCTGGGAAACGAGCTACACCCGACAACCTTGACCAGAGACGAGTGATCAGTGTGAAAAGACAGAACCGTCATTGGCAGCTAAGTTCAAATATACAAGTATGCTGCCATCTGAACTTTCTTACCATTTTTGCAATCCCCAAATACGAGGATGATAGATTTTCCTTATCCATAACTATTCAAATTATTTTCAAACTGTTAAAACTAAAGTGATTATTAAATTTAATTATTTGTAATGTTACAAATTTAACTTCGATTTGATCATTTTAAAGTTACTGCATGTTTGTCTCAGTCAATTACTACACACATTCTAAACAGAGCTATACTTGAATAAGAGAATTCCACTGAGTAAATCAGGGGTGGGGGCTTAACGAGCTGATAAATAAGTGCTTAAATTCTTCACAAAAGGGATTGGCAGGTTACAGAATTAACGTGCTTAGCGACAGCCAGCATTGTTTTCGCTTACCTGAATTTCTTGAGAAGACTCCCGTGTTATAAAAGCTTTATTATAGATCCAGTGTACAGTAAATATATATATTTATTTACAAAAATAAGGTATAAAAATTCAGCATACATCAAAACGTATCAATGGCGTGCGCTGTTGCACGGCCTGAAAACAAAATAACAATTAAATTAAGAGACACTAGAGACAAAAAAAAAAACCCCAATCACATTCACTCTTTCTGTCACCCTGCTGAGGAGCAATAAAAATGGTTAGTGATTAAAACCAACTCTAATTTGGTGGGGCTGTCACTTTAGCCTCCACTCTCTACCATTAATAAGCTTTCTACTGTCTCAGTCCTGGTGACTCTTCCTCAACGAACGGCTACACAGCTTTCTACTTGTTAGGCGATATGCGCCGATAACTACACCACAAGAAATGCTAAAATAATAGACTTGGTTTTTCGAACGCAGACTCAGTGTCTATCCGTCAAATGGATACTGAACAGACCCTACTGGTCCTGTCTATTGTCTCCCTCCTTCTCTAACTCTCTCTCTCTTGGTCTCAGTGTCTCTCTAACACTCGAAGACTGATCATGCGGCGTCTCCGGTACTCTCTTCTCTCGTTTCTATCAGGACCTGGGTATGGTAACCCTGTCACCCGTTCCTGATTTTGGTGATGACGATGTTCGGATATCAAGCATGAGGGACTTGATTAACTGTAGACGCTTCTCTGCTGCTGAACAAACTTTCCCCTTTTCTCCCACTCCGGATTTAGAGGAAGACACAGCCTTGATTTCTGGCTGTATGAAATTACACCAGTCTCCGACCTCGTGTCGTTGTTGGAGACTATAATAGCGACGAGCTCGGGCTGTATGATAATTAAACCCGTTCCCGCTCCTCACTGCAAAAAAACCGTAGGTTAAGTTTCTTTTGCTTCTGACGATAACTCGAGTCCACTGACTACTGAGGTATGTCCGTGTGCCGTGGGTAAATTGGTATTTCCAATTTACGCTCCCCCACTGATTCGCCGGGACTCGCTGAAATTAAAAGAAACAGCGACTCATGTACACCCACTCTAAAATCACTTATGTCTAACATATACGATACATAAAATAATTCTATCCACGTGTCACTTCATTCTCACTCCTTCTCTCCCCTTCTCTCGTTCTGCATAACAATACATAAAATAATACTATCTCACGTGGCACTAAAATCACACTCCTCCTCCCCTTCTCTCGTTCTGAAAACCGATACCTAAAATATTCCGACCCACGTGTCTCTCTATCTAAAATCGGCCAGGTAAAATAAACAAAAGCCCAGACACCGTCTGACAGGTTACATGGCCGTTACGCATGGCCGATCACGTGTTCACACATGACAAAATAGGGAAATCCTTTTACCCATTAACACAGGAGTTTCCCTGGCTTACTCCAATTTAAATTAAACCTCGCTGTAGGACTGATGTATTTCCCCAAGCCGTATAATTCACTGATAACATAAGCTCACTGCATTCCTCACATTTAAGGCTCAGAAAAATTAACGTACACACCAAGGATTTCCCAATAAAATTACATTAGAAAATATACAGGAATAAATGGGGGTTTCCCAATTCTACCAGTAGGAGCACACGTGTCTCTCATAACTTCACACTCTCCGATCTATTGCCAAAAAATCCTAAAAAGACTTAAGCACACTTTTTACGTTTACATCGTTCTACAAAGATAAAAATTAATGGCGCTACCGTTTAAACTCTAAGTTAATGTCTCCCACGAACTTAACTTACGGGCCGAGATTTCTCAAAAACCCACTAAGTAAAACGATTAAAAAAAATAGTTACATACCTATTATCGTTTTTTGTTCCCACAATGGAGACGATAATACGAAGTCTTGCGGCTGACACTTATTTCTACATAGAGACCGAATCCCCGTTTTCTGTCTCATTATATACAAGAGAAAACACCCACGCAAATATACTCCTACGTATCTGCTCGGACCAATGGCAGCTCTAGGAAAAATCAATACTAGCCCTTACGCAAATCCCGCGTTGTCCGAAAATTTGCGTCACATTACGTGATGGCCACGTGTGTCTGGCGCGTCATACAGGCGTGCCCGAAAATATCGATTTTCGTAAACAATGAAATTTACGGGAATCGCGAAAAATCAGAAGAAAGTAAAACTGGCCGAGTGAAAAATAAACCTACCGACCTAAAACGAACCCATTAAAATTACCTCCTCAAAAATACCGAACACGATATATTCACATGAGAAGAAACAAGGCAAACCCATATAATTACAAAGTGAAGAGAAATGGTGAAAACTCAAACTAGAACCACAGAATCGGGCCGGAAATACAAAATAGACGACAGAATCGGGCCGGTTGAAAGACAGAATTAAAGTGCGGCATCACAGGGGCCCATAACTATGAATTGGAAAACGCAATACTCAGGAGAGCGTTTTGTTTCTATTCTTTTACCATAGATGTTGGTGGTACAAGTGAGGGTAGTAATCTCTGGAACAAAGTGAGGGTAAAAGTGGAGTGACGTCAAACTAGACACCATCATCAGAGGGTCTTAGAGACGCGGGACCAGCTTTGCAGTTACTCCCTTATCTTACTTGGAACGTGCTGCGCCTTTAATCTTGACCAGAGACGCAAGAACTCCAGTGACCTATCTGCACAGAACCCAAAAACCCAGCGGGAGCAGAACCTACTGTTTGCAGCTAAGTGAAACTTAAAATCTGCCAAGTGACTTCTTATATAAAACCTCAAGCACACCACAACAGTTATGATAACTTTCTGTTAAAGATTATCCATTTTTTAAAAACTGTTAAAACTTAAGTGATTATTAAACCTAGTTATTTGTAAATATACAAACTTAACGCCGATTTAATCATTTTGGAAGTACTGCGTGTTTGTCTCAGCCAATTTACTAAATACACTCTAAACAGAGCTATACCATAATAAGAAGAATTCAGGGTAAATCAGGGTGGGGGCTTGAACGAGCTGAAATTAATAATTGTTTAATTCTTCATAAAAGGCGGCGGACCGATATAAGTTAACAATTGCCCTGCCAATGCAGCATTGTTCTTGACTTCGGAAATATCTTATGGATACACCCTTGAGATAGAGGCATCATTATCCTTCTATCTACAAATCTGCCAAGAGTAATCTTGTGCGAAGGTAGACACCTTTGAAGGCCCACATTCGATACTCTCAAGTTTTGGCCATTGTTGGACCACTACTGCAAAGCAGGGGAGGCAAATCCGTGACAATTTAATTTCGAGAGAAACAGAGTTTAGAGTAGAGTGGAAAATGATGATGGAAAGCTCAGTGATAGAAAATGTAGAGATTTAATAGTTGCTTCACAGCGTGCTGGAAGAGAGTAAAGACAGACTTATTTACGACAAATCGTTTCTCTCAATCTTCTCTTCCGCTCTCCTGGTCAAACAATTATTTGCCAGTTTTCCAGACACACCTCTGCGCGCACACCGATTTGGTGTTTTCAAACACACAGACGACGTAGATACAAACTATATTAAAACGGATAGGGGAAAAGTTGGGCTTTGGGTATATCCAACACACAGAACTAAATGAGTTTATGTGATTTTATTCACTTTAAACATCAATCACTAACAAATATCAGGTATTACATAAATTATTATAAGTACACAAATGCAAATAACAAGTTTGGGAGGGGTGATGAAGATTGGTATCGACTAAGCCCTTCCCGCTTATTAGACAAAGATAAACCCAGTCCAGAGATAGATAATATCAGGAACACGGGTACGTTAACCTAACAGTGAAGTTAATTGCTCTGAAAGAGGTGTTACAAAGTTAGGTATAGGAGATAGAAAAAAACCTGTTCTTCCCAGCTGTTCTTCCCTTTACTAAGCAAATGGAAAGGAGGGGGGTTTAAACAGAGTTAACCAATTATCAACTCCCCCTTAAAGGAACAATGCAGGGAATACAGAAAAATTATATTACTAGGCAAGAAAGTTAACAACAGGGTTACCAAATGAAAAAGATTAAATTTCCTGTCATTCATGCACACGCGTCAGGATCCACATTCATATACTCACACACTTACCGAATGCAGCCTCAGACGATCCATAAATGTATATAAAAACAGCAAGTATTCTCTTGACATATGAACTGTCTAGTCCTTCGATGTCCCGCCCCAGATGTTTGCGAGGTTTTTTGCTGGTAACAAATATTCTCACTTATCGCAAGACTTGAAGACTAAGAGTGCTTGTGTTTGTATTATATAAAAAAGGAGTCTATGGGATGGCACTGACACAGTTCGGCACAGGGGTGAAAATGAAGTGGTCTCTTTTAATCTTCCGCTATGGTAAAATTCCTTCGATGCGTGATGATAGTTTTATTAAATCCAATTGAGGAAAAACTAGGCTCAGTCACAGTCAGGAAAATATGTACTCTCTCACAGTAAACAGTAAATATAATATCGCTACTGGCGATGATTACCTTCCAGTTTATCTTACAGGTTTGTAATAGTAATTTGATGATTGTTCTTTAAAATGTTCTTGGGTGGGCTTTATTTCATTTAATTCTGACAGCTAGGTCGCAAAAGGACCGCCACAAGATTATATTTAAAAGAAATGTTTCTTCAATATGACTGGAAGTTTATAGGATGATTTCTTTATTTCTTTCTTTATTTAGCTGGGACCGCAGGTTACGATCACTCTGTGTGAAAGAAAAAAGACATGTAACATACCGAAAAATCAAGCGCGATAAATTTCCCGTTAAGCCTATATTACACTCGAGTATTTAATTATGTATTTAATAAACACTGCGCGAATTCTAGTGGTTAAAAACACACATCTATAAAACTAGGACTTAACTGAATTTATTAATTTATAAATTCCTTCGCGACTTTAAAAGTTAATTTAAGCATCTATTATCTTTTGAAATAATATAATAGATAGATCATTATATTTACAACTGGAACTATTGAGATGGTTTAATTTAATAGATTTAAATTAACACAAAATCCATTGAAATAGAATGACTGAACTAGACCACTGATCACTTTACACAATATATTACCGCTTTGCACAGAATAGAAATCACTGCAAATATATATATAAAATCCAGGGGAAAATCTATAACAAGATTTCAATAAAGCTAGTGCTTCTGTAAAGGTCTGGCCAGCGAGTGATAAAATGTCTATTCTTCATGGTCTATTTATCTAAAATGGAATGTAAGTTGAGTGGGACATGATAAACTTGACAGCTTATTTGATCTCATGAACTTTTGAGGATCTGACCGCCAAATCAAGGGAAGAAGCCGCCCCCTGGTCTTCATATCTCTGTTCGCTGCTGCCCGTTTCGGCTTTCCCCGTTCGCTCGGTTCTGCGACTGACACCGAGACGCGAAAATAGCGGCAAGCAACTGCGTCTCGTATCAGGGACCACTACTGTCTGTGATGGCGCCGATAGTCTCCCCTGAAATCCCTCAGTCTGTCTTTTTGATCGTGGTCGCTGTATCTGTTTGATTCTGGCGACGCCCCCCACTGGCCAAGTTAATTAAAGTAACTGCCTATGATTGTTCAAGAGATGTTAGTGGGCGTGATTTAATCTCTCCTTAAATCAATGCGATGACCAGAATGAACGATAGGTAAACTTTCCGCATATCAATCAGCAAACGTGTTTGCCCTTATTGTGAAACAGTTGCATAGCTAATGAATCCACGTGAAAGAAGTCCCGTTTTACAAGAATTACAACAAAGTTCAGGGTCAGCCGAGTTCGTCCATCACACCCGGTACCTCTAGATTTCGAGGCGGACTCCATACCTCTTAGTCACTCCGACCCCCACTCGCCGAGTTCTCGATTTCTTGTTATCGTTCTTTTGTCCATACAGAAAGCATTATGACCGGCTGTAACGTAGACTATTTTCTCTGTCCTTTGCAAAATCAGACAATCTCTGAAGAACACAGGACTGGACTGGAACCAGGTCAAAAGGAAGACAGCCGATAGGATAACAGGTGCTCTCTCTGGCTTACCTCTACACTCCAGGGTAGAAGAAGAACGACCAAGTAAGTAAGTAAGTAAGGCATTGTTGTTTGTCATATTAAGACGCATTACGTAATTTCCGTTTACTCCGCCGAAGCCTGCATTAAAGAATTAATAAATAATGAAGGACACCCGAGTCATGTGAGTAAATAAATAAGTAAATAAATAAAGGCAATTAACAGGCACTCTTTGAAAATAAAGGATGACATCAGACAACAGAAAAGAAATATTAGTGACAGGCTTACCGGAAATCGAACCAAGGATCAAGGTGATGGCGCCGTTTGGATGGTAGTTGGTTCGATTCCTGGTAAGCCTATCAATTATATTTCTTTTCTGTTGTCTGGTGTTGTCTTTATGTCAAACGAGTGCTTGTTAATGACCTATATTTATTTATGTATATAATAAAACATGTATGTGCTCTTGCAATGATGGTTTATGTAATAATTTGTTTTACATTTTGGGATTGTTGTCCCCCATGCACAACCTCATGCTAGTTGATTTGTCGAGGGAACAATAGTCCTATTCTTTCTGAATTTCTTCGGAGACCTCCGAGAACTAGATGTAGGAATCAACATTCTAATCTAAACACGGTTTAAAAACTTAACGAAAACTTGACGCAAAACTATCATTTAAAAAATATTCACATAATATCTGAAGACCCAGTGGGTACCAACAGTGGTGCACGTCCCACCGCTGAAAAGCGCCGGACTACACCACTTCCTGCCACAGCTTGCGAGACTGTTCAGGCTAACAATCTTACTGACACACAGTGTGACTGCAATTGGTGTATCTGTGAGGAATTCTTCTTCAGGAGTATAATGTAAGTATTTGTAGTACGATGTAAGTATTTGTAGTATAATGTAAGTATGTGTAGTATAATGTAAGTTTTTGTAGTATAATGTAAGTATTTGTAGTACGATGCAAGTATTTGTAGTATAATGTAAGTCTTTGTAGTACGAAGTAAGTATTTGTAGTATAAAGTAAGTATTTGTAGTACGATGTAAGTATTTGTAGTATAATGTAAGTATTTGTAGTACGATGTAAGTATTTGTAGTATAATGTAAGTATTTGTAGTACGACGTAAGTATTTGTAGTATAATGTAAGTATTTGTAGTACGATGTAAGTATTTGTAGTATAATATAAGTATTTGTAGTACGAATACTTCTCGTTAACATTCGCAATATACAAATGAGTAACTGATTTAGAACAGCAGTCGGCAACTTAGGAGCTGTATGAATGTACTTCACAAACATGGAGCTGTCTAAAGATGTACCTGATAAAAATATGTTTGTTTTAAGGAGTATTTAGAATTCGGAATAATTTACTCTAAGCCCTGAAAAGGACTGCTAACCCGACCAGCGGTGATAGATACTAAGTCCTGAAAAGGACTAACATTATCTATCTGCTAGCATGATGAAGTCATGAAAAGGACTACCAGCTATGACAGCGCTGCATTTACCTCCTCAGTGTTCAGCGAACACCGGCTGAAGGATAGGGCTATAGTCCGTTCGGAAATTCGTGCCCACAGAAAGCGTCAATTTTCTCCAAAACTGTTTGTTGTATGGACATGACTTTTTGCATGCAGTCTTAGATTTTCCATGCAGTTATTAATATATTTTTTGCCCTTACAAAACTCATGTCGTGTTCGAATTTTCTTCTTTACGTTATATAAAAAACTGTTACTGTTGTCTGGGTTAATTTTTAGTAGCTTTACAGGAAAGTTATAAGATCCGTTCAAAAATATTTTTTTTTTTTGGTTTGAATTAGTGTAGTGACTACATGTCCGCACGAGTGCGCACCTATTGTACACAGTCGCGAGTAACTAATTCAAAAAAAAATATATATATTTTTGAACGGATCTTGTAACTTTCCTGTAAAGCTACTAAAAATTAACCCAGACAACAGTAACAGTTTTTTATATAACGTAAAGAAGAAAATTCGAACATGACATGAGTTTTGTAAGGGCAAAAAATATTTTAATAACTGCATGGAAAATCTAAGACTGCATGCAAAAATTCATGTCCATACAACAAACAGTTTTGGAGAAAATTGACGCTTTCTGTGGGCACGAATTTCCGAACGGACTATAGTGGAAAATTTCCGTAAAAGGATTTATTTTCCACCCTCCGTCACTTGGAGATTTACCAAATCATCCTATGTGGCCTACCGGTATACGCGATTGACACTTTGCCTACCTTGATCTAGAGCCTACTGCTAATTATGTTCTTTAACAGTGGTCCGCAACATTTTTTTTTTACTTCACGGCAAAGTGATCTTCTAAATTCCACGGCATCCTATCCCAACTAACATAATTACCGATGTACGTTATGTCGGTCGGTTTCACTCAAAATAGTAACTCGCGACAGAAAAAAAGTGCGCAACGCACGGCGTGCAACTTGCGCGGCGTGGGTGTTATATAAAACAAATACTTTGTTTTTTTTTTGTTTTTTTTTATTCTTTCACGAAACTAGTCGCGCTCGACCAAGAAAAAGTGCGTAAAAATTGGTGTGCATGAGCCCTCACACGGTGTACAAATCATGGAAACTTGAAAGTTTTTGTTAAAACCACGTATTATCAGGGAACACTCTTTGAAAACAATCCACGCACTTTCACACGAAATTTTGTCATCAAAGAGCTTGTAAATTGAATCTAAAATAACATAATTCTCGCCGTGTGTACGTTGGTCACAGCTGAGGAATGCAACCGTGTTGTAAAATTGTATTGTTTCCATTATATATACTCTCCCGAAAATAGTTACAATCAACAAAGAAATGCGTTCAAATGACGGTGTTCATGAACAGTTTGGTTACACTGTATAATGGAAAGAAACCAAAAACACTCTAAGAATGTACTTCTATCTGCTCATCCTGGAACGGAAACAGCACACTATAATTAAAAACCCGTCAAGTTTGATGGGTTATTGCTAGTACTATAATATTTGAATTGGTGGGTATGGTAAATATTAAAAAAAAAAGATTTGCTGCAATCATGAGACAATGCATGCAGCCTAATATTCTGAGGTGGATAACATATAAATATGTATACCTTTGTAAGGTAGGGTCTTCTTCTTGGATTCATAACTGCTTTCTGTCAAAAATGGTTCTTGAGATTAAAGGCGATTTATGAAAAACTATTATGCTTTGCTGTGTGTTTTGCTTTTTATTGTTTTCTCTTTCTTGTTTTTAAAGAAATCAAGCCCCAACACATAAATTAGAACTTTTAATTCAAATATCGTCAGTCCTATTGTATGGATCTGAAATGTAGTGAACAACAAAAACAACAATTAAAAAGTAAAGGACTTTCATAAATAGGTGCTTGCGTATAATAGAATTACTGTGGTGGTATGACAAGATCACTAATGTGGAACTGATGACACGAACCAGACAAGTGCCAGTGGAACAAGAGATGAGAAGACGACGCTGGCGATGGATAGGAGAAAAACAGAAGAAACATGTTGTAAGCATTACAAGACATTCCTTTTTTTTGGAGACTCACGGGTAAGGAGACGTAGAGGGAGATGGAAGAATACACGGAGAAGAGAACTGGAGACAGACATGAAGGGATTGAAGGAGACATGGAAAGACCTTGAGCTGATGCCACGTGACAGGAAGACTTTGTATAAGTTTGTTGAGGGTCTCTGCTCCTTGGGGAGCTGAGTGATGATGAATGAATGATGAATGAATGATAGCAAAGGTCAATTATTGATATTTGGAGGTCACAAATTTTCTGGAATATAATTGAAAAGTTACTTGCTACAGAAAACAACACTGTATAAGCACATGAATATTTTGGAGCAGTCTACATGTGCGTGGACCGGCTGAAATATCAATATATACTCATGGAACAAAGTAAGTGTGCAACACTTGATAGGGCACTGTGCGTGATTTCACGGACGAAATGAAATAAAAGTTGGCACACAATGTGGTTGAATATTGAATAAAAGACCAAGTGATCACTTTGATTTTAGTGAAAGTGTCATGAAAGAAAGATAAAAACTAAAGTCAGTGTGGCATCCCCACGAAAAAAATGAAATCTTGATTTCAGTACCGTGTACGCCCACGGCGACCGTTGCCTCAATTGGCTGTGTGTGGTGTACCCGGAAACGGGGCCTCCCAGTACTGAGACACAGTTAATTCCCCGATGTCACTTATCGGTGCAGAGTTGAGAGAGATGGCTGAGCATCACAATCCCCCCTGTGTTGCAGCATGATGAGAACCCAGAATTGCACACTGAGCTTGGGGGGATCACTTGGGCACCAGACTTAATACTGGCTCTTGACTGGATGGCCGCATGCAGGAGATTTCTACAATGGGGGGTTGGCAGGTGGTGGGTAATTGGAAGTGGCTGTGTGCAGGACGTGAGGATTTCTTGGGTGAGCCCAGAACCAGAGCACAGCATTGTGCAAGCTCTGCATAGTTGGAGAGCCCCCTGGATGACGGGGAATGCACAGTGTGCTACCCCACCTGTCCCCAACTGCTAACTTAGAACCAGAAGTGGGGTCCTCTGTATGCGTGCCAGGCCAGGATAAAATGCCTGGGAAAGAGACTGGAGCTCAGAACTCCCTAACTCAAAGTTGCAGGATGGCAGGAAAGACAGGGCTATTTTGAAGATAATGCAACCATATTTTCACCATACGAGCTCGGACGCCGCCTCGGTAAACAAGGTCCGCGCAGAGCAGTGACACCCCCAGGCTGCTTGCGAATAGTCTACTACTGGGAACATAAACAGATTAGGGATGAGCCCACTCTCCCGTTGAACAGGTGCTAAAGTCATAGATACTGGGCCAGAAGGCGCACCGGAAACCACAGTATCACGCAACTCGCTTTTTTTTTTCTATGGAGAGTACACCGTCAAATAAATCTCGTACTGGTGCTCGCCCTGTGGAGCTCCACCAGGCAGGTGCAGTGCCGGGCTCTGAGCCTCGACAGAGCCCACCCTCAGCTACTGGAGGACCCTCTAGACCGTCTTGTGGAGTCAGCAGACGGCGGAGGAGAACTACTGACCAAAACAAAACAGAAAAAGAGAAACCCAGAGTGCCACTTGTCATGATGCACTGGAATGCAGAGGGAGTGAACAGCAAGCAGGCTGGATACAGCAAAAAGACAGAGCTGGAAAACATCTTGTATGAGAAGCAAGTCAGTGTTTGCTGTATCCAAGAGACTCACTTGAAAGCAGATCAAACCTTTAAAATAAGGGGATATCAATGCTTCAGATCCGACAGAAAAGATAGACGAAAAGGAGGAGTACTTACTCTTGTAAGGAATAACATTCCTGCACACGAAAGGAAAACCTTCATGAATGGAGCAGAATATCAGCTGTTGCAGATAAAGGTAGACAAGATGGAAATAGAACTCCTGAACTATTACTGTCCGAACAACAAACCCCTGAGTCTCAGCTCTATACAGGTACCAGCCACCAACTTTATAGCAGTTGGAGACTTTAATAGCCACTCCCAGAGCTGGGGCTATAACCATCTGGATCACAGAGGGGAAGAGGTTGAAACTTGGCAAGATGATCACTCCCTAATCCTAGTCAATAATGCCACAGATACTCCTACCTTCTACTCCAGAGGATGGCACACAACTTCAACACCAGATCTTGCCTTCTCCACACCAGATATAGCTGGATCTATTAGTAGAGAAGTAGGAGACCAACTAGGGGGAAGCGACCATCGCCCAATCTTTCTTACTGTCCAGAGTGCAACTCTCAGTACAGGCCCAGCCATTACAAGATGGAACTACAAAAAAGCCAACTGGGGTTTATTCAGGCATCAGGTGAACACGCTGCTGTCTACCCTCAAGGTACAGAACAAAGACATTAATGAAGTGGTAAAAGACTTCAACAGATGCATACTACAAGCTGCAAAAGAAACCATTCCCAAAGGATGCCGGCGTAACTACATACCATACTGGTCCAGCACACTCCAAGAACGTCAGGAAGCTATGGACAGGGCTAGAAAGGACGCAGAGTCTCAGCCTTCACTTGAAACTCACAACAAATGGAAAAAGGCTGTAGCAGAGTTTCAGAGAACAAAGCTAAAAAAAAAACGGAAAAGCTGGAGAACTAAAACGGCATCGCTGAACCTTGAGAAAGACGGCAGGAAACTTTGGAGATTAGTCAAGTCTCTAAATGAAGAGCGTTCCTCACCTAGGCAGACTATCACATTGGATGAAGGTGGCAAACTTTTCAGAGGAAAACAAGCTGCAGACTTGTTTGCTAGAAGATACAGTTCAGAAAGCAACTTACCCATTAACATAGATCATCAGAGAGAGATAAGAAAAGAAATACTGGCAACCATGGGACAGACAGATACTCCTGCCCCAATGAGGGAACCCATCACACTAGGAGAACTACAGAAGGCTATTTCCAAGCTTAAGTTTCAAAAGTCACCCGGCCCAGACAAAATCAGCAACGAAATGCTAGTAAATCTGAGCTCAGCAGCAAAGACAAAACTGCTTGAGATATTCAACCACAGCTGGTTGAAAGGAACGGTACCCCAAGTATGGAGAGAAGCCATCACAATACCCATACTAAAGAAAGGGAAATGTAAGACCGAGGCTGCAAGTTACCGGCCAATCAGTCTCACAAGCTGTGTTGGGAAGACTATGGAGCGAATAGTCAACCACAGATTGAAATGGTATTTAGAGTCTGAGCAGATCCTGGTGCCGGAACAAGCTGGATTTAGAGAATGCTACAGTATAGAAGACCAAGTTACTTACTTGTCTCAAGCAATAGAAGATGCCTTCCAGGAGAAGAAAAAGGTCCTAACGATCTGGGTCGACTTCAAGCAGGCCTTTGACAAGGTGTGGAAAGATGGCCTCATTGCAAAACTTAGGAGAAGTGGAATCCAAGGCAACATGATGAAATGGATCCAGTCATACTTGCATAACAGGAGAACTAGAGTCACTCTTGATGGTCTGCAGAGCAGAAAAGTGTTGCTCCATCAGGGGGTACCTCAAGGAGGAGTAATTTCCCCAACACTCTTCCTTGTTTACATCAATGACCTGGTGAAAGATCTCCCTGCAGGAGTTAAAGCTGCCTTATATGCAGATGACCTAGTACTCTGGTGCGCTGATGAAAATGTCACCACAGCAAATTATAGAATGCAGCGGGCAGCAGACATGCTAGTGTCATGGGCAGAGAAATGGCTTATCACAATAAACACAGACAAAACCTCCACAACACTGTTCTCCCTCGCCCCCAAGGACAAATCAGCTAACATACACCTAGGGACAACCGTGATCAAGGAAGAAAGCTACCCCACCTATCTGGGGGTGACATTTGACCAAAGGCTTACATGGAATAAGCATATTGAAAAACGCAGAAGGAAAGGCCCGAAGACGACTAGGCATACTCAGAAAATTAGCAGGTACCAACTGGGGAGCAAATGAACGAAATCTAAAGAAGATTTATAATGGAGTAATAAGACCACACTTAGAGTTTAGCTCAGCAGCATGGTCATCAGCTGCTAACTCACATCTGCAGTCTTTGGACAAGGTGCAAAATCAAGCTCTCAAGCTCATTACAGGAGCCATGAAAACTACACCAATAACAGAGATGCAGAAGGTTGCTGGATTACAGACATTGTCCCATAGAAGAGACACAAAAACCATGATCCAGATGGAAAAGTACAACAGTATGCCAATGCACCCGATGAAGGCAAGACTAGATGATCTGGCATTGGGACGTCTAAAGCGTAGCAGCTTTGTGCATCGGGGGAAAAGACTTATAAGACAGCATCAAGAAGACCTATCCATGAAGACAACACCACTGAAGCCCACCCTATACCCTGTACCATGGGAGCAGGCCAGCAGTGCCCTCCAAATTAATACATCAGTCAGTGGTCTCACAAGTGGATGTGAGTATAATGATCTGCAAAAAACGAACTGCTACATTGAGTATGATCCAAGAAAGCTATCCCGATCAATCATGGATACATGCCTATACAGATGGATCAGCAACTAATGCTGTTAGGAATGGAGGTGCCGGTATCTTTATCTCATATCCTGACAACCACTATGAGACTAGGCACATTCCCACTGGTAAATTCTGTTCCAACTATACAGCTGAGGTTCAAGCTCTAGAGCAAGCTGCAAATATGATTTATAACACCAACTCTGACTGCCACCAGGTAGTCATCCTCACAGATGCACTGTCTGTCCTGCAAGCTCTCAAGGGTGGTAAACTCCCGCATCTGAGAAATGAACTAAACAAGGTAGCTGCCAAAAAGAGAACCATACTTCAGTGGGTACCATCTCATTGTGGTGTACCCGGAAATGAAAAGGCAGATAAACTTGCAAAAAAGGGAGGAGAATGTGAACAAGAAGATAATGAAGTCACATACTTTGAGAAAAAGAGAGCTATCCAGACTATCAGAAGAGAACAGAACCAACCCAAAGACGACTATCACACTCTCGACCGGCAGGGACAGATAACTATTTTTCGACTCAGGACAGGGCATAACAAACTGAATAAACACATGCACAAGCTACGATTGTCTGCTTCACCACTGTGCACATGTGGATTAAACGAACAAACTGCTGAGCATGTTCTACAGGACTGTCCTCTGTATGACCAGTTAAGAAAGATATACTGGCCCAATGACTCAACACTAAACTCAAAGCTATATGGAGTTAAAGAGGAACTTCAAACAACAGTCGAATTCATCATGAGAACTCGTCTGACGGTGTAATCATCAAAGATGCGATCGCAAGAAGAAGAAGAAGTACCGTGTATGTCCACCTAGAGCTGTTATCACTGCCTGACAGCGCCTTCTCATCGAGCCAAAGACACGTTGGATATGTTGTTGGGGGATGTTATTCCATTCTTCTTGCAACGCTTGTGCTAACTGGTGGTGGTTTTCAGGAGGATTTTGTCTTCTTCGCAGCCTACGCTCCAGTTCGTCCCACAGGTGCTCGATGGGAGAAAGGTCCGGGGAAACAGGTCTTAAACCTGGAATGTTCCTGGCAGTCCATGTTGCCTGAATAAACCTGTTACGCAAGTGCATAAGGCGTATGTAACGGTCTTGTGCAGGGGTGGTAACTAGTGGTCGGCCACTTCTATGGCGATCAGCAGTGGATCCAGTTTGGTGGAAACGAACTTGAATGCGTGATATAGTGTTCCTGTGAACATTGAAATGTTGTGATACAGCTAATATAGTCGCTCCAGCAGCTAACATCCCTATAGCTATTGCTCGCTGTTGTTGGTTCAATCTTGGCATTGTCAAAAAAGATGTTTATGTTGGACTCTTGGTACTCTCTATTTCAACGATTACGTTTTCACATGCTTGTGATTAGAGCTACACACTTACCTTCCTTTTATCTGTGATAAATTCTCCCCTACGGCACTTTTCACGTGATTTATCTTGCACCGTGATTATCTCCCCATGAATAGTGCGATCCAATTGTAATTGCACGGGTAAGTGAACAACACTCACACAGAAATGTGTGCCAACTTGCATTTGAGTTCACCCAAGAACACACGCACAGTGCGCTGTTGAGTGCTGCACACTTACTTTTTTCCATGAGTATATATAAAATCACAGCTTTTTCTGTCACTAACGCTAAGGGATGCAACTTTGGTTGAAAGTTAGACATGAATTGTATTGTTTCCCTTATATGTACTCTCCCGAAAATTGTAACACTCGACAAAGAAAAGTACGCAAATGACGGTGTGCACATAAATATTTATAGAATGTGTGATCCCGTATACACACATTGGGATCCTCGCTGCTGCTACGTAGTTCGTGTACTGTGTTGATGCACAGTGATTTAAAAAAAAAATATGTTTGAATAAGTAAAATTGCCGTTAGGTATTGGTGCTTTTGTACGAGTATTTAATTCACGTCTTATGACGGAGTTTTACACTAGTTTACAAATATATTTACATATATATGTATACAAAGGGTATGAACAGTCAATGTGCGTGTTTAGACGATCAACTAACAAATGCTCATGTTTTGTCATTATGTTTCATGATTTTACTTACAGTCTGCCCAGGAACGTATAACACGCCTCTCACGCTGGGTAGTCACTCGCAGTTTAAACCAGGGGCGGCCATCTAGACGACATTTTGGAGGACGCAATACTGGTGGTAATTTTAGAAACGGCAATGCATATCCTTTTCTTCGAACAGAAAATGTGGATGGATAGGCAACCTCGACAACTGTGTAACATCCATATTTTCTTGTGCGAGTTTAACAAAGCTGGGTAGTATTTCTATATCATATATGCCCCTAGTAATGTTTTTGTAGTACAAAGCTGGGTAGTATTTCTATATCAAATATGCCCCTAGTAATGTTTTTGTAGCGTCTCTTTCGTAAATATATATATATATAATCTGTTTTGAACAGTATTTACCATTATTCTTTAATTCAGGGGTCGGCCACCAGTCGATCCTGATCAACCGTTAATCCCAGTGAATAGTTTGGAATATCCGACTGCGGGGGAGGGGGGGGGGGAGATTTTTCAAACTAGGGACATTTTTGACAAGACCTCTCCCGCCGGCATTTATAATCACTGTGTCCCTGGAATCAAAGGAGCTTGGCTACTGAATATATAGTCGTGAACTGCATGAGATAGGAACGCAGTCTTTTCTGTGTAAGGTTCATCATCCCGCTGCCCCCGCTTAACATTTCACTCACTCACCCACACACTCCCACACAACTAAAGTGTTACTAAAGTAAATCCCAAAAGCTCCCTGGGTTGCTGACCCCTGCTATTAGTCAAATGTCAAGTCAGTCCTGTAGTTGGGTTCTGAAACATAAGAGACGAACAAACACCAACAACCGCAAAGTTAAAGGCGTTTATAAATGGGTGCTTGTGTTGAACAAAACGTCTGAAATGGTATGTGAAGGCCCATAAACGTGCAGGTGATAACAAGTAGCAGTGTTCCTCTGAGTGTTAGGGTTTTTCCTTGGCCCCCCCCCCCTCCCCCCTAACCCCAGTCTACCATTATCTGATCTCAAATTTAAGCGTTACATTTTTCTCTCATCAGATAAGTTTCATTTTTGCTTTCGGTTTGCTCTGCGTTAGTTTCAACAGAGTATTACTGTGGCTACATATTTGGGCTTTTCCTTGCGCCTCGGTCTGCCATATCCGGGTCCCAGTTTTAAGTCTGACATTTTTGTATCTCCAGACTGGTTGCGATGTGTAGTTTATTTAAAAACAAATTATGTCACGCGCCCTAATATAACTGACTAGGTTGATCAGGACGCGCCTCGTCACAACGAGGCCAAGTTTTATATTTCAAAAAAATGTGCAGTTCCCGGGGGTCTGTGATGAGACAAATAAAGAACAGGACTAGTGATCCTTCATGCATGTCGTACAAGGCCAATAATATGATGTTCTGCATGGAGTAGGCAGCCTCATCGTGTAACAAAAAGGATGCTATGGTCCTTCTCACCATTGTAAATAACTGCACATAAACGCACGCACACATACACACGCGCACATAGTGTCAGATGAGCTGTTTGTCTAGGGCGCCAAATACCCTAGCACCGGCCCTGCTTCTTAATCATCGCATACGACATAATTTATCTCTCCTGTGCTCCGAACAGGGAACATGTTTGACCCGGACAGGAAAGAGTTGGTACGTATGCACTACCTGAAGGAAAGAGTTGGTACGAATGCACTACCTAACAGTAATTGTCGTTTCATTTTCTTACAGTTATTCGGATATGTGAGTAGTGTTGGCAAATGATACGTCACTGCCCTGGATTTCTGACTTCCTGTTTCAATTTCTCAAGTCTTCCATTTTCTGTGAAAGCTGTGATGAAATCATTTATGTACATTTGCTAACTTTCGTTCTCTCCGGCAGTATCACTTCATTTCTTCAATTTCCTCACTCATCGTCCTACTATTTGGCATTCTTTGTGCACTTACATTTTTTGCTCTGACCACTCCCTAGACTTGTTTACGTTTCGCCATGTGAATCGTAGTAATACAAGGCTAATTAGACAGATCAGCAGATAATACTTTATCACTTAAGTCGTGTAGCCACCTTTGATAAAGACGGTCATTGTTGACACACAGGTGGTATCGGCCGATCGATAGAAAGAAATCCGTCTGAGAGATGAACGCATAAACACAGGTGATACATGTAATCGCTTCCGCTGTACCATCTCTGTCAATATTACAGATAACCTGTCAGAAGAGACAATATGGGCGGAAGGTATTATCCAGGAAATAAGTTCACCGATGTGTTTGTGAGTTTGTACAAATACGATCGGAAGTATTATTGCCATATTTGAAAGAGGACACGAGTTTAAATTTTAAAATTGATATTTTAAAACACGCGGGGGATAGAAAGATTTAACTCCCCGACCCACATAGTTCTAAAGAGCTTACCATTGGTTTAATTTGAGAACCGGAATAGACTTTGGCTTTCATTGGCAAGTTGGTCTACAAACACAATCTGGGACTTGAACTGAGAAATGGAAATATAATCTAGCAAAATTGGACACACAAATCAGACTGCATCGCAACGTCAAATTAGCAACTCCCAGTAGTCAGAGAGAAGGATTGGACAAAGTATTCAAGAATTAATAGTGACAGATCAAAGTATTTGGGCGTCTTTATAACTTTAAAAAAAGTCCGCAGTTTTAAATACCAAGACTGGAAACTTAAGGAATCAGAGCACCCGTCATAAGAGGAATACTAAAATTTCCCCAACCAAGTGTTCAAAGCATCTAAACGAAGTTGCTGTGTCCATTCTACTGTGCCAGGAAATTGAATATCCCATTGGAGTAAGTTGTGAACATATAGTTTAAAATGTGAATTGTGACATGTATGTACTTGCTAAGTGGTTGTTACACCAGTCATAGGAGGTTGGCAACCTCAACATATGAAAATAGTATATTCATAAACCACTACAACAAACGCTGGTGATTGCTTCTTGCTAGTCGTACAGAAAACCGGCAGCACAGGTGACCCCAGATTCCGAATGGAGCAGTGAGAAGTGATTATTACATCACATGTGCCTAAAGTGTAAGGTATCGTTTTGTGAGATATATGTACTTTGTTAATTGTAATTCAGGCAAGCCACTGCTCTCGCTCTGTCCAGACACATTTTCTCCATTTAAGTGACAAGAAGAATAACGGTGATTTCTAATCATATTCCCTGAGTTATACTGTGTATACTCAGGGAGAATAATTATTCAGAGAGGCTAACATTGGTGGATGGACAGCGAGACAATGCATCTGTTAATTTGCAGCATACAAATGTACTTAGCAGAGGCATTTGCACTTTTTTCCCCTAAAGTTCGTGGTTCGAAGCTACAAGACGGTTCTTAGACCAGACCAGTCTGAAGTACGATTCTTCGCCACTATCTCGTGATTCAAGAAACTGGCTTCGACACCAACTACCTACAGTGGACACGTTGTAAAGACACGCACCTTGACATTAAGAGTGAAGTTCATTTAGACGCCTCTAGAAAAGAGTCCTCATCGCAAAAAACCATGACAACGACCCAGTGCACAAAATACTTAGCTTTGACACAAATTACCATCAGTCCCCAATGAAGTCTAAGTAAAGACACATTTTAATACCTCCTAAAATCAACTTCATCCATATCTATTTAAATTTGTTAAAGACTAATTGATTATTACATTTGTTATATGCTATTTTACCAATTCATAGTTGATTCAGTTCTTATAGATAAGAGAGCGCGTGTATGATCGAAAATCGTTATATATATATATATATATATATATATATATATATATATATAGATAACCAACATCATAGATATCATTGAAGCACTATACAAGGACGCAAGCAGTGCTGTTTTTGCAAGCAACGACATTGGAGAATTTTTCAAAACAACTGTAGGAGTTCGGCAGGGATGTATCCTGTCCCCAGTGCTCTTTAATATTTATCTAGAACATATTATGCAGGAGGCTCTCTACGATTATAAATCAACCATATCGATTGGAGGCCGACCTCTGTGCAACCTACGTTTTGCTGATGATATTGATCTGATAGCTGGATCAGAATCAGAACTTCAAGACCTTACCTCTAGACTGGAGAAAGTAACAAGAACGTATGGGATGGAAATTAATATAGAAAAAAGCAAGATATTGGTGAATAGCCATAAGAAACATGTTCCGACAAACATTACGTTAAATGGGCAAACGTTAGAAGAAGTTAACACCTTTAAATATCTCGGGTCCACTATATGTAGTGATGGAAGATCAAGTAAAGAAATCAAGACAAGACTTGAGATGGCCTCAGCTGCCATGACAAAGTTGAATGTGATCTGGAAAAGTAACATCAGTTTTCCTGTGAAGATCAAATTATACAAATCACTTGTATTATCTATTCTCTTGTATGGGTGTGAGAGCTGGACACTCACTGCAGATACGGAGCGAAGGATTCAGGCTTTCGAGCATAAATGTTATAGAAGAATTTTGCGCATTTGCTATAAAGAGCACAAAACAAATGTCTATGTTAGAGAGAATATAAACACCTATGCAGGCCACCAAGAACCACTTTTGTCAATAGTGAAACATCGAAAGCTTGCCTGGTTTGGGCATGTAACTCGTCATGACTCCCTTTCGAAAACGATCCTTCAGGGGACAGTCGAAGGTAAACGGAGAAGAGGAAGGCAAAGAAAATCCTGGGCTGATAACATCAAAGAATGGGCAGGACACGGTTTTTCCACACTTGTACGCATTGCTGAGGATAGAGAGCAGTGGAGGACCCTGTCTGCTGATGCTTCCACCATGGCACCCCTACGACCCATGACGGGTTACGGGCTGAGATGATGATGATGATGATGATATATATATATATATATCTATATATATATATATATATATATATATATATATATATATATATATATATATATATATATATATATATATATATATAACAGCCATAGAGCTAAAACTAACTATTAAAAGGAATTTCGCTGAATTAACTTAGCTGGGGGGCTCCAACAAGCCAAACCATTGCTTAAAACTTCACAAAAGTTGCCGGATCAGATATAAATTAATAGTGCCCTTCCCTATGGAGCATTGTTCTTGACCTCTGAATTATCTTGTGAAAACTACCTTGAGATAGAAGCGTCATTATCCTTTTATCTACAACTCTGCCAAGAGTAATCTTGTGCGAAGGTAGACACCTTTGACGTCCCATTTTAAATACTCTTGAGTTTTGGCCACTGGTGCACCACTACTGCAGAGCAAAGGGGAGGCAAATCCCGTGAGAAAAGCTCCAGTATAATTGTCATACATTTCTAATGCAGCCATGTTTCTTCCAACTCTAGGTCTCCTGATTGTCGGACTACAAGTTTGTTATCAAGGATTCGCAGAGTAATTTGAACATCCGACTGCGAAGCAGTTTGCTATCATGGATCAACGGATATTATCTGTCTGCCTTCTGCTTGTATTGTGCTCAATGATTGCAGAGCACCAATGTGATGATAATATTAGCATCGAAGAAGGCACCACTACCTCTTTGAGCTGCACAGTGCCCATCAAGGAAGACAAATGGTACGTCGAGAAACTTAGTTATCATTATCATTATCATCATCATCATAATCTTCTCCTTTCTTGCTCCTTATGGAGCATGGAACCACAACCACGGCTGGGCTCCTTGCAGGAAGCCTGTGTTAAAGCGCACGCTTCTGCAGCTGTGGTTTCTGTAGCTTTTTGTTTTATTTGATGAGGTTGCCATCCTCATGCTTAACTTCATGATGGTTGCCTTATAGGCGATGCTTGAGGGAACTGTTGTCCTGTGTTTTTCTTTGTCTCACCAGAGACCCAAGGGAAAGACACGGGACAATTTTGTCTTGGAGGAGTGGAAATATCAGGGACAAGTTTGTCATGGAGGAGTGGAAATATCAGGGACAACTTTGTCATGGAGGAGTGGAAATATCAGGGACAACTTTGTCATGGAGGAGTGGAAATATCAGGGACAACTTTGTCATGGAGGAGTGGAAATATCAGGGACAACTTTGTCATGGACATCAGGGACAACTTTGTCATGGAGGAGTGGAAATATCAGGGACAAGTTTGTCATGGAGGAGTGGAAATATCAGGGACAACTTTGTCATGGAGGAGTGGAAATATCAGGGACAACTTTGTCATGGAGGAGTGGAAATATCAGGGACAACTTTGTCATGGAGGAGTGGAAATATCAGGGACAACTTTGTCATGGAGGAGTGGAAATATCAGGGCAACTTTGTCATGGACATCAGGGACAAGTTTGTCATGGACATCAGGGACACTTTGTCACGGAGGAGTGGAAATATCAGGGACAAGTTTGTCATGGACATCAGGGACAACTTTGTCACGGAGGAGTGGAAATATCAGGGACAAGTTTAGTAATATTGGTGCTGTTGGGGGTGTCGTGGAAAAATCGGATAAAAGTGGAAGGACTGATGAAATATTTGGTAAAGGTGACTTTGTTTTCGAGGGGAAAGCCACGTATTCACTCTGAGTTCTAAAATATCTACCTCTATCTTTCTGAGCGCTCACTTGGCAACATCTATTTCTTCGTGCTCTAATAATCACATCTATCTCACTGAACTCCAATATAACCACATCTATTTCTCTGTGCTCTAATAACAACATCTATCTCATTGAACTCAAATATAACCACATCGATTTCTCCGTGCTCTAATAACCACATCTATCTCACTGAACTCCAATATAACCACATCTATTTCTCTGTGCTCTAATAACAACATCTATCTCATTGAACTAAAATATAACCACATCTATTTCTCTGTGCTCTAATAACCACATCTATCTCACTGAACAATATAACCACATCTATTTCTCTGTGCTCTAATAACCACATCTATTTCTCTGTGCTCTAATAACCACATCTATCTCACTAAACTCCAATATAACCACATCTATTTCTTCGTGCTCTACTAACCACATCTATCTAACTGAACTCCAATATAACCACATCTATTTCTCCGTGCTCTAATAACCATATCTATCTCACTGAACTCCAATATAACCACATCTATTTCTTCATGCTCACATATAACCATGTCTATATCTGTGAGCTCCAATATAACCACATCTATTTCTTCGTGCTCTAATAACGACATATATCTCATTGAACTCCAATATAACCACATCTATTTCTTCGTGTTCTAATAACCCCATCTATCTCACTGAACCCCAATATAACCGCATCTATTTCTTCGTGCTCTAATAACCACATCTATCTCATTGAACTCCAATATAACCACATCTATTTCTTCGTGTTCTAATAACCCCATCTATCTCACTGAACCCCAATATAACCACATCTATTTCTTTGTGCTCTAATAACCACATATATCTCACTGAACCCCAATATAACCGCATCTATTTCTTCGTGCTCTAATAATCACATCTATCTCATTGAACTCCAATATAACCACATCTATTTCTTCGTGTTCTAATAACCACATCTATCTCACTGAACCCCAATATAACCAAATCTATTTCTTCGTGCTCTAATAACCACATCTATCTCACTGAACTCCAATATAACCACATCTATTTCTCCATGCTCACATATAACCATGTCTATATCTGTGAGCTCCAATATAACCCTATCTATTTCTTCGTGCTCTAATAACCACATCTATCTCACTGAACCCCAATATAACCACATCTATTTCTTCGTGCTCTAATAACCACATCTATCTCACTGAACTCCAATATAATCACATCTATTTCTCCGTGGATTGATAATATTAGATCTGTCTCTATAAGTTCTAATATTTTCTTGGTGCAATATTTACGCTATACAGATTTCGTCGCAAAAAAGTATCGCCGGTACGTTTAAATATGTAACTCAATCTTATTTTTTAAAAATAACAATAGAGAACGAACATAATTTATGAAAACGTACACTCAAAACAAACTGCACATTAAAATATACATTGCTGTAGGTAAGAAACCATCACAATTAATAGTTTAAATTGGTTGAAATGAATTTTAAAGGCCCATATGTTCCATATCGCCCAAATAATGATTGATATGTCGGCTTTGTCGCTACAAACTTAATATTTTTCTTTCTATTATATTTCTGGCTATATGGAAGCTCAATGAGATAGCAGTGGCTATATGGAAGCTCATTGCGATAGATGTAGCTGTATGGAAGCTCAGTGAGATAGATGTTGATATTTGGAAGTTCAGTAAGATAGATGTAGCTGTATGAAAGCTCAGTGAGATAGATGTGGCTTTATGGAAGATCACTGAGATAGACGTGGCTATATGGAAGCTCACTGAGATAGATGTGGTTATATGGAAGCTCATTGCGATAGATGTAGTTGTTGCTATATGGAAGTTCAGTAAGATAGATGTGGCTATTTGGAAGTTCAGTGAGATAGATGGCTGTATGAAAGCTCAGTGAGATAGAAATGCCTGTATACGAACTCAGACATACATCTGTGACTATATGAGAGCTCAGACAGAGACATGTGGCTATATGAGTAGGCAAAGAAATATATGTGGCTATATGGAAGCCTTGTGAGGTAGATATAGCTGTTTGGAAGCTCACTGGGATAAAAATGTCTGTTTACGAACTCCGACGTATATATGTGGCTACATGAGACCTCGCACAGATAGATGTGGCTATATGAGTATGCAAAGAGATAGATGTGATACTGTACATGAGAAATAGACAGAAGAGTGTGGCCAGGGTCGGATTATCCATTAGGCTAAGTAGGCGGAAGCCCAGGGGCCTTGAGCTCCTCTTGGGGGCATGTCCATAAGTTAAAATTTTTTTTTTTAAATGCATAGATTTATGTACAAACAGACAATGTTTGCATGTTGCATTCGCATTCATGACGATCTAAAATGACATTAAAAACAAAAATAGCATAAAAGACATAATGCACACTGGCAACATCAAAACGGCGTATCTATTTACAAAAATGATCTTTGTGACAGTTTTAGTGATGAACTTATTCATCTCAAAGCCATATTGGGCAAGTAGATGGGGTTTAAAAAGAAAGACCAAAATGGAATCAGTAAGTTTTCAATTGCCCTTCGCATGTTTAAAACCCTTGTACACAATGTCCTTCAAGAAGTCTTTCCAAATGTATTCATTTGCCTTTGCGACTATTTATCACTTTTGACAACCAACTGTTCTGGTGAACGGTCATCTTCTGCACTCAAACGGGTTAACAGCTAAGATCCACCGTGAAGGATGATAAACTAAACAATTTGGCATTGATACTCAAAGAATCTTCTATGCTTAGAAAAACTGATTTCTTGCCAGTTATTGAAGAAATTGTTGAAAGAAAAAATAGAAAATTTTATAAATAAAATTTGTTTATTGTGTTTACTTTAATAATAATGATACTGATAAACATTAATTAAAAAATAATTACTAATAAAAGAGGTACGTAATGTTAATAAACTCACGTACTAGTCTATGTATAATACCAGGGGTTAGAGAAAAAATTAAAATTATTGCCTATTTCGTAAGGAGGGGGTGGGGGCGCACCAAAAAGCCTAGAAGCACTTTTGGGCTTAATCCTTAATCTGGTCCCGGGTGTGGCTGTATAAGAGCTCAAAGAGACAGGTGTGGCTATAGGAGAGCTTCGGTAGAAAGATGTGGCTATAGGAGAGCTGAATGTGGTGGGTTTGGATGTTATTGCGTAATATATTACTTGCCTACAGAGTGAGGTCAGCTATGCAAGTCCCTGAGTCTAATAGTTGATGATGCTTGTTCTCAGGGGACCTGACTGCTACCACCCTACGACCTCAATCTGCGATATATTTTGAGCCTACTTTTATGTAAAGGTGTCTGGTTGTTATCTGGCTAGATGTCTAGGGTAATGTGTTATATGATGTAGAGAGAATGACAACAACCACTAATGTAACTCAATGAAAATGATTAAACAAATCAATGGTTAACGTTTGAGTAACAATTTTTTACAATTTTAATTTCCTGTACCTCAATTTCTTGGGTACAGGAATGTTTAAAACTCAAATAGAATGAAAATGTATTTATAGAAAGGTGAATTAAAAACAAGACAACTTGTCTATTCTTATGATGTAAATGTCTATGACATGAAATGTCCTGGCGAAGCACAAATTCTATAAAAAGTCATTCTTATGAGGAACGATTGGGTTCATCACCTCAAGAACGCTGTGTTGATTTAATACTGGAGAGATTATGTTAAGTGAAAAATCATGAACCCGTGGATGGTTCTTATCTTTGAGTTCTGGAACACTGTTGTCTGTCTTCCACAACGATAGTCTTCACGACTGCAACGTATAGACACTGCTACAGCACTCTTCAAAGTTTTGGGCAATCAGATACTTATTGCCTCGAACGTGCAGATTCAATAATTCGTGTATGGCTCACTGAATGTTTCAACATGGAACCCTGAAAATAAGAGGATTACGGCCTCCTCAGTATTTCAAACATATCTCTCCTTCCCTAACCAATTAAGCATTATCAACAGTTTCAAGATCAGGTTCTATGGCTACATAAATAGCTATCGTTCCTATCTGATGGGGTGACAGCTTCATACTCAGGTAAGTTTCGATCATCAGTTTGATACATTCCTTTCATAGGAAAATTATAGGTAATTTTATGAAGTCATGTGAAAACACTGTGACTTGCTGAAGACGGCCAGTGGTTTTCTGGCCTTCCAATCATAATAATGTCATATTTTATTTCCAACTATGTCTTTTCATTCTCTCCCAAAGTTTAAGTAAGCCTGCCTGGCTTTTTAAAAGAAATGGTAATCTTCCCTAATAGCACTTGTGGCATAACACAAAGTGTTGAGTTTGGCGCCTTTCTGGTATTGCCTCTACCCATCAATACTGCATACACATTCAATAATACAGATACATTTCAATAATAATGTTAATATAAATGTTTATCTTACCGCATCAATGAAATAATGCACAATTTGTAGGTTAACCGGCGATCAATGGTCACACTCAGATCGCCCCTGCTGCAGAACAGCGAAGGCAATGTGTAGACTGCTATCGTATAGTATAATAACTATTTAGTGGTGTATCGTGTCTCTGCAGTGTTACCAGGCATGCTGTAAGGTACTGCTTTCATTCTCCTTACGCAAACCAGTGGCGAATCTGATGGAGGCTCCAGGGGGAGCAAAGGTCAACTCAACCGACGCAGGATTGTATCTAGTGGCCATGTTGATGTAGTGTGAGAGTGGAAAATACGCGAATGGTGTACTGTTCGATGTAGTTGACTCTTGATACTGTTTCATTCACACTCTTGTACAAGTCAATGATGTTAGGAACTGCTGTTGACGTTTCTATGCTTTTAATAATGACGCACACACTTGGACAGCACGGAATACAGTCATGAGTATGTTGACATAGCAAATCATTAGGCAGTAGAATAGTAGTACATTTCATGCAGCATTCAATATAAAATAGTCATTCAATGTTCTGGCGGACTATGGCCATATCCCCTAACTGACTGAACGCATCAGTGGGTATGTGTGTGTAAACATACAAAGAGTTCACTGGACGAACCTTTTCTTTAGCTAAGTTCTCCAGCTGTATATATTAAATGTTTAAGTAACAAAGTTAAACCACGATAGGGGTTTTAATCTTAATGAGATCTCCGTGCCACTGTCTGAATAATAAGATTCCTGATCCGTTCTCTGGACAGTGATCCATAATGATGACAGGAATACAACATGGCTTCCTTCCCTGAGTTTTCGCTCACTCGCCCAGCGGGAGGATAATCATAAGCCAGAGTTAATTCATAACTTGTATATATATATAGACTTTCCTAGAGTTTCCATACAGTCCCTTAGTCAGAAGGTTGCTTCATAACGACATAAGCGCTGATGGAACCTGTCATCTTCATCAATCTATATTTAAACGACCAACGATGCTCGAAAATACGATGTTTCATCTAGGTCTAACCATAAGGAGATCATCAAAGGAAAAAGGGTCTGGCTTTACCTGGAGTCCGAATCTAACCATAATGAAATACATGAGAAGAGTCTCTGACATAACACTCTCGCAGAGACATTCCTTCCTTATGGAAAAATCATCCACAAATCACTTTTAACCTTTAACAGGACCAGCCCTAGAAAACACACACCCGGCCATTACGACCAGCTTCTTCGGAACTCACTACAACTCTCTAGGACAACGGATACCCCCGCCAGAGTTCGGTATAGTCCGACCTTAGCATACGAAGATATACAATAAAGGACTGAATCTTCTTGTACTAGACAAGTTATGCATATAAATTCAGGCCATAAACATATTGAACAAGATCAATCTATTTTCTGGCCCTAACAAACGAGAACTGACATGACTTCCATATTCATACGCCGAATCAATATCAAGAGAGATCATCCATATAATCAAACGAATAAATCAATCATGGATTATCTCGCTTTCCCAAGGGAAGCATTTTCGTACACAAATAAATACAAATATATATTTTCCCTATTAAATAGACATATCGTATTTTTGTAATCTGTGCATTCAAAAATATGTATGCAACACAATGGTCATGAATGCCTTGCGTCTGATGATAACACTACTTTTCAAATATTTATCTTCAAGTGGCAACTAACTCTGGCTTCAAATCGTTTTTATTCCTACCCTTAGTCTATTCTACCCCAGCCAATCAAATTATGTTATGCCTACTTGCCTCTTTTCAAAATAAATTACACTTTCAAAAATGTAACGTCCCCCCTCTCCCAAGACTGGCAAAGTTGAGTGAGGACATCAATGCGTCAGTCTCTCTGTCTTTTCTTTACAATATTTCTGTTACTATCTAAGCGTTTTTAATGAGAAAAGGCAATTATTGATCAGACGACTGTCTGTCATATCGTCGTTATATTTTTATTTCTCTCCTCATCATAATTTTCATCTTTGTATTTTTCCCTCTTCAGTTCTTCAAATAACATACTTTTCTCTCTACGGTAGGATAATATATCATAATGTGGAATATGATATTCTAATAAACAAGTATTATCATTTTATTGTCACTGTCCTTTCGTTTATTTTATTCTTCTAAGTTTCACTTTCGCCATCTCCAGCCCTTCACGTTAGTGGATATATTCAAATTTCCAAGTTAGCCGTAATTTTTTTTCTTCGTTTATTTAAATCCACCCCCCCCCCCCCCCCCCCCCCCCCCTCTCGTTCTTTTTCAAAATGAAGCAACGCGTTTGGATTTCATCAGAAAATACAACTAGACAGGAAATGCGAGCTTGTCTGTGTGTTTTTACTACCGTATCCCAAGCTAAGTGTTTCTACATTCAAACTGCGCTACTAATGAACGGGGTGGGCAGGTGGTCGGTATTGGCTTTGCACCGCTTTTCCAAAATCTGCTAGTAGCAAAGTCACGCACTTGCGTTATAGTAAGTGATGCCTAGAACCACGGTCGAATGTCGTTCTATTAATACTTCCTCTCTCTCTCTCCGTCACTCCTCCGTTTTTCTCTCATTCTTTCATGGAACGAAACACGCCTTGGCTTCAAAATGTTATAGTTAATTTCAAGGACGGAGTATGAAAGCTTGTAATATTGAGAGAGGGTACCATTCACTTTGCATTAAGGCTTCTCAAAACATGCGCGACTGTGGGCGATGGCGAAGACGTTGAGCAAAGCTCCCTATTTTATCTCTATAGTATTTGGATTTATAATTGATAATATTTTATCTATTTGATCGGGGTATCAGGGATCTTACTACACTGAGATAGACAGATGTGGCTATAATAGAGCTGAGATAGACAGATGTGGCTATAGTAGAGCTGAGATAGACATGTGGCTATAGTAGAGCTGAGATAGACAGATGTGGCTATAGTAGAGCTGAGATAGACAAATGTGGCTATAGTAGAGCTGAGATACAGATGTGGCTATAGTAGAGCTGAGATAGACAGATGTGGCTATATTAGCGTTTGAAGAGATAGTCGGGGATATTTGAGAACTTAGACAGTGTCACGGGATTTACTCCCCTTGCTCTGCAGTGATCCAACAGATGGATCCAAAAGAAAGTGATTTATTACGCTAATCAGCAAAAGATGGTCGCTGAAGTCCCGACATGACAAGAATTGAGGGAGGGGAGTGTAAACAATGAACCGAAAATATTAAATACTGTCAGAGGTGGGAAAAACTAAAGTAAAGAGCACATAATGAAGTACAAGATGTCACAGGTAAATGTGACATTCGAGGTTATTTTATCACAGACAGATAGATGATACTGTAAGAGAGATCAAGCATACAGATATGGCTATATAAGAGTTCAGACAGATGTGACCCGTCAGCGCAAATAACTGTCAAAAGCAAAGGGCAATAACAGCCATTGACATTTAACTAGTGCGGTTAATTTTTCATTTCCAGAAACAAATACAATAAACTAAAATCTAAAATTGCCAATAAACTAACGTTACAATATATATTTCGGAACTCCATAATAAAGACTCAAAAATGTGCCCATGCGCGCAGCAGGTATTTCAAATGAAACTTTCGCAGTTGAGTTGCAACCGGAAATTGTTACATGTCTCTCAACACACTGGTCAAGTAGGTGAACAAAAAGAAATAGGTACATTCTTTTTGAGTCTTTGTATGGTATGCTTAAAAACTTGCATAGATTATCTTACTTTTGTGATAGAAATCATCCTCGTACCACATCATGGGGCCGAGAATACATTTTTTGAAAAGGGTACAATCTTTTATGGACACCCTGTATATATAATAGCAAAAATTACTGCAGCAAATTGCAAGCCACTGGTAAGGTCACGGGCTGGACAGGCCGGATCTCACGTTCAGCTATATTTTTTTTTTTTTTTTTTTTCGTACGCCCGCTAATACTCGAGGCGAAATCTCAGGTTATTATTAATGTCTAACCTGACATTGATTTTACGTGAGTATCCCTTTTTTCTTGTACAGAGACAGGTGTCCCTCGCCATTCAGGCAGATACTCGCCGATTTCGGAGGTACCCATTACAGCTGGGTCGGCTCAGGAGCCGCCAGTCCCTGGTCGACGACACCACTTGAAATGTTCTCGCCAGGTCTCGAGTTAATCCAGTCCAAATCCCGGTCGACGAAAAATCCTCAAATGCCGTCACCCGGGTTTGATCCTGGATCACCCGGTCGCCAGAGCGGTGTGGTAACCACTACGCTAGCACGGCTCCCAGCTATATTGTTAAAGTGATATAGGATTTTATGTAATAAAACACCCGTTAATTCTGTTTATTTGACGTTTGTTTCGTTTACATTAACTCTATCAATCCCACGAGCCGCATAGCGCCACACAATATTCTTCTTCTTCAAGTACCACGCCTGGTGGTGTTAGCGATCATGTCTCTCCACAAATTCATGTCTACAGTTTTATTTATCAACTTTGTTGTTGACTTCTTTCCATGCCGTGTTAAACTGTCTAGTATGTTCTCTCCTTGTCGTCTTCTGTTTCTTTTTTTCCCCCTTCAATCTTTCTTGTTGTTGCGATATACTCCAGCTTCCCTCCTCTCATAACATGTCAAAAGAAAGTGGGTTGCTTCCTTCTAACATGAGAAATAAGCTTTTTTTGCGCACTGGCCTGCACCACAATATAGTTTATTATTCTCCCAAGAGCCGCCTGTACGAATTATAAGAAACCCCTAACCCTCACAAAAGTTGACGGCAGATACTAGAGTTAACATTTGCTCAGCCTCATGCAGCATTGTTCTCGCTTTTCTGAATGTCTTGTGAATACTCCCTTGAGGTAGAATCATCATTATCCTTCTACCTACAACTCTGAAAAGAGTAATCTTGTGCAAAGGTAGACATATTTGAAGACCCACATTAGTTACTGTTGAGTGTTAGCCACTGTTGGAACACTACTGCAGAGCTCAGGCGAGACAACCCGTGACAGCCGGAGAGGGGGAAAGAAAAAAAAAGAATTTATTTTCTTCAATAAGCTCGTATTTTCTTCAGCTGTTAAACAAGTTATCGTGTTTATTTGTTTGTTTGTTTTTTATTTGTTGTTGAAAGTAATAAATATCTAAAGCACGCCTGCAATTCTATTCACGAATGTTATTTAATTTTCCAGGTGAATTTAACTTTCGCGGCTAGAAGTATGTTGAGGGGGGTGGAGGTATGCTCATTTCAAGCCACTCACCCCGGGCGCCGAATGCTCAAAGGCCGGCTCTGCAGGCAGGAAATATCTTTTCAGAAAGGCAGACACTGAAACATGGCAGACACTGAAACATGGCAGACAAGTGTAAGGGCAAATAAAAAAACAAAAACTTTACGGAAAGTGATGCCCCAACACCCACTTAGGAAGTAAACGCTGGGGAGGGGGGGGGGGGGGGGAATTGGTTGACGGTATTTCTTTGTATATATGTTGCTAAGTGGTTACCATGTTATTATTAGAGTTGCTTGCCCTTCCTGTTTACTTTCCGTAAACGAGTTGGTTGCTCTTTGATTAACTAGAACTACTGAGCTTCTCTCGCTCTTTTGCAACCAATAATTTTACGCTGAAGACTCCGTGGTATTATCTACATTATAGATCTAGGCTTTTCCTGTGGCTTTTTTGCCATTCCGAAACGTGTTGAGTTGAAGTCATAAGCTCCAGTTTCTCCAGCTTGGCTGGCGACTAAAGGATCATCACATCTGGTCCCAAGCTCGAAGGAAGGAGCGCGTGGCATACTGTGCATTACTCGTCATTTAAGAGGGATCTTCAAATATGCTGAGCTAAAATACTGTGCTTTGGTTCTGGGTCCTCCTAAGAAATTGTCACTTCCTAAACAGAGCCACTTCTCATCTCCCCTGCCCATCATGGGTCCATAGTGAGAGCAGCCAACTAGATAAAGAGCCAGATTTACGTCTGGGGCTCTAGTGACTCCTGCAAGCTTAGTGTGCAATGCTGGGTTCTCAACATGTTTCATAACAGGGGGATGTGGGAATGATTTCAAGAATCAATGAGGGTGCAATTAGCTTAACAGAATGGTTCACTTCCATATCTGAATAATGTTGCATTGTGCTTAGCAGGTGGTCATATAAGGATCATTCCAGATATGCCTCCGCGCAAGTTGGCAGAATGCACTTGATAATTTATCGTGTGTTTCCAGTTATTGATAAGTTCTCCTAGTGCAAGATTATTTTTGTGTCCGACAAAAACAGTCCTATACAAGTTTGTGTAATCGTGTTTCTAGGTCTCACCACTCAGTTCTATTGTATGACTCTGAAATGTGGAGAACAACAAAAGTAAGGATTAAAAAGTTGCAGACTTTCATAAATGAGTTCTTGCGTAGAATAGAGGGATTGAAATGGTATGAGAAGATCAGTAATGTGAAACTGATGACAGGAACTAGACAAGTGCCAGTAGAATAGAAGGATTGAAGAGGTATGACAAGATCAGTAATGTGAAACTGATGACAGGAACTAGACAAGTGCCAGTAGAATAGAAGGATTGAAGTGGTATGACAAGATCAGTAATGTGAAACTGATGACAGGAACTAGACAAGTGCCAGTAGAATAGAAGGATTGAAGTGGTATGACAAGATCAGTAATGTGAAACTGATGACAGAAACTAGACAAGTGCCAGTAGAATAGAAGGATTGAAGAGGTATGACAAGATCAGTAATGTGAAACTGATGACAGGAACTAGACAAGTGCCAGTAGAATAGAAGGATTGAAGAGGTATGACAAGATCAGTAATGTGAAACTGATGATAGGAACTAGACAAGTGCCAGTAGAATAGAAGGATTGAAGAGGTATGACAAGATCAGTAATGTGAAACTGATGACAGGAACTAGACAAGTGTCAGTAGAATAATAGACGAGAAGAAGACACTGGTGATGGATAGGACACACACTGAGGAAACCTGTTGATAGCCTTATACGGCAGTTCTATTCTGGAACCCCCATGGTAAAAGAGGTATAGAGAGACTGAAGAAAACATGGAGAAATTAATTGTAAACAGACATGAACGGTATGATGAAGACAGTGAGAGACCTTGAGCAGATGGGACTGGACAGGAAGACCTAGCATAATTTTATTGAAGGCCTATGCTCTTTGAGAAACTGATAGGTGATGAGAAAGAATTTTAAATGCATATTTTTGTAATTCTCTCACGTTTTATCAATTTCAACAGGTACGTGGCATGGGTGATCCAACGGAATAAACGGAAACTCATCACAGTTTGTAATAAGAATTCCAGGCTGGAAAACTGTATACACGAAAATGAAACATTACAAGACAAGAACAAAATCCTTACGCGTTATAACGCACAAACTTACATAGAAAAAGGTTCGTTCATCAGTAACCTAACGGTTCTAAACGTGACAGCAAAGATGAGAAAGATGGTCATCTGTTGTATCACCAGCGGAACAAACGACTTTTATTCAAACTTAATTTCAGTCATTGAGTCTTACACTCTGAACGTGTACAACCTACCTGAGAAAAAATCTTGTCAGGCCAGCAAAGATAAAGACAATGTTATTGAGGTATCTTGTCGATTTTTGAAAGTGTATCCAGAAATAAGCTGCAATGTTTTCCCAGAACTTGTGAGCAGAATAAATTCGGATGTATCTGATTCTCACTCTGCAATCAAGCAAGAATGCAAGGTGAAGCATTATGATTATACAATTGCTGGAAAACCATATTACAAAGCATCCTGTACAACAAAGTACTACCCAAATAAAAATGGCAGTTATCGATTCCATGTTGAGGTACACGTGCCTGGAAGCCCTGTCAATCTAACGAAAATTACAACAAATGAGGTCACAGTGGGATACACAAACGACAAGCATATGGCGCTTGAAGCTACTGAAATGAACCTCAAGGAAACAAACAAGGCGTTTTATACACTGACCGCAGCATTCATGATTTTTGGCGCCACGGGCGTTGTAGTCATCGGGTGGGTGATCTGGTCGCGGAGGTGCATAAGCTGTTCTTCGGCTAGCGCCACTGATGTTGGCCCAAGTAATGAATACGAATCGATTCAGTATGGCGAGGGCGGTTTACCTGCTCAAGATGCCATACAGCTTGACTTACTGGGTGAGCGGTCTGGTAACAGGTTGGTCGTTTACTCACAAAGCAGTGACCCACAGACGGAAGACACCATTAGTACTCAAGGTCTTCTTCAGCAGGCGTATAGCAACCTGGCGCTTCTAGTTTCCAGACCCAATTTAAGGAACGCCAGAAGCAGCGGTCCCAACAACAGTTACATTGTCCCATGTACACCAGCATCATCACAATCCGGGGATTCAGAGAACAACAGCAGCCTTGATACCTTTTCTGACGATGGCAACTACACTACAAATATGTCCACGTTTGATTGTGAGGAAACCGATATTTCAACGTAGCTGTCTTTTCTTCCTTTTGAAAAAATTAAAGATGAAAGTTATGGCTCATGTTGGTAAGCCAACCTAGACACAAGATCCAACTATTATATTAGGACGCATGTCCAAATATGAAAGGTCGTGTAATCTAGTAATTTATCTTTAGCCTTAATAAGCTACAATCGAAAGTAAGAACCCACAGAACAGAAAGACCTTTGTACAGACTTTTGAAAAAAGCTCTTAAGTATTTTGGCAATGGTCAATTAGGAAAAATAATTACAGTATAACAAGTAAGCACAGAAGTCAAGCGACAGGAGAGGTGATGAACTGCTGACATGCAACACCAAAAAAGAAAGAAAGAGATAGACCACAACACGAGAAATGAGCTGGATTTCAAAAGTTGATCCAGGCACCTGGGCCAGTTTAAGGAGAGTGGCGCTTAGTTCAAACTAGAGCCCCTTGATGTATAGAGAGTTACGCGAACTACAATTTGGCCGCCATTTTCGGCTGTACACGTATTGCAGGAAAATGGACCCAATCGCGAGTTTCAAACCCAATTTGCATTTTCGTTTAGGTTAACTAATAATTTGAAATAAAATTAGATGCACATATTAGTACTATTCTTTGTATTTCAACTAACAAAACAAAAAGAAGAAAACTAGTTTACTTACCGGTTTGTTAAATAGAATCAGTAGAGTGAATTTTTAACACATAGACTACTCCGTTAAATTTTATATTCCGTTAGAATTCCACTATTTGGCAACAAATATTCCTTTAGAATTGCAACACTTAGCAAAACATACTCCCTTCGAATTGAACTATTTACCTAGTTTGAAATGTGGAAACTGGTGAATGACTGTTGTAGACACTGACAGTTTTACTAGATCCAGATGATCACATCAGTTTTTGTTTTCATTAAAAATGCGACAATGTACAGATAGTTTTAACAAAATCTAATTACATATTTTGGACCGGAGATTTTATTATAATTTTATTATATAATTATATTATGTAATTATATTATATAATTTTTTATTATATATATATATATATATATATATATATATATATATATATATATATATATATATATATATATATATATATATATATATATATATATATATATATATATATATATATATATATATATATATATGTATGTATATATGTGTGTGTGTGTGTGTGTGTGTGTGTAACCGTGTGGTCAGAAAGGTGTAATTTTAGACTGAGTAATTAGTTGTCGATCTAGTCTACGGTGTATATTTGTGCTCATGCTGGCATTCTCACACGGGAATGGACGATTTAAACGAAACACACCTTTGCCATCCGTGAAGTAGTCAGACGTTTGAGACATGGGAGACAGCGCTCGGTTGTTAGACATCTCGGCGCTGTCTGACACCAGAAGAAAACACCTTGTTGAGCACGAAACCGTGAGGTGTGACTCCAGGCAAGAGATATTGTGGAAGTGTAACCACCAGTGGGCGAAACTTGAATTGTGGGCGTCTAGGAAGATAATCTTTACTAAGATGTGATCTCATGTCATCCATACTGAGCATAGGACTCCTGATTTGCTCCCTAGATTGATGGGCGGAGCTTGAGCTTGACATTTTGACGTGGCTATCATGTGGTACAGGATTGGATATGGAGATTTAAACTGAGACAGTGAGAGAGTCGGGTCAGAGCTGAAAAGAAGCCAGATTGTCTTCTTGTGCAAAACGCGCCCTAGTACGATAACCAAGTGTGGTTTGGGCTGTTGCATAGTTGCGTCTGTGCTAAGAGAGCTAACGACATTGAGGTATGAGAACATTTTATAATAGTAATGTTAGACGTTTCAGGTTTAGAAGTTAATGCATTTTAGCGTTTGTCTATCTATAGTTTGATAGAAGCTGATTGGCGATTTATGTGTTTTTAAGTGTAATTTCACGTTTATCTCATCGTTATTTTCCATCGTGAGAATGTGTGTTAAATGTGTAAAGTACTCAGTGAATTTATAAAAGGAATTCTAGTGTCGCATTGCGCTGTATACAAGTGTGTACTTATTACCATTATTATTTGTGCAGTGTTAAGTAATAGTTATATTGCATTCTTGTAAACCGTAAGTGTGGTTAATTTTACCTCAGTGATTATTGTGAGAGAAAGATTAGGGTAACCTCTATCTCCGTGAGTAGCCTATGCCTTAAGTTAGTATATAGCTGTAAGAATAGAGTAAATATATATATATATATATATATATATATATATATATATATATATATATATATATATATATATATATATATATGTACTCGTATATATATCTGCTTGTTCTTTAGAGCAGCTAGGCCTCTAAGATACTCATCAAATGTGGTCATTTAGACCAGTGAGTTGTGTGTAATATTTAATCATAGATAGAAGTGCTTCAATTAAGCTTTCTCTCGCGTGATGATGTAGTTAGTATTTAGTATGAGTATGAAGGCATTGTTGTTGACTGAAATATGTTTACTGTATGATTACACATATACGCAGACCTGCATGAACACACATACACACACGCACACACACATGGACATATAAGAGCATGTACTAGCATATTTTCACACATGTGTAACACCACACACAACATACACACACAAGGACATATAAGCGCACGTACTTGCATATTTTCACACATATGTATGTATTATTACGTATATGATGTTTGTCCATTAGTACGATGCTAGTTTATTTTATTTCATTTTATTTCAGAGTCCAGCAGTCTGTGCTGGGTTATTATATGGTGTTACGTAGTAAATACATAAATAGCTTGGTTATATGGTGCTGTATAGGAATTACCTACAAAGTAAACTTGTGGACAACATTATTTTCTGTATGATTCAAATGTTACCTGATAGGGTTTCATTAATAAAAGTGAGACCCCTGTCATCAAGAGAGTTTTTCAGTGACTGCGGAACGTGCGTGAAAGTAGGCCAGAGAGAGTGACGACAACATTACACATGAATTATTATTCTTCTTCACACATCGTCTTCGCACTGTCACACACACACACACACACGCACGCGCACACACACACACGCACGCGCGCACGCGCACACACACGCGCACGCACGCACGCGCACACACACACACACACATATATATATACTACTACTGGACACAAGTTAAGGGCCGCCATTCAGTTTAGACAAGGTTTATATAATTCTTCGTGAGCAGGATCGATTTTCCAAATGTCCGGTAGCTTGAAATCTCCCAAGAAGTCTCTGAATGGTAGAGTGGGACACTGCTAAAAATCTTGCAACATGACGAACAGATTGACCATCCTGAATCCATGCCATGGCTCGACCACGGTCTACAGTGCTGAGACTTCTCCTTGGTGGCATGGCTAATGCAGTGATCATTTCGACCACTTGTCATACTGATTTATTGCATACCAACGGTGAACACTTACCGATGATCATTTTCCACGTGCATTCCAATTCAACTCACTTTTTCACCTTTTGAACTAGTGGGGCTTGTTGCAAAAACCACGAGTTTTTGCAGCAACAATGGCAATTTTCACGTGCGGGTGAAAGTGACCCAGTTTTTGGACATTTAAAAAAAATTAACCTAGTGCACACAGAAATGTATACACATTTCTCTGAGCTCAGTTTTACTGACATTTTCACTTGTCTTTACAGTTTGGCAATCAATTATATATATAAACCTTGTCTAAACTGAATGGTGGCCCTTAACTTTTGTCCAGTAGTATATATATATATATATATATATATATATATATATATATATATATATATATATATATATATATAATATATATATATATATATATATATATATATATATATATATATATATATATATATATATATATAAATATATTATAATTTATATATTACATAATTTTTATTATTATGCAATAATAATATTATATAATTTATTATATAATTTTATTATAATGTTATTATAATTAATAAATATTAATAAAATAATAAAAATATAAAATTTTATTATATAACATTTTTATTATATAATTTTAAATATTAAAATTATATAATTATAAAATTATATAATTTATATAATTTAAAATTATATAATTTCAAAATTATATAATTTATATAATTTAAAATTAGTGAAACTGCCGAAAAGGCATCAGGCTGGCTGTGGGACAACCGCAATGGGCAGTGGAGATCGTGACAATAAACGCTGCGGTACAGAAAACACCAGGAATTTTTCTAAGTCCACAATACGCTGCGTTTCGTGGTGTACTAGTGAACGGGCTGTGATGCAGAGGCGACATGCGGTGTCTACTATAAGGGGTGTCAGTATCAAAAGTCCAGTGGGGAACGCGCAGTGGCTAGGCTCGTTGACCTCGCGATGGTGTGTGTCTCAGTGTGTGCGACGGAACGAACGGAACAATTTGTCTTCTCCTTGTTAGTTTCACAATTGCCTCCACGGCTGGCGGAGTTGTGGATTTTAAAGTTGCTACCGTAAGTGAAATGGGTTCATTTTCGATACGAGACAGCAGGAAGCTGAGACGCTTGGGAGTCATGACCCAAGTGGGCCCGCCCCCCTTAGAGTGTAAAGGAGTATATGGGGCCGAAACGCTTGTCGGACGGGGGGACTTCTTCTGATGATCAGATTGCTTCCTTATGTATCGCTCTGTAAAGAGTTTCCTATCATATATATATATATATATATATATATATATATATATATATATATATATATATATATATATATATATATATATATATATATATATATATATATATATATATATATATATATATATATATATATATATATATATATGTTGTTCGTCCATCACAGGTGATGAAGACCACTCTGTTCATCCAATTATTAGGATGTTAGGATAGTCTATGAGTACGAAGGTGACTGATGAGCCCGATGCGGGCCTGGAAGGATCTCGGACAGTGTGGGCAGGGAATGTTTGCTTCATGTGAAGGTTTTATTTCACGATCTTTTCTAGCTTGTCTCCGCTGTTCCGTTGCTGCTCTTCTGGAAGATTCGCATGCCACTGCACCTTTACGAAGAGATGTGCGCCAGGCAGTTCGGTCTTGCGCAGCAGCTTCCCATGTGTCTGGGTTTATGTCAAAGGTTTTTAATGAAGCCTTAAGCGTGTCTTTGAAGCGCTTTTTCTGGCCACCATGGGAGCGTCTACCCTTCTGCATCTCACCATAAAAGAGTATCTTTGGCAGTCGATGGTCTGGCATGCAGACTACATGACCTGCCCAGCGAATCTGACTGCATCAGAATAGTATCGATGCTAGGGATACCAGCTCTGTCAAGAACGGCGGTATCCGGGATCTTGTCTTGCCATTTGATGTTCATTATCTTCCTGAGACAGACTGTATGGAAGTGGTTGAGCTTTTTTACGTTGCGCCTGTATACAGTCCATGTTTCACATGCATAAAGCAGCACTGGAAGCACCGCACCTCTGTATACCTTCAGCTTTGTCTGTAGACTAATGCCACTTCGATGCCAAACGTTGGTGTATAGTCTGCGATCGAATGACCGCTTTCAAAATGGCGGCGTATCAGCGAAATGTGTATCAGACAGAGGAAATCGCCAAGGATAAATAAAAGCAGAAGGGAATCCGTATGAAAAGGATTTTACATTTCAGTACAGGGAAGGATTGTGTATAACTGCATATAAGAAGGAACGGTAGGAAGTTCTCATTTACGGAGATATATGCGTATTTCGGCTGCCCACAGTTACGCTAAAAGCGTGTAACCCACTTCTGTTCTAAATATTAAAATCAACAAATAACAGTTTGGGAATTTACATGGATAGGAAGATAGAGTTTTATCGGCTGGATAAAACTAGATAAGATGGAACAATATGGATGTTATATATGCCGAGAATGATAAAGGCAAAATTTCAGTCGACGCACAGATCGGCTGAAATCAATGTTCGGGAAGGATTTCTCAGGCCTAGGTTTAGCTGTGACGTCGGTACTCTCCGATACGTCCGCGCTATATGTATTTAAAGCGTATCGGTAAAACTGGAGAACACACGGTTTGGGACGATAACTGCGTTTCTCAACTCTTTTTCTAACCAAGGTTCAATCGTGACAAGACACCAACGTCCTTTTCAGGACGCCACTACTCGAGATAAGATCGCGTTATCGTCAAAATGCCCAGACATAGGCCACACGCTAAAAAGAGGAAGGTCTACACCAGCCCACCAGCGCAGAACAGCCAGGGTAATCGCAATATCACAATCAACAATGACAGACAGCCAGAGAGCAAGACTGCCCCAAGTACTCGTGCCGGGACCGGCCCTTCTATAACTCCGGACACGACTGAGTTAGCTGTGACATGCGTCGACCCGACTGAGAGTCAGAGTGGCCCGACCCCTTGCCTAGATAAAGAAGACCCAGAACATAAAGAAATATGTAGAGCGTTACGACAGCTGGAGAAAAGAAAACAAGCGCTTCTATCCAGGCTGCACCCACCCGACTCGTCAGCAGTAACCCGGTCTATGACAGAGAAGCCGCACGATGCCGAGATGACAGCCGACCCACCTGCAAGCACTATGAAGGAAGTGATAGAGGCAGATCCTCAACACAGACAGGTACAAGAGGAAAATGTCGCAGAGACCATTTTAGATGCACTTCGGAGACTTGAAGACGGAGACGAGTCCCTTAGGCTCGCTCTTCAAGAAGCAACAGTAGAAGTAGCTCCAGACGTGCTGGACATCGAAACCACTGAGAAGCAAGCTACCATTCCTGATCCTGAGGAAAAAAACAGCTGACAACTCAAAGGCTCAGACGCAAGATATCACACCGAATAACCAAGAACAAGATTCGAACCAAGCCTGTAGAAGGAAACAAAGACCAAACACTAAAAATACAAGCAACTCAGAAACGATACAGGAGAGGATTGTTAAGATCACCCAGACGTCAGGAAGTGAGGTCTCACTCAGGGCCCTACCCGACAACAAAGTGATCAACATCCTCGAGGTGATAACTGGACGGAGAGGTATCGCCAAAGTAGGGAGGCACGAAAAGGGAGTAGTGCTTTCTCTCAACAACACAGACAAAACAACCTCGCTGATGATCGAACTGGAATCCGGTCCAAAGGAAATCCAGTTGCCCCACCAAATAAAAGTGGTGGTGGAAAAGTACAAGACAACAAAGAAGTTGGTCATCAGAGGGGTGGATACCAGATGTTCCGAAGGCGAGGTCCACAGACGCCTTCAAGCTGAAAACACAAATCTTAAAATCACGCAAGTCGAAAGGCTAAAAACCTGGGCCAAGAAAGATACCAATCTGATGATAGTCACGGTAGAAGGATCGACAAGACCCGAGAGACTGACGCTCGAAACCACAACCAAAAAGACAGAAGCCTATATCCCTCCGGTGATGCAGTGCTCCAACTGCCAGCAGTTCTCGCACACAAAAAGACGTGCAGGAGAGATGCAGTTTGCCGGTATTGTGCGGGTAGTCACCAATATGGCGACTGCCCCAGGGCAAAGGAGGACCGCAACTACAAAGAAACTAACGAAAACCGTATCTGTGCAAACTGCCACGGAAACCACGGGGCAAGGTACAGAGGATGCCCTGTGTTCCAGGAAACTAAGAGCATCTTGAAGGAGGCCGTGTCTAAAAACATACCCTTCAAAGAGGCCAAACACAGAGTGAATGCGGATGCTACAGAAAAACAGCGCACGATTGACAGAAGACAGCTACACAAGCTGACCGCTGAAATCAACGAAATGAAAAGGAAACAGCAGAACGAAAGCAGAAACAAGCAGGATCCCGTAGACGACAAGGACAGCGGTGAAGACATAATAGATATGCAGAGCGCCAGAGAAATGTTACAGAGCGCCCAGGCAACGCTACAGGAAACAAAATCCATCAAACACGAGATAGAAGTTGACATCGCCAAACTCACAGAGCTAAAGGCAGAGAACGAACAAATACTCAAAAGAATTGAAACAACCATCAAACACGAGATAGAAGTTGACATCGCCAAACTCACAGAGCTAAAGGCAGAGAACGAACAAATACTCAAAAGAATTGAATCAGAGAGAAGGATCGTTGAGGATATCCTTACAAAAACTAGAGAACAAAACAAAGAAACGAAAGACAAAATGAAAATCGACATCGTACAGCAAATGTTACTCAATCAAGAAAGAGCATTAGCAGCCAGAAACGCTAGAACAGCTACTACCAACGATAATTGAAAAAGCACTGTCACAGATACAGGAGAGCAAGAAGACAAAAGCAACAGAAACTAGTAGCGTAGAAACACACAAAACTAAACGAGCCAGATAGTTGAGGCAGGACATAAAAAACACCATGAGAGCGACACGGCACCACAAACGGACAAAGAGGAATCCAGACAGCCAGCAAGTGGTCCTTTTCAGGACCAGTCACCTCCAGGACTACGAACGAGATACCAGTGAAGACGATAACACCCTATATACCCCAATTATAACCAAATTTCAGGTTGAACAGGGTATCACAGCATCATAGTAGAAGAAAACAACAACAACAACAACTTGAGGGGGACACAACGAAAGAGGTTTTGAGACAGACTGGAGGCAGAGTTTCGCCACTACCCATGAATTGTGAGCGTGTGGTGAAGTGGGATGTTATAAATATTTATAGGGGACTTAGTGTACTGACTGAGATCAGCTGTGAAGGTATCTATATCTATTAAGAGTAGTGTATTATAGATAACCTTACTTGCTACCACATATCTATATATCTCAGTCAGAATTATTCTGGAATAGTGTGATGACTACGTTATGTGTCTAGGGTATGTGTATGATGAAGTGTAAGTCACAACAACAGACAGATAAACAATTTAATTTAATCCACTACTCTTGACAACACTGTGACACTCACATACATATAACACTCTATGAGAATATCTTAAGGAGTCACTGATAACTTTTCAAATAACAATATGTATTCATGGTTATCATAAAGGAATATGTGTCCTGATTCAAATACAAAGGAACCAGGAATCACAATCAATTTTAATTACAAGTATATGTACAGACTTTATCAATATGAATATTGTAGTGACATATATTATTAAAATATCCTATGTGTGTCAGTTGTGTAGTGGTAATATGAGGTAATACTGGTTTTGTTTTGTTCAAGCTCTGTTGGTATTTGTCATCATGACTTCAATAGTTTGTCTTTTGGGACTAGTATTGGAGATGTTCTCAGTTCCTGATATTAAGACAATTAAATTCCCCTCTGAATGTTATTTTTATAAAGTCATTTCAAGATGAGGGGACATAATGTTGAGCTCAGCTGGCCAAATCAGCTTATCTTGCGTGATGGCGGCAGGAAAGGACTCCTCTGCTCGAATTCTCCCCTGGGCTCTGGAGACACCTCACTGATAGCTAAAAAGACCAAGGAGTATGCTGTCCGACTCTGGATTCAGCAAAGCTCTGACCAGGTGCTGCTCAGTACCATCAAGACCACGGTCCCTGAAAGCAAGAAGGATGTACCTTCTACTTCATAACTAATTGATACTCTAGTTCTACACTGAGCACAATACAACACAAACATTGAGTTCAGAGCGTTAGGCCAACTGTCAGCTTCATCTGAAATACTTTATACCAGTATTTACCTCCTTAATGGTCACTACGCCTCTGCACTTCCAGCATTATTTCTGTCTAATCAATCATCCAGGTGTCAGTGTACTATTTGGCCATTCCATGCCGTTTTACTTCCCTCCGACACCCTCTGTTCAGGCTGGAGCATTATAGGCTTTATCTCCTGTTTGCCACTGAACTACACATATATATACAGGCATAAATTAACAATTTACATTCAATTTTCATTAAAAGATACTGAATGGTTCAAGCTTACCACAATTTCATGGAAATAAACACAGATACGTTGATTAGCAATGAATTCTGGCACAATTACTGGCACAAATTCCCATCTGCTTATGTTCCAGGCTTTTATTTAACACAAATATGAGCTGGCTTCAACGCACTGTTGCTTTATCAAGATCATTTGCACTAGTGGTCTCGAACTAACGTTCCTAAGTGAGTATACCAGCGAGTCTAGCCAATGAGGCCACGTTTCGACAAGTGTTTGAAAAAATGTTACCTTTTCACGTCTCCCCTAACAACGAAAGATAGTATTTATAGCCCGACCAATCGTGGTTAGTCTTTCTTTTGTTGCGCTCCAATCAATTTGGAGTTTACATGGTAGGCTAATTCTGTAACGTAAGATTTTTTTCAAACACGTTATAAAAAAAATTTATGAGCAGAAATGATTCCATGCTGTCAGGCATCCCCACTATTTTATTTTGGGTATAATTTATTAATTCCTGGACTATTTGCGTAACGTTTTACATATTCTTTGTCAGCAAGCCCCAAGGAACCCAAATATCCAAATTTAAAAGAGCTACGTGGCTGCGTTCAAAATATGTATTTTCTACCTCCTGTTTCGAAGATGTGCTGTCTGGGTACTGTTATGTTTTCAACCGTAAACCCATCTATTGTTATCTTTCCTAATAAGCGTTTTTTGTGATTTTAAAACCTAACTCTGGGAAGGGTAATGTATTTTATCACTGTCCGTCTGAAAAAAAGTTAGTGCATGTAGTCTTACACGCGTGATGGCAGCATTTGTGTATCGCGCGACGCGTGTTGCATGCGTTCCTGATTTTCAGCCCTCCCTCTCTCTTTATCCTTTAGTCCATCTGTTCGTTCGTTTTGGTAACGCAGTATAATTAATGTTAGGATTAATTTAGGTCATTACGCAGTCTGCCTCTCAATGTTTTTCCAAGAAATAGAGCACACGTTTCATTGAAGAAAGCGGGTATAATACAGTAAGCTTTTACTATCAACGTGAAAGCGTTACAATTTGCAGACGAAGCAGAAAACAAGGGGGATTTCGAGTACAGTCATTGTGACAGCACTGTTCTTTACCATTCTTCTTCCTTTATTTATTATATGTATTTATTAGGCTTTATATTTACTTGATAATTTATATATGTGGATTAGAATATTCCACGACACCTCCCCTCTTAAAACAGACATTATATGTCAGTCCTTTATTCTATATTCACATAGAGAAATTTATTATTATTTCTGGGGTTTACGGTGATTCTCATCACACGGATGGCGGCTTAAAAAATCCGCTCCCAAATTGGTTTTTCCAGATATATACTCAATGCTAAAATTATATGGAGCCAGAAGTAAAGACCATCGGAGTAACCTAGAGTTCTCATGCTTAGCCTGTGCTAGAAACGATAACGGTTTGTGGTCTGTTTGCATCTTAAATGCCTTCCCATATAGATAAATATTGAATTTCTTTATCGCCCATATTACTGCAAGACATTCTTTTTCGCTAGTTGAGTAGTTGATTTCAGCTTTATTCAACTTTCTGCTAGCATATGCCACTGGGCTTAATTCTCCATCCAATGCATCTGATTTCTGTAGTAGAGTTGCACCTAACCCAATATTACTTGCATCCGTCCTTACTATGAATTCTTGACTTAAGTCAGGTAATTTCAAAATGGGTTTACTTGTGAGCTTTTCCTTCAATTCTTGGTAAGTCATTTCACATTGTGGTGTCCATGTAATGCGATCTGGATGTCCTTTACGTGTCAATTCAGTTAACGGTGCACATATGGAATTAAAGTTTTTGATATACTTCTGGTAGAAACCACATAATGAGACAAAGGATCTCACGTCCTTCTTGGTTTGTGGTCTCGGGGCTTTCTGTAGTTTCTCTAAATTCTTTGGGTCAGGGGTCATGTTTCCCTGATAAACTGTGTGTCCCAAAAATTCCAATTCTTTACATCCAACGCAACATTTGGTTGGTCGGGCTGTTAAATTTGCCTCCCTAAGTCGATCAAACAGCATGTTCAGAGAGTCAATGTGTTCCTCAAATGTTTCTGTTGCTATAAGGATATCATCCATAAAATTTGTTATACAGGGATTATTCAGAGGATCCAATAATTTTCTCATCATTCTAGAGAAGACACTAGGCGCATTCTTCAATCCAAATGGCAATCTATTAAACTCATAGTGTCCTTCTGAGGTACTAAAAGCTAGGTATGGTCTAACCTCAGGCTTTACTGGAATCTGATAGTATCCTTTACTCAGATCCACTTTTGAGAAATATTTAGCTTTATTTAGCCTGGCAAACAGCTGATTTGTATCCGGCAATGGATCCACCTGTCCTTCTGTAATAGCATTCAGTCTCCTGTAATCTATACAGAGTCTATGTTCTCCAGAGGGCTTCCTTAAGAGTACAACACCGGAACTATACGAAGATTCACTGTGCGAAATAATTCCTTCCTTCAACAGATAGTCTATCTCTTCCTTCAAAGCTTTTTCCTTAGCAAACGGAATCGAATATGGTTTCATACAGACAGGTGTGGAGTCTATTAGTTTCATATCATATTCCAATAGGTTTGTATGCCCTGGTCGGTCTGTTAACACCTCTGCATGATTATTTAGAACCTGTTGCACTCTCTCTTTCTGAGTTTTCGTTAAATGTGTACTGATTTTCACCTGTGCGGCTGTCTCACAGGGGTGTAATGGATATTCAAATGATGAAAGTGGTTCCTTTTTCATCTCCATGGCGATGGACAAGGTCAACAAGTGTGTCTCTTCCTGATGTTCTCTTTCCAAATATTTCTTCAGGAGATTCACATGATAGATTTTTTCTTTCCCCTTCTTATCTATCTTATAATTTGTTCTAGATACCTTCTCTAAAACTGTATATGGACCCTGCCATCCAATTTGTAACTTATTCTGACTCCCGGGCAAAAGAAGCAGTACCTTCTCTCCCACAGCCAAATCTCTGTCTTTCGCCTTCCTGTTATAATAGGCAGCATGTTTCTTCCTGGCTTGTTTCAAATTTTCATTGGCAAGTTTCCAGCCAGTTTTTAACCGAGTGGTCAGCTCATTCACATATTGGTATGAAGATGTAATGTTTTCCTCTGCCTTTTCATCAGTCCACGTTCTTAACATAGCTACATGTGGACCTTTAATTGTGTGGACCTATTTGTCCATGCACCGGTATGGTCTCTTCCACTCGAAGCTTTATAGTGATGATTTTTCCTCCCAGAATTATCATTCACAAAACGACCGCTACCAATTTTTCTTTTGGGGCTTTCTCCCCACTTAAAATTCTTGATGAGAGATTTCCTCTCTACATCCTCTTCCTCCAGTTTGTTTAAGTCCGATTGAGGGATTGTCGGCTTATCCTGGGGTAAGACATCTTTTTGCACTCTCCGCATAGTGGCCATTGTAAAACAGTTAAGTGAAGCTTGTCCGTGAAAAGGGGCTTCCCATTCCATTTGGTCCACTTTTTCAAATTTATATTTCTTTTTATTATCAGGCCTAATTTTGCCACGGGGCGTGTCCAGGTCCTGATCCATGTTCCCACTTGTGGGTGTTCCCTCATGTGCTATGCTACACCTTTCTACAAAATTCTCAATGTCCCATCTTGCTTTGGGCCAATAATAATTGTGAGCCACCTTTTGAATGATGGTACCTATCTTCTCATGGTCCCCATCTGGTTTCACATGTAGGCTCCTTATTAAGTCTGCCCTATATCTTTTAGGAAGTACCAGCTGTCCTTGACCTTTGGATCTAGCTCCAGTCTTCCTATACATCAACTTGTTTTTCATGTAAAAATCTCCCTTGCCTGGAGTTGTATGACAAGTTGACAATTTTCTGAAACAAGGCTTGAGTGTTTTATCCCCAGCCTGTGGCTTCCTCATCTCTTCTGGAGTGGTATCTAACATAATATCCTCCTCCTGTCTTGAGGTCGACCTGACCTGAAGGGTTGCCATATACACAGGTTTCCTTCTGCAACGGTCAGTGTCATGATTGTCCATCTGACAATTCTTACACCACCTTTTTCCTTGGTTGAAAGATTTTCTTTCATTATATTTCCTTTCATCGAATTGTGGGAATTTATTTTTATTGTCATACCGTGGCCTATCAAATTGGTGCTTACCTTTATTTTGATCCTTAGGATCAAATTTATTAAAGTTCTGTGGTGCCCTAAAGTTATCCACTTGTTTCTTTTTATTACCTGTTACCTCTGCTTGAGCTGCTTGATACCTTTCAGCAACATTTAGCAACTCATCCAGCCTCTCTGCACCTTGTTCCATGAGAAACTTTCTCAGGTCTGGAGCCATGGACTCTCTTAATTGCTCTATAAGGACCATTTCCTTAAGATCTTGGGTTTTCCCCAGAGAAGTCCATTTCTCCAAGTATGTCTCTATTCGTGCAGAGAACTGGTGATAGGTTTCACCTGACAGTAGTTTAGCATTCCTAAATTTTTTCCTATAAAATTCAGCATTCTTTTCATACCTTAACAAAAGAGCCTGCTTTAGCATGTCATAATTTTCCTGATCACCTCTGCTCATTTTTGCAAAAACTTCATAAGCTGCCCCACGAAGTCCCTGAGATAACTTTAAGCTCCACCTTTCTCTCTCTAACCCATACGTGGTAGCTAATAGCTCATATCTATTTATATAGCTCTCTATATCATCGTCTTTCTCAACAAAATGATCTAAATGAAAATTCATAGCTGAGGTTGAGGCTCCTTGAGTAACCGTAGCATCAGAGGCAAAGGGACTGGCACCATTTTCAGGAGCATGGCCTTGAAACTCAAACTCCCTTAGTCGTAACTCATGTTCCCTTTGTAATCTTTTATCTTCTGCTTCCCTTTCTGCAGCTAATTTCCTCTCTTCCCTTTCTGCAGCTAATTTCTTCTCTTCCCTTTCTGCAGCTAATTTCTTCTCTTCCCTTTCTGCAGCTAATTTCTTCTCTTCCCTTTCTGCAGCTAATTTCTTCTCTTCCCTTTCTGCAGCCTGCTTCTTTCCTCGGCTTCCAATGCTTTAGCCTCTTTGTCAGCCTCAATCTGCAACCTCTTAGTCTCAGCCTCAGCTTCAAACTGTAACTTCTTAATTTCCCTTTCAGCCTCTAACCTTCTTTCGGCTTCTTTTTCTAATCTTCTTTCTTCGCGTTCAATAAATTTGTCACATTCCGTCGTGACATAGGCAACCATAACTTGCCCATCTAATCCTAACTCTTTTGCAGTCTGAACAGCAGCAGATCGAAACTTGGCCAGGTCCGCCATTGTCTATCAGGTAAATTTCTACAATGTCTAACCAACAATTTAATCTCTAAATATATCTAATGGACAACACAGGCACCGTGAGCTCAACCTTATTTAATTCCACCCAAGGATACCTTTTAATTCTTATATTCCCTGAAGTGAATTACCCCCAATATTTTTAATAGGGAAAGATTCAAAATCCCAAGAGCGAGACCCCAATATATGTGGTGAAGTGGGATGTTATAAATATTTATAGGGGACTTAGTGTACTGACTGAGATCAGCTGTGAAGGTATCTATATCTATTAAGAGTAGTGTATTATAGATAACCTTACTTGCTACCACATATCTATATATCTCAGTCAGAATTATTCTGGAATAGTGTGATGACTACGTTATGTGTCTAGGGTATGTGTATGATGAAGTGTAAGTCACAACAACAGACAGATAAACAATTTAATTTAATCCACTACTCTTGACAACACTGTGACACTCACATACATATAACACTCTATGAGAATATCTTAAGGAGTCACTGATAACTTTTCAAATAACAATATGTATTCATGGTTATCATAAAGGAATATGTGTCCTGATTCAAATACAAAGGAACCAGGAATCACAATCAATTTTAATTACAAGTATATGTACAGACTTTATCAATATGAATATTGTAGTGACATATATTATTAAAATATCCTATGTGTGTCAGTTGTGTAGTGGTAATATGAGGTAATACTGGTTTTGTTTTGTTCAAGCTCTGTTGGTATTTGTCATCATGACTTCAATAGTTTGTCTTTTGGGACTAGTATTGGAGATGTTCTCAGTTCCTGATATTAAGACAATTAAATTCCCCTCTGAATGTTATTTTTATAAAGTCATTTCAAGATGAGGGGACATAATGTTGAGCTCAGCTGGCCAAATCAGCTTATCTTGCGTGATGGCGGCAGGAAAGGACTCCTCTGCTCGAATTCTCCCCTGGGCTCTGGAGACACCTCACTGATAGCTAAAAAGACCAAGGAGTATGCTGTCCGACTCTGGATTCAGCAAAGCTCTGACCAGGTGCTGCTCAGTACCATCAAGACCACGGTCCCTGAAAGCAAGAAGGATGTACCTTCTACTTCATAACTAATTGATACTCTAGTTCTACACTGAGCACAATACAACACAAACATTGAGTTCAGAGCGTTAGGCCAACTGTCAGCTTCATCTGAAATACTTTATACCAGTATTTACCTCCTTAATGGTCACTACGCCTCTGCACTTCCAGCATTATTTCTGTCTAATCAATCATCCAGGTGTCAGTGTACTATTTGGCCATTCCATGCCGTTTTACTTCCCTCCGACACCCTCTGTTCAGGCTGGAGCATTATAGGCTTTATCTCCTGTTTGCCACTGAACTACACATATATATACAGGCATAAATTAACAATTTACATTCAATTTTCATTAAAAGATACTGAATGGTTCAAGCTTACCACAATTTCATGGAAATAAACACAGATACGTTGATTAGCAATGAATTCTGGCACAATTACTGGCACAAATTCCCATCTGCTTATGTTCCAGGCTTTTATTTAACACAAATATGAGCTGGCTTCAACGCACTGTTGCTTTATCAAGATCATTTGCACTAGTGGTCTCGAACTAACGTTCCTAAGTGAGTATACCAGCGAGTCTAGCCAATGAGGCCACGTTTCGACAAGTGTTTGAAAAAATGTTACCTTTTCACGTCTCCCCTAACAACGAAAGATAGTATTTATAGCCCGACCAATCGTGGTTAGTCTTTCATTTGTTGCGCTCCAATCAATTTGGAGTTTACATGGTAGGCTAATTCTGTAACGTAAGATTTTTTTCAAACACGTTATAAAAAAAATTTTATGAGCAGAAATGATTCCATGCTGTCAGGCATCCCCACTATTTTATTTTGGGTATAATTTATTAATTCCTGGACTATTTGCGTAACGTTTTACATATTCTTTGTCAGCAAGCCCCAAGGAACCCAAATATCCAAATTTAAAAGAGCTACGTGGCTGCGTTCAAAATATGTATTTTCTACCTCCTGTTTCGAAGATGTGCTGTCTGGGTACTGTTATGTTTTCAACCGTAAACCCATCTATTGTTATCTTTCCTAATAAGCGTTTTTTGTGATTTTAAAACCTAACTCTGGGAAGGGTAATGTATTTTATCACTGTCCGTCTGAAAAAAAGTTAGTGCATGTAGTCTTACACGCGTGATGGCAGCATTTGTGTATCGCGCGACGCGTGTTGCATGCGTTCCTGATTTTCAGCCCTCCCTCTCTCTTTATCCTTTAGTCCATCTGTTCGTTCGTTTTGGTAACGCAGTATAATTAATGTTAGGATTAATTTAGGTCATTACGCAGTCTGCCTCTCAATGTTTTTCCAAGAAATACAGCACACGTTTCATTGAAGAAAGCGGGTATAATACAGTAAGCTTTTACTATCAACGTGAAAGCGTTACAATTTGCAGACGAAGCAGAAAACAAGGGGGATTTCGAGTACAGTCATTGTGACAGCACTGTTCTTTACCATTCTTCTTCCTTTATTTATTATATGTATTTATTAGGCTTTATATTTACTTGATAATTTATATATGTGGATTAGAATATTCCACGACAGAGCGGATCGCCAGAAACATTGTTCAGTCCAGTATCTGAAGTCTGAGGGTAAGCGAAATTATGATAACTACCGTGTATAATATTTGTTATTTCAGGTTCATATAGAATTCACAAAATATGCCTGTATAATAGTCATTGATATAATGTATTGTATTTTTAATATGATCTAAACATGTGCATTGTGGATGATTGTTGCTTGTACAAAAATTAATCACAAATAGCCCCACAGCCTAATGAAGATATACAGTATTTATCATATTGCTGTATCGCTTTCGAAGATAAAGGCAGTCCCATGGCAGAGATTGTCATAGGGAAATGAAGTGTTAGAAACTTCATCATGGGAGATCCCAGTACGAGGTTAAGGTGACTAGTCCCCTTCCTCGCTGCCTTTGCCTTCCCTAGTTCGAGCGCACAACTTTGTACCCATTTACAGCTGGTAAAATGGAGATTTCCACAGCCAGGTTTCAATTCCAAAACTATGTAATTGTACTACCGAAGAAAGAAACGTGATCGCTTGGTCACTCTTTATTTATGTATTACTTTTTTGTAGATGCTAAGAATAGCATCAGTATTTGAATTTGTATTTGATATGATTTGGAAGGATCAAGTTATAGAAAGGGATGTATAGGAGCGGAATAAACCAGATGATGTTTATTACTGATATGTTAATATTAATTCTATATCATTGAATTGATGTTACTTGCTATGACTGTATAACTTTGACACCTGATGACTGACTTGTCTGACTTATGTGCTAGTCAGTTACACTTAATTGAAATGTTAATATTAATGCTATATCACTGAAATGATGTCCTTACTTACTATGATTGTATAACGGTGACATCTGATGACTGACTGGTCTGACATCTGTGCTAGTCAGCTACAAGTCTAGCCAGATACTAGCCAAGGCTGATATGTTGCAGGTTCCATGAAATAACTCAAACCAGACTGTCCAGTATCAGAAGCCTGTGTCGTTCATCCGAGGCACTCCCACAAAAGTGCAGGACCCCAAAGAGTGAACTTCAACTGGTCATTGGCATCCCTACTGTTGGGCCTACCAAGTCTGATATCAGCAAAGGACAGTTTCAGCAGTATCAAGTTGAACAGATAAGTGTCACTTAGGACACTGACTACCACAATATATGAAACACAGTAAATAGTCAAGTGATGACATTTATCAGAGGACTAAGAACAGTGATATATTTAAATGAAGGAAGTCTAAATAGACAATACTGATTGTGTGACTTAATTTTATATATATATATATTTCAATGCTCTTTTCCAACTAGTAGAAATAGAATATTAGTGTAATTATTAAACTATTTTAACTGTACCTGAGGATTTATTCACTTCTTCCATTTTGTGGGTTCAGTGAATGTACATTTTACTTATCCCCTAGAATATAAGTAATCATAAGATAGTCACAGGGAGGAGACACCTTAAATCCTGGTACTACTTCTTACCAACTGGGCCAGGGTTTTCACAGTCTGACTATTTTTATGACAACAATACATCAGTGCTTATTTCTAAGACTGGGGTATTACTTGTAAGGTCAGAACTCTTTACTGGCATACTCTTACATAATAAATAATTTTAAATAACCTCCCGCTACACTACCAAGGTATGTGAACCTGTTCACAACATTCAGTTTCTCACCATTTACCTTGATGACTGGCTCAGTATAAATTGTGCCAGGAGCTGGTTGGTACATGATTTCGGTTTTCCCCGTGTTGATGGTAAGCCCAAAGTTGGAGCAGGCTTCGGAGAATCTATCAACGCTACGCTGCAGATCAGCCTCTGAGCCAGCACTGAGGGCACAATCGTCAGCAAACAGAAGATCCCTGATGGTGTGTGATTTGACCTTGGTTTTTGCTTGAAGCCTCCTAAGGTTAAACAATTTTCCATCAATACGATATCTGATGTCGATTCCTGTGTCCCCGTCTCTGAAAGCATCAGTCAGCATAGCAGAAAACATGATACTGAAAAGAGTCGGTGCAAGTACACACCCTTGTTTAACTCCATTTGAGACTGGGAAAGGCTCCGATAGCTCACCGTTTTCCTGAACTCTAGCCTGCATTCCATCATGCAGCTGCTGCACTATTGAGATAAATTTCTTTGGGCAGCCGTATTTTGCCATGATCTTCCATAGACCCTCTCTACTGACCGTGTCGAACGCACGGCTGTTTGCGAGCGATCTTTTAGTTATTTCCCCTTTTTCCCCGACCGCGCTATTTATAGCCCACTTGACAGAGGTCACGTGGTCAGCTTCCTAATGGGAAAAACATGTGGCGATGTTTACTTTTGATAGGGCTTAATTAATGCTTTTAGGCTACTTTTTTATTATAAATACCGGCTTTAATTTTGCGTAAAGCTAGACTAGAAATGTTAGAGTAAATTTTAGAACAAGAACAAACATTTTATCACAATTAGAACAGAAGATATAATAGTCTGAAATAGTGTAAAATTTACGTTTTTTTTATATTTTGTTATGGTTTGTTTATAATGCAATTTTCACTAAATCGGTCACAATCAACATCCATAACAAATTACAGAAATCAAAAGTAGAAAACCTGCAGAAAATGGATATCAAAGATTTGTTTTGGTTTCATGCGTCAAACATTAATTATTGAAAGTTTAAATTGCAAGTCCACATTTATTACCTTAAAATAACACACCCAATTGTCCCCAAAACATGTTTGAATTGCTTTTATGCTACTTTATTATTATAAATATCGGCTTTAATTTTGCGTAATGCTAGACTAGAAATTGTTAGAGTAAATTTTAGAACAAGAACAAACATTTTATCACAATTAGAACAGAAGATATAATAGTCTGAAATAGTGTAAAATTTACGTTTTTTTTTTTTACATTTTGTTATGGTTTGTTTCTAATTTAATTTACACTAAAATGGTCACAATCAACATGCATAACAAATTACAGAAATCAAAAGCAGAAAACCTGCAGAAAATGGATATCAAAGTTTTGTTTTGGTTTCATGCGTCAAACATTAATTATTGAAAGTTTAAATTGCATGTCCACATTTATAACCTTAAAATAACACACCCAATTGTCCCCAGAACATGAGAGCTAACAATTATCTCAATCATACATCATGAGTTCTGATCCAGTCTGCGCAATGTTTTTCTAATATGTGCTGTTTATGAATTGTCTTACTAGGGAATAGCTTTCTGAACAAAGACATATAAGTCTCTATCGATGCTGTTATTGATTCTTTACTAATTGGTTTACTGTGTGATATTTTGTTGTGTACTTTCTCAAGTGCTTCTTTCAGTGAGTTGAATTGTTCTTGGGCAATAAAAGCTATGTTAGTTATATCTTGTTTGTCTGTAATTTTCAGTGTTTGTGTAATGATTGCTCTTGTAAGATCTTTATAAACTTTTTGTGTGAGATATCTGTGGCAGTGATTCCCTATAAATGCTCTGCTATTATAAGCCTGTTGTATGATTTTGTGTTTGGCTAGTACCTTGTCCATGTGTGAGCAAACTGGAGCAGACCTAGTACACAGATCTTGAAACTGAAGTTTGGCCAGCGCATCTTGTGCATTTTCAAGTCTAACTTTAAAATTATCTGTCTCCTCCTTATCCTCACAAAGTTCAATACCTACCTGAAAAATTCAATTTTAGCTCCTAATTCTTCTGCCTATTTCCAGTTCCTACTAAATCTCTTCAAGTTCTTAAAAGTACTAATGTTTGCATGTATCTCTTGCGAATTCTCAAATATCTTTGCGTCTATTGTATCAGCTACCTGTTCTAGAAGTCTGTGGTGTTTCAAAACAATGCCTAATAAAATATGAAGGTAAGGAGGAGCTACATTTTCAATTTCAATCTCTAACATTGGTTTGTGTAAACAATTATGGTAATGTGCCACTTGCCTTTTATTCCCTTTCCCATATTTCATATATCTATTGTAATCTCTTATCAACATGGCCAAACTTCTTGGTTTGCAAGTTGTATGCTCTCTGGATGTCTTTGATGAAAATGTTTGGTTTGTCTGGAGCTCAAGGAATATACCCATGTCTGTGGTGTCTCCAGCAAAACAAGGAAATAATCCCCGAATAAGAAAACAACAACTTGTTTACCATCCCACTCTAAATATTTTAGTGACTCTATCTGAGCTTTCATGCCATTCATAAATATTTCTAAATTATCATATGTATCTCTGACTCTAGCCATTGATAAAAGGATGGTATTAGATTTAGAATTTGGTTTCTCTAAATTTACTACCTGCATTGTAACTTTGAATGAAAGAAGATATACAAACAGTTACTTAGAATTCGCTGGCAGCCGTCGTGTGCACAGGATTGTCTACCAAAGAACACCAATGGAACAGTCCTTATCTCACACACAATTTAAAAAAAAATTCATATTATAAATAGAAGATTAACAAGACTTGAAAGATAGATCAAATTATGTGGAAGTAATCTATCTATAGCTTTACATGTTTTCTGACGCTTATATACGTAGCTAAATATCATTATAAATGAATGAAAATGCAAAAACAGATGGTGCTTTACAAAAAGTTATTTTTTTACTACCTTATTTAAGATTTGTGGGTATCAGGAATGCGTTTAAAGGGATTTAAATGCTATAAAATCTGGTGACAATATGCTTGTTCTTGTAATGCCACACTCACAAAACTGACTACCACACATTCTCAAGATATGAAACCAAAAAAAAAAAGTATGTGGAAATAATCTTTAGCTTCCCTTCGAGAAGTCTTTATAATTATAAACTCAAACGAATGGGCCGATTTTTAGATATTAAATTAATAAAAAGATTACTTATTTTATGAATTTCCTTAAATGATGACGCTGTTTTCAAAAGTCTGTAACTCCGACAAAACTAATTTCAAACAAATAAAAATGCAATCAAAAATAGAACACAGAACAAAGTTATAGTACACAAAAGAATTTTAGCGCTGTGTTTATCCAGAACGAGTGTGTAATGATTTATATTTTACTGATTTTACTCACACATCAGCTGATTTTCCCCGCCAAAAACTTAAATAGTCTTTTACGGTGCACACAAAATTTTATACCCGGTATCAGAATTCCGGTCACCGAAACTAAAAGAGCGCTCTGGTATAGGGCACAAACAGCCGTGAACGTCTTTGTCAAGTCGATGAAAGCTGTGTACAGGTCACAGTGCTGTTCTTGGCATTTTTCTTGAAGCTGTCTTGCAGCGAACATCATATCGGTGGTTCCACGTTCTTTCCGGAATCCACACTGACTTTCAGTATATATATATCACGGCTGTTTGTGTCGCCAAATCTGAGGTGTCGCCGTAAGGGGCATCTCCACTTCTACGAGTTGCAATCGGCAGCTTCATCCTCCAATGTTGATGGATTTATGTCCAGTGCCCTTATGTCTCTCTTGCACACATCTTTAAACCTCAGCTGCGGAAGCCCAACTGTTCTTTTTTCCAGCTGTCAGTTGTCCGTAGAAGATATCTTTCGGGATGCGACCATCTTCCGTACGACGGACATGGCCAAGCCAGCGTAGTCTGCGCTGTCTAAGGAGTGCATACATGCTTTGAAGGCCAGCTCGTGACAACACCTCGACATTTATCAATTTGTCCTTCCACGAAATACCGAGGATGTGGCGTAAACACCGTAGATGTTAGCTTATTTAAAAGGGACGTTACTGTAATCTTGAATTCTATTTTTACAATTACTCACCCTTTGTTCGGCGAAGTCTTTCCGTATATTCATCATCATCATTACTTTCGTTATCATTCCTTATGAAGCGTTCAGCCACCACTGCAGGTGATTCCTTTGAAGGAGCCTGCACCAAGCATTCTCATGCTCATATAGCGGTGGTTACTAACGCAATGTGTTTTATGTGATGAGGTTGCCACCCTGAGGCATAACTCATAATAGTCGCCTTGTAAGTCATGCCTTATTCTTTATTTGTCTGATCAGAGATACATGAGAACTAGGTGGGGCACTGAGGGCATATTGCTATTGCTCGTACTAGATTTTGTGTATGATGATGACTTTTTTTTTAATTTGCATGGCATACAGGCCTATTTCTGGAACTCTAAGGGTAACAGAATTGGAAGGAAACCCAAAAAATATGGAGAAGGGAATTGGAGACATACGTATAACGGATAAAGAAAACGCGAAAAGACCTTCAAGGGGATGGCTCATGACATTAAGGTATATCATGCCTATTCTCCGCAGAAGGCCGATAGGAACTGATGATAATTAAAATGGCTTACTTTGTCCTTGACAGCTGTTACTGACTGTCGAAAGGTTGTGTGGTTCTTGATGAGTGTGTGCATTCTGCATGGGCCAGATTTGTCTAGATGACTGATGGTAAGAGAGCACTCAACTCTCAACATCACAAAACATTGATAATCATGATCAAAAGACTGTTGAAACGGGCCGACATGTTTAATACATAATTGTAAAATGTATAATGTTGTTTGCTTGACTAGCCACTACTGTAAAAAGTGGGAACAGTGTCGAATGATACCAGGCATGCTCCAGTCTACCCAGCGGTGCTGTAAATGGGTAACTCACTCTAGTCCTGAGTTAGGGAAGGCAAAGACAGCTGTAAAAAGTGGTGTTAGATGGTGGTATACTCTGATCATCACTGGGCGGAAACTCGCAGGACGTCAATGATGCAGGAACTGGTTTCCTTCTGAGGCTCCAGGAGGAGCAGGCCCTTAACTTGGTCAATTCAACTGACGCAGGATGGTGTAAAGATGGAGTGAGAGTGTAGAGTGTTATTAACGCGAATGATGGAATGTTCGTATCTTGACCAATATAAAGCACTCATTCACTCATGGCTATAAGTCACCAATACAGACTGCTGGAATCTTTTCATACAGTTTATTCAGACGCACATACTGGGACAGAACGAATAGATCATAAGTACATGTTGACACACCAATCTTCAGGCATGAATAGTAGATCCCATGTCATGGAACATTCAAATATAATTGGTGGTACAAAACAGTATTCAATGTTCTGATACACTACGGCCGCATCCCCTATCTGACTGAACGCGTCAGTAAAGGCGGATCGGTAAACAAATGAAGAGTTCGATGGACGAACCTTCTTTCCCTTGCTACGTTCTTAGGTTGCTTATATTCAATGTTTATATCATACTGTGAAACCACGATAAGGGGTTTTCATATAAATGAGATCTCCATGCCACTGTCCGAATAGTAAGATACACGACCCGTTCTCTGGACAGTGATCAAAAATGATGACAGGAATACAAAGATGGCCTCCTTCCCTGAGCTTTCGCTCACTCGCCCAGCAGAAGAAGAAAATCATCAGCCAAAGTTGATTCAAAACTTGAATAAGTATAACTTTCTAGAGTTACCATACAGTCCCTTTGTCAGAAGGTTACTTCATGAAGACATAAGCGCTGATGGAACCTGTCATCTACAACAATATCTAGTTAAACGACCAACGATGCACGAAAATACGTTGCTTCATCTAGATCTAACCATAAGGAGATCGTCAAAAGGGTCTGGATTTACCTTGAGTCCGAATAGTACATAATACAGTACATGAGGAGAGTCTCTAACACTATAATCTTGTAGAGACACAATCTCCTACTGAAGAAATCACTTCATAAATCATTTTTCACTCTAGAAAGGACCAACCCTTAGGAAATACGTGACCAGCCATTGTAGGCGGCAATATCGGAACTCATCACGACTCGTTAAGACAACCAATACCTCCGCTAGTGCGGCATAAAGAATATAGTCCTGCCTACCCATACAAAATATACAATATAGGACTGAATCTACTTGCACTAATAATATGTAATACATATGAATTCAGGCCATAAACATTCTAAGAACGATCAATCTATTTTCTGGCTATGACAAATGATGAATGCCAAAATATAAGTATTCTTACGCTCGATCAATATCAAGGGAGATTATCCATATAATCAAACGTATAAATCAAACATGGATTATCTGGCTTTCCAAAAGAAAGCATTTTCGTACCCAATTAAATACAACTATATATTTTCCATATTAAATAGACATATCGTACATTTGTAATCTGTGCGTCAAAAAATATGTTCGCGACAATAATCTGACCAATGAATGCTGCTCACACATAGATGCAGATGTATAGATGATCAATTCTAGCATCCACACTGATACTCGATACTTGCGTTCTCACGTCCACATCCTATGATGGACACATATAATATTTCTTCATCTAAGTGATGCACATTCCACAGACAAACACACCTGCGCCAGACACGTCTGGACACCTCGAAGGACTCTCACTGTTCACACAGAAGACCCAGACACTTACTTTGAACATGTCTGGTTCAACACGTAGAGCCAAAACGAAAGACCGCTGTAACCGTGGCAACTTGCTTACATCATCATTCTTATTAAGTGACGTCATGCAACGAAATGCGGTTCATTGGGAGCGCTTTATGGTACCCAAACCATTTTGAAAAACATTAATTATAGTTTACGAATACCAGAGCAGCTCCCAGCACTGAATGTAATGCTAAAGTTCTTTGGTGTACTACGGCATTTTGTTGTGCTTGTATGATTGCAATACTGTACTGGGACTTGATGCGAGAAAACAAAAATGCTGGCGATGGTTTGAACTCGAATTGTGGAAACCTGCCTCACAACATTACAAGCAATACGTGTTCTATCATCCCAGGAATACAGGAGACATAAAAAGATACTGAGTGAATGGCAAAGGACAACAGTTTTTTTTAAAAAACGAAATGAGACGGGAGCAGACTAGCTTTAGACAGTCTTCATTTGCCTCAGCTCATCCACCATCTTGGTCGACCCTGTTTCAACCTAACTGTTGGTTATAATTAGTGTAAATAAGGTAGTCCTATAGTAGATACTGCAGTAGGAGGTTGAAATGTTAGAGATTTCACCATACTGGGTCCAGCATTGAGAGATCCCTTCCTAACTGCACTTTCCTTTACTAAATCAAGAGCAGATTTAGGTACCTATTTACAGCTGGATAAACTAGAACTGGACACAGACATGAAGGAGATAAAGAAGTTTGGCATAAGTTTGTTGAAGGCCTTTCTTCCTTTGAGAGTTGAAAGGTAAAAGAAAAAGAATGGAGCGTGATCCAACCGTGTTTCGAGCCGGTGTAGGAGGCACGAAGGACTTAACGATAGGGAACACTGTACAGTGCCTCCTACCTGACGGTAGCGGGCACTGCACAGTGAGCGGTACCTAGGTGCCCCCACTGTACAGTGAACCTTACCTGCTAGGTAGGAAGCACTGAACTTGGGTAGGAAGGACTTAAAATATTAAAGGTAACAAAAATTGGAATGTTGTATTGTATGTATTGAGAAATGGATGTGGTAGTAAAACCAAGGCCATAATACATGATAATTGCGTTTTATTTTCTACTTAGTAGTTTATAAATAAAGAGTTTTAATGAAGTAAAACTGGATAAATGACATTCCTTCGCAATATCACCAACGAAAATCAGTATACGTCAGTTAAAAATCTGTTAAACATATGTATATTGCTTATTTTGTAACAACTATTACCAAAAGAGCATTAAAAACTATTTTTTAGCCTAATATAAAAAATTCAAATAATTTATAACGGCATCTGCTCGCATTGTGAAATAAATCTTCTCTTTGGTCAGAACATACTTATCGCGGAGCGGGCAACAAAGCATATTTTTTGGTCCGTAAAAGGTTTAATTGTAATCGAGGTAAGTTGTTGAAGATAACTAGCTATTTTGAATTATAATACAAGAGCACACATCCCAACTAAGATGGTTTGGCCATGTCTGCAGAATGGGAGAAGATCGGCTACCACGACAATCATGGGAAACAAAGAGCCAGGGATCCAGACCCTCACGACGACCCTGAGTCCGCTGGGAGGACAACATTAGACAATCTTTGAAGGACCGAGGACTAGAATGGAACCGGGCCAGGAGGAAGACAGCCGATAGGATAGTCTGGCGCTCTCTCTTCCAAACCTCTACACCTCACGGTAGAAGGGGAACGACTAAGTAAGTAAGTAAGAGCACATTATAAAAAAAACTGGAATCTTTATGAAAGCTTTAAGGTAGTAGTATACCCAGAAAACGTTAAAAAAAAAAAAAAAATCCAACAATTTTCATTTTCATGCTTTAAATCATCGTCAACATGTTTTTGAACTAAAAATAATTCATAGAAGCTTAGAGATACTCTGGTATGATAGGAATCAGTGTTTTTCTACACACACCCCCTTGAGTGATTTGCATAGCAACCAATGTTTATAGTTGGTTAACATGTGAATAATGACCCAACATGAAGGTGCGTAATTGTAAAACTGCGAAATTAAAATTATACTGAGCAAACAGGAAAAAGATATTTATAACTTTTCCACGGGGAATCACTCAATGATTTCTTATGAATTTTTCAAAAGTGTGTGTCTAGAAAGCTTTGATCGTAAATTTCAACATTTGTTACATGCATTGTGCATTTTCACCCACATCAACTCTATTTATTGCTAGTTTTATACTGATTCTGTATAATAGTAGTTAGCAGAGCTTCTTTTGTTCACAATGGGAAATAAGACAAAGACTGTGAGGTGTGTTAAACGTAAGTTCCTTGGAAATCGGTACACCAACAAACCGTTGCCTGAAAATGAGACACCTATTGTCGATAGTGACGCTATGAAGCCTCTGTGCTCCTCAGCAATGAAAATAAAGGTCCAAGAAAGTGAAGGACATACTAAAAATGACAACAGAGGAAATGGGTTTATCCTTATGGATGTAAAATTACTGTTTGGGTTTTTATGCGCTTACATTAGATGTGACAAATGTTATCAGTACTCACTGACCTGTGATATCCTCGAAGAGACTCGGAATGTCTTTTTACATGAAATCAGTATCAAGGGCACAAACTGTGGCGAATGGAATGCCAATTTCTATACTTCTGATGTATCGTCTTCAGCTACTCACAAACACAAATAAGTAAATGTGAGAATGGTGACATTTGTGCGTTCTATTGGGGGAGGCCACAGATTAGGTTTTTTGGGATTTAGTAAAACAACATTATCCACCAAAACAGACACGCTGCGCATATCTGGATCTGTTAAAAAATCCATGGAAAAGACAAAAAACAGAAGGAAGACCCTGAGAGCACTGAATAGGGGATTCATAGACATTGCAACTGCAGTAGAAGGAGACCTTTATTCAACAGATGCTCATTAAACTTCATTTTGTGAGTACTTTTTCTGTTTTTCCTTGTTTTCTCGGAATTGTCTTTTTAACATAATTAGTGATCTTTGAAACAAGATATCTCTGGATCTGTACATTCAATTGACAGGAAAATTAAAACAGTTGGTTGTCATATAATCTTACAGATTCTGACCTAAAGTGGATACAATTGAATTCAAAATTTTAGTTTTATGACCATCATGCATATATAATGAGGCACAAATATCAAACATTCAAGAAATATAAATTTTGAAAATTCATTAAAAATCAACCTTTCGGTCAATATCTGTTATTTTAGGTCAAAATCTCAAGCTATATATACTAATTCAATTTGCCAAGTTTCAGTCAGATCCTTGTAAAAATAACATAGTTTTAAAAAAGGTGTATAATTTATTCACTACGGCGGCCATATTGGATAGCTAATTTGCATAATTAATGAGGTCATTATGTGGACAAATATTTTAAGTCCGTACTAACCCTATACCAATGTTTGTTTGATTCTGAAAGGAAAATTTGAGTTTTTTACCTTATCAAGGTATGAAACAAAGAGCCAGGGATCCAGACCCTCACGACGACCCTGAGTCCGCTGGGAGGACAACATTAGACAATCTTTGAAGGACCGAGGACTAGAATGGAACCGGGCCAGGAGGAAGACAGCCGATAGGATAGTCTGGCGCTCTCTCTTCCAAACCTCTACACCTCACGGTAGAAGGGGAACGACTAAGTAAGTAAGTAAGAGCACATTATAAAAAAAAACTGGAACCTTTATGAAAGCTTTAAAAAAAATCATATTTCGTTTAATGATGACAATTTTAATGCTAATATACAATACAATACAAAATAATATTACTTTCTAAAAAAAAAAAAAAAAAAAAAAAAAAAGAAATAACAGCTTCGTTAAAATTGCAAAATAGATATATTTAACAGGTCGTTATGTTCCCTCCCCCACGCATCAAGGTTGTGGAGGGTTGGTCAAAAAATGAGATTGTTTGTTATCACGTATAACCTAATTAACATGCATAGTAAGAAAGCAAAAGGTGATACCACTCACGTATGGCTAAATCCCACAGAGTGCTGTTACGTTTAACCGTGGCCTTGTTTTATCGAGAAAGTTCAAAGAAAGAAACTATAACTGAGTGACTTGAGAACTATAGCTATTATTGAACTCTAAAAGAAAGTTGAATTTAAAATTTAAAGTAATTGCCAACACATTTCAAATTGTGAAAAGAACTCCATTCGTGATCAGAAACAAATCAAACTTTCATAAATTATGTAAAAATAAACTTACTTTAAAATGAAAGTGGTTAACTCCTTAAACAGTTTTCCATAATGAATTATACATATTGATAAGTACAACTTGTTTTTTTTAATTAATAAAATTTTTTTTTACACTCAGTACTATAAATATTGCATGCATGTTTAAAATCACTGACCAACTGAACTAAGTACATGTCATAGCGCTTTTATTTCTTCACGTTTTAATATATAACACTGTATGTTATCATTATAAATAAATTATTTCATGTGAAACCAGTAACGGTTGTCATGTCTCAAATGTACTCCCTAAAATTAACTCGTAAAAATGTGGATTTTGAACACGTATGCTAAGATTTAACTTCAGCCACTCTTAACATTTCGTCTCAGTATGATACCTGTAAATAATTAAATGAATCTTATTTCATGTCTGTTTGTATACACATTGTGATATAACAACCAAGATCTTTCTTTCATATTTTTTTTTAGTTAAACAATTATAATTAATAAAAATTATTCAGAGCTACAATTATATGCAATATTATTTATTTATATATTTATTGAGCGTCCAATTGAAAGAGTGGTTAGAGCTCTGGTCTCTCTCGACAAAGGTGATGAGTTCGATTCACGGTATCGACACGCTCCAGTCAACCCAGCTGTAAATGGGTATCTGACTTTGCTCGTGAGTTAGGGTAGGAAAAGGCAGCGAGAAATGGAACTGGTCACCACACCTCTCGATGCTGGACCCAGTATATGAAAGTCTCTTACACTTCACTACACTACGGGAGTATCTGCAACCTTTACCTTATATTTATTATTCACTGCCCAAATTATGATCCCACAACACGCACCATACCGATACCTGTTTGATATGAATATTGAAATAATAATTTCCCACCATATATTTTAGACGAAATTAGAAAAATTTCATAAAATGTGTTTATACACTATAAATGAATAACATACGAGGCAAACATAAAAACATCTTTACTCTTTATTTCTCCAGTCTTTTGCTCTATAAAGGAAGGAATAGTAGAAAAGCCAAATGGATTATAATAACTACAACGCAGTGTAATATACGTATTTATTTTATTTCAGACAAGAATTACTGTAAAGTGCTTCCTGCCTGAGTTAAGTGCCGGCTACCTAGGCAGAAATCACTTGTCCAGTGTTCTCTTCCTGACGGCAGGAAGCACTGTACAGTGCGTGATGCCGGTTAAGTCCTTGGTGCCTCCTACACCAGCACCTTTGCCTCGAGAATCCAGCGCTCTGAACACTCTGCCTATCCGATGACATTTAGTGTAATTTTGATTTAAATTTTGTGACATACTGAAATACAAATTATTATTTGTTTTCGATTGCAGCTGATGATGATAATTTACATTAGAATTTGTTGTTTGCTTACTTCATATATTACTTTTTTTTTCTTCTAATAAAAAATATCCCGTTCAACCTTTGATGGGTTAAAATTAGGATATATAGTATGGTGATTACTTTATCGTTCTTCATTACCTTATGATTTGTTAAAAGTGCTTTTTAAATGTGTTTCTTGTTTTTATTTTTTTAATGATGTGTCTGTTTTTGTTTATTAAGAATAGAATGCTTGTTCAGTTTTATTTCTTTAACTTGTTTTTCTTAAATATCATTACTATTATTATTGTTATTAATATTGCTACTACGTGTACGTGGAGATAGACTTGGTAATCCTCTCTAGGAGGACAGGAGGGCTTCGCATGTATTTATTGAAGGCCTATGCCCTTCGTTTATCTGAAAGATAATGGTGACGTGGGACAATGAAGATTAAACCACGTTGATATCATTTTGTTTGCCGGACTCTTGTGTACTCAAGATGAAGCAACGGATAAATAAGCGAGTCGGTTGCTTCCGTTAAGATGTGTTGGATTAACAAAGAATGATGGTTTTAAGATAACACGTGTCTAATAAATTTCCATGCATGATTTGCACTAATTGCCACCTCTCTGTCTGTCGTGATTGGATCGATATGGACACAGGAACATATTACATAATTGTTTCTAGCGAGGTCCCGTGTCCTAAATAAACAGAGACATCAAGATTGTGGAATTAGGGTAAGGCATATTAAATAATTGTTTTCGGTAAGGGTAACAACTAGTTACACTTCCATATATGGCCATGCCAATAATTATGCTGATGAGTAGGTGAAAAACATTTAATAAAAATAAATACGTCATACCTTGTCCATGGTATTAAATTAAAAAAAACAAACAAATTTACCATACTAAATTGTGATTGGTTCCCACCCAAATAAATTAACGAAATCAAATTTCGGGTGAGATTAATTTTTCAGTATAAGATCCGAGTGGCTTCTGTTTCCTCACTCAGATTTCATTCTCATAAAACGTCATATAAGGCGTTAGTAAGAGGTTTTCTTTATAGGACATGAAAAGGATTAAAGTAGTAACTTGTGAACGAAGCAGTGTAAAACGACTAACAAAATCAGTTGAATCACAGTCTGAGGAAATCTTCCTCAAGTGTTAAAAGTTAGGAGTATACATTACCAAGTAATCTTAGCTCACTAGGGCAAGGCTGCATCTTAACAGCTGCAGTAACCACTGTTGGCCTACCTGTGCAACGTGCTGGATAATACCCATTCACATTGAAGGGGGTAAGTTGTAACATGTACTTTTCTTATATTATATGTGCATTTTACGAGTATAAAGTGCTTATTTGTGTCAAGTTGTGTATGAAGCTGGCAGCCTCATCATATAAATACATTGCCACATGAACCACCGCTGCAAGAGCTAGTGACTGCTTCGTGCAGATTTCCTCACAAGGAACCAATAACATAAATAGCCTCATGATCCAATGGAATCAGAAAGAGGATATTGATAACATTATAGTGTGTGTATATATCACAACCCATATTTAGCTATGGTGGGAGCAAGGTGTTAGCTGGCTAACCCCTCACCGCTAGGGCATTACCATTGTTGTAAAGATTTCACTACGATACATAACATGGCTCGTGTCCACTAAGGTATGACTGTACAACAATGGGTGATACAAGAAATTAGCACTTACTATCAGCTCACGTCCCTTTATTGCAAAGACGAAATTTGGCCAAAATCGGCCTAATGAAATACAAAAACGTATATGTACAGCTGCCACCAAAATGCATCTACATATAAGTGCAGATATAACACCAGGTAAAATGGTTACCCAAACTCCTATTGTGAGCTTCGCTCAATCGAGCGACAACCCAAAATGGTACTGTCGAACTGACAACTAACCTATGGATTTATCAAAATACTCGTTATGGATAGAACTAGCACTGGGGAAAATAATCACCTCCCTAGAATAACTAACACTAGGAAAAGACTTATATGGCGGGCACAGTATCATTTACTCCAAAGAATAAAGGCAGCCTCAGGCTGGCGACACTCTGCGTCCACACCGGACCGCAGTCGGGACTCTAATAAACTCTTAATTTTTTGCCGCCCGAATTTTCCGCTGGTCACAAGACACAGTCGTTCAGCTATTTGCGTCGGCTTCCGCCCGGCTTGCCTTGTCGCCAACAAACAAGCAAACATAAAATAGCGCTGTGACAGCCCACCCCCCTTAAGAAAGAAAACGAAGTTTTCTTCCATCCGGAGGGTGCTGGGCCCGAACCCCCTCAGATGTTGGAGGCCCAAATGCCACCTAACAACATACCCTCACTGACCTAACAGTGCCGTCCTAGCAAATTTCCCTCTCATCTGTGCAACGTCATTCGGGACCAAAGCATGTGTACATGATAAATCAGTCAAGGTTAAGGCAACCGTAAAAATGACAAAGGTTACCTCACCTGGGTATCATTGAAACAATCCCCGTATAATAACTAAGTATATGAATGACTAGATTCACCAACTCCAATACTCATACTTTCAAACACAAAATCAAAGATCTCCCTTTTATGGCGACGTACATCATGAAAACGAAGAACACAGCATGTTTTACACAAGCAAGACATTCAAATATGAAAATGAGTTAACTCTACAGGATTCGCAATTACTTGCCAACCCCCATGTCATATACCAAAATCCTTCAACATCGGACAACATCCTTTCCAAAAATTACAATCTGAACAGGGCGTCCGTTCTTACATTATGTACTCCTACAATAGCATAACAGTACTGATGGAGTGGGTCAGGCTCTAAAATTCGGTTCACCTTAACCGAAACATCTCGACTATGCGACGCCCGATACCTAGCTATTCCTACCGCTGGACTATCAGCAGGTGGTTATGAAACAACGACATGTGCTTTCACCTGACTGCCTCGCGCGCACCCCACTTATTAGAGAAAGTAGCTCGTGCTACCTCGCACGGAAGGTCCTGGGTTCAAGTCCTGGGTAAGCAACTCACGTCTGTTGTTTTTCTGTTGTCTAGTGTTCTACTTCTTTATTTTTTACGAGTGCCTGAAAACATACCTTTATGTTTGTCTAATATTCATTTACTGTTTACAGGCCTATGGTTTCCTTTCCTTAAGTATTGTCTTGCAACGACAATACCTCAACAAACTTAACCGGTGCGACCTCATTAAACGCACGTGTGAGTGGGCGCCAACAACCCCCCCCCGGGGGGGGGGAAGGGGAACATTGCGGACCCATACCGTCCGGTCAGTAGACATCAGGCTTTCAGACACACCTCTACGGTTCCTATTCTTGTCCCTCGGCACCGGCCTGTGAGCATTAGTGGACGCCTGCCGCGAACCCCGTCTGTGATGTACTCTCTTCTCAGGTGGTGTTACCACGACCACCTGGTCATCAGCCCTGGGACTCCGGTATTGCTAAGACCCTGCTCCAGACTCTCCCGTGGCGTTATGCACTCCTAGTACATTGCCGACGATCAAATCGGCGACTGGATTCTCGAGGACAAAGGCGTTACTTTGCCTGCCAGAAACGGGGTGTCCACATTAATGCACTTCTGGATGTAAGACTCGACTTTGCCCCTAAATGTGGTACACTTTACAGTTTTGCCTGTAAGGCAGGATTCATTGATGCAAGACCGACGAACTCCCACTGTAGTACATCCTCTGTCTCTCATCACTGAGACTCGTTTTTTCTCCACCACCCCTTTGTGGAGTACCAATTCGCCAGTCTCTTGAACCGCAGACACGGTAATGCATGTCCACAACGTAAAACTTCAGTTTCATCTGAACTAAATAGCGGTCGGCCCCCTAGTCAGTCCTCGCTGTTGACTGTGTCCAACACATACGCGGAATTCGCGTGTTCGGTAATCGTTGCACACACGCCTGCATCATGACCCTTGCCATTGCAGTTTGAACATCGGCGTTCCCTTTTGGACTCACCGCGTGGACTCTCGCTAGAGCTGTTAGCCGGTGAAGATCGCGTATCGGAGTCGGCTGATCGGCTATCTGAGGATCAATTCCTTCGCGTGGACGGTTTTCTTTTGTAGTAAAACCTATCTGCATGACCGACGTTCCAGTTCGCCGGGCCACTCCGATGAGATCAGAAGTTATCATAGTTCTCTCTGCATGGCTGATAGGGACGGCAGGGCATTTCGTGCTTCTGCTGTTGGAAGCTATCTGCACTGCCTGACCGACGTTGCCATACCGATTGTCGTTGGACTTTCCCGACACCTGTAATTAAGGCTTCCGACAGCCCGGATCGATAGATGGGTTTGCCCAGATGGGCCAGGACGTAATGATGGCCCAACTGCGCCATGGAATCAATGTCTTTTGGCTGATGTTCTTGAAAAACGCTACTAGCTCTGATGAGCATGACGACAAAACTTTGTCCCGTAGCATAAGATCTAACAAGCCGTCAAAGTCCTTTGTAATCCACTGCATTTCGATCCATTTATTGAGTAGACGCTTGATGTTCGAGATGAAATCCTCGAAGTCCTGGTCTGCACTCGGCGCCGCATTTCTAAACAGTGTACGGTATCCGTCTGCCGTCAGACGGAATTTTCAGAGCAGTCGTTCTTTCACCTTCTCGTAATCTGCTCTCTCCTCCACTGGGAGGCTATAAAAAGTCTCCATCGCTGGCCCGACCAATAATGTAGACAACAGAGATGGCTACTCGACTCTGTTAGCCTTCCAGGCCACACATTCCTCCTCGAACCTCTGGAGGAAGAAGTCTAAACTATCTATTTTATCGTAACAATTAGGTAGCCGCAGCCCAAAGAGACGACGGGACTCCCTTGGAGTCGAGTTCTGACCATGCGCACCCAATTCTAGTCTTTTAAATTATATTTCCTTATCAATCCTCCAATGCTACTCGCAATCTCTCCTTCTCTAATTATATCTCTATCTTCTTTCATCTTCCTCTCTTGTAATTCTATCTCCCTCTGTGTTAAATCTTTATCTTCTTTCATCTTCCTGTCTTGTAATTCTTTTTCTTCTTTTATCATCATCTCTTGTAATTCTTTATTTTTTTCATCTTTCTCTCTTGTAATTCTATCTCTGCTTTCTTGAGTTCTCGTTCCTCAGCACGTAAATCTCTTAAGGCATCCTGATTCTCTTTTGAGTGGAATTCTGCCTTGGCAAAATCCGACAATTATTTTCCAATGTAACCACATTCCTTATCTATCTTAATAAACTCTTGGTACTCCATAATGTACTCTCTTACTGAATACCTAAATATATCTTCTCAAATAAGATGTAAAATCTCAGTGTATATATATATATATATATATATATATATATATATATATATATATATATATATATATATATATATATATATATATATATATATATATATATATATATATATATATATATATAATAATAAATTCTTTAAGCACCAAACACGGCGCATAAGGCAGAAACCAGTGCTCTCCAGGTTGTTCGTTGTGACGCCACTCCTCTTAGCTCTTGCACATTATTTAGGCCCAACGTTCTTCCTTCTCTTATTATTGTTCTTCTGAGTGTTTCTTTTGGTCTTCCTTTTTTCCTCTTACCCTCAGGAACCCAAGTGAGCGCCTGTAGTGGTATTCTGTTGTTTTGCATTCGTAGGACATGACCGATATATGACCATCGTCTTTTCCTTATATAGTCGGAGACATATTTCTGCCTAGAGTCTTCTCTTATTTGTCGATTAGTCTTGAATTCTTTCCAACTGATGTTCATGAGTTTTCTAAGACATTTGTTCTCGAATGTATTCAGCTTGTTCTCCAATGATTTTGTTATTTTCCAACTCTCACAGCCGTATGTTAACACTGAGATAACATTTGAATTAAACAGACGAAGCTTGGTATGTATATTCAATGATCGTAATTTCCAAATGTTAGATAATCTATTGAAGGCGCTAGCTGCCAAAGCAATTCTAGTATGGAGTTCTCTTGTTGTGTCACCATCCTGAGTCATTTTACTGCCTAACTAATTGAAACTTTCAACTTTCTGTAGTTTTTCCCCGTTCAAGATGATATCAAAGGTCTCGTTAGAAAAGTATATATATATATATATATATATATATATATATATATATATATAGATATATATATATATATATATATATATATATATATATATATATATACTCACTAATACTCTCCTACTCTCTACAATATATCAACACCTTATACTGCATGGATAATATATACCTCGTTACTATGGTTCTTCCCACTCAATACTCAATCCAACAGACGATACTCTGTACCTCAATAGTACATCCTTTCAGCAGTCCTGATTTACAATAACTCAAAAGTAAAATGTCAACCCAAACAAATCCGTATCTAGCTAATACTATAGCAGTCAAAACAGTTAAGGGCAATGATCTCCACACTGATCACTAACTACACCCTTACACAATGTATCTTAAGAGCACTCCCACTAGTGCTTCAGTGTAGCAATACTAAAATTATTAACCAATATGTTCCTTTGTGGCAAAAAGGAGTAATGGACAGATGAGGAAACACACACTATAACACCACGAAAACTACCAGTCACGTAGAATAGGACTATAGACTAAGCTAGACTAGAAGTAGCATGATATGTTCAATACGTGACTGTAAACATACGAAAACAAGGGATACTCGCTGAAAGTATATACAAGATAGCAAGTAAGAAATGTGAGAATACGCCACTTCAACAAGACGTTAAGAATCACTCAATATACACGAACACCGTATACACAAACAGCACCAGCACGACTAACGAATACTGTGCACGGTTTGTTAAGCAGGGCAGCTGCAGGAATACCCGTTTGCTCGTCTCCGCCACTAAACAAACACAGCCACGCCCTAGAAGGAAGTCAGTCTAATCCAATCGTTTCCCGCGAGAAGAAAGGAAGGATTAAACTCGCCGCCCTTTCCACCCTGAACACATCAATATAATAATAATAATGGACAAAACAACAACTACACGTAAACAGTGAAGGGCTGAGATCTTGAGCACAACCTAGCCACCGGCCAGAACACACAGATCAAATGTGTAAAAAATGAAAAACAATCACTACTAACTAAGATAATGTGTAATAGTGAACAAAGTACGTATCAAAATATCTAGAAACAGAAAATATTAGAAATAATATAAGAATGAAATATAGAGAATATAGCAAATTACAATACAAAAATGCAATGAAACATTAACTTAACTGATGATCCAGCGCATGGCACAACGATGCAGATTTAAGAAGCTCCTCAGACACAGATGAAATCTGATGAAAACATCACGAACAAGTCAATCACTATTACACGAGAAAGTTCCAACAGGTGCCGTTACAACGCGTAACTCAGCACAGTCCACAAATGTCCACCGTACTAGGAGGTACAGTCCTGGTGATGAACACTTTAGCACAAGCAAATACGTGCCAGATAACGAAGTCAGAGTCCTTCAGCACAAAGTCGTATATGACGTACGAAAAAATGTTACTGACAATGTAGTCCACATAGCAGTCATTAGCTTCTATCCACAGAGTAGCAGATCAGTCACATCAATCAGTCAACTGCCTGGACGATGAGTACTGCAGATGGAAGAGGTAAACATCAGCAATTGGTGTTGTAGCTCGAAAAGGTAAACATCAGCAATTGGTGCTGTAGCTCGAACAGATAAACATCAGCAATGGGTGGTGTAGCTCGAACTGATAAACATCAGAAATGGGTGCTGTAACTGGAACAGGTCAACACGACAATGGGAGCCGTCGCTGCAAAATGTACACCACAGCAGTGGATGCTGTACACGATTGTAGTCACCTTGCGAACACAGTCGCCCGCCTGTGCCAGTCTTTTCTAATAGCCACCTATACCTCCATACCCCAGTACGTTGCTGAAGCCATCGTACAAAGTCCTACCAAAAAAAAACAACAACAGCAACCTACTATGAAGGTAACCTATGCCGATACGCACAGTCAGGCATACGATTACTAGCCCTAAAAAGGACTAACACAAACCCGAACTACCAACCATGTCGACACACAATCAGGCACGCGCACTAGCCGTAGAAAAGGACTGACACTACCCTGTACTACCAGACTTGAAACTGCTAAAGTCCCCTACTCGGCCAGGAGCACACGCTTTTCGCCTCCACCTGCGAAGTCTATCTTGCAATATGTCTATAGACCGTGCACAATAGGCACTATCTCGCTGTGTTGATTATTCTAGCAACAGAAGCATTGAACAAAAGTAATATGACAAACTAATTTACCTCTAAACACCTGGCAAAACACTACACAGATCAACTCTAACAATCTAACAATATGCAGATCTGAGCCACACTGTGACCTACATTCAAACCAGGTCACATAACGCAGCGGAGTTTAAACTGACCTAAATCGCATCGCTCACTGTTCATAACAAAGCCTACACCAGCTGAAGTAATGGAGCAAACATTGTCAAAACATAATAAAATAACCATCCCCGTAATACAATACTTTCAAACGTGCCCATGAGAGCCACTACAAAACTTCTATATTTTAGAAAAAATATGGCCACCAGGCCTTTAGGCGCAAAACCAATCGGACGAGCCCCCAGATATCACAACCCGTATTTAGATATGGTGGGGGCAAGGTGCTAGCTGGCTAACCCCTCACCGGTAGGGCATTACCATTGTTGTAAAGATTTCACTACGACACATAATATGGCTCGTGTCCACTAAGGTATGACTGTGCAACAATGGGTGATACAAGAAATTAGCACTTACTATCAGCTTACGTCCCTTTATTGCAAAGACGAAATTTGGCCGCAATCGGTTAATGAAATCCAAAAAAAGTATATGTACAACTGCCACCAAAATGCATCTACATATAAGTGCAGATATAACACCAGGTAAAATTGCTACCAAAACTCCTATCGTGAGCTTCGCTCAATCGAGCGACAACCCAAAATGGTACTGTCGAACCGACAACTAACCTATGGATTTATCAAAATACTTGTTATGCATAGAACTAGCACTGAGGAAAATAATCACCTCCCTAGAATAACTAACACTAGGAAAAGACTTATATGGCGGGCACTGTATCATTTACTCTAAAGAATAAATGCAGTCTCAGGCTGGCGACACTCTGCATTTACATCGGACCGCAATCGGGACTCTAATAATCTCTTTATTTTTTGCTGCTCGAATTTTCCGCTGGTCACAGACACAGTCGTTCAGCTATTTCCGTCGGCTTCCGCCCGGCTTGCCTTGTCACTAACAAGCAAGCAAACTCAATACAGCGATGTGACAGTATATATATATATATATATATATATATATATATATATATATATATATATATATATATATATATATATATATATATATATATATATATATATATATATATATATATATATATATATATATATATATAGACACACACATAATAATGGACAAAACATCAACTACACGTAAACAGTGAAGGGCTGAGAGCTTGAGCACAACCTAGCCACCGGCCAGAACACACAGATCAAGTGTGTAACAAATGCAAAACAATCCCTACTAACTAAGATGCTGTGTAATAGTGACCAAAGTACGTATCAAAATATCTAGAAACAGAAACTCTCTTCTCTTTCTAAAGGTTTATCCTTTTCTGCCCGTTCCTTGTCATCTTTCTCTCTCTCTCTCGTTCTGTTCTCGCACTGAAGTAAGAACAAAGTCGAAAAGTTCTTAGGTAGAAAAACCAAGATCCTTGCCTACATTCAAGTAAAAGGTATGAAGTGTTTGGTCTCGGCCATTCTGAGCAAGAAGTCTGTTTACAAAGTTACACAAAAATTATAATTGCTTCTTAACTAGTAAACTTAAAATTACAATTCACAACACAAAATTAGCCACAGCAAGTGAACTTCTTATTTCTCCTTAACTTTAACTTTTGGGATTACAAACATTTTTTTTTCTTTCTGATTAATCAATTATTCTTTATAAAATAATTTTTACTGTTATTTATGAATGCACCGTATGTTTCAGATTTAACAAAAATACACTCTGACAATATTCGTTCAGTAAATCTGAAATTTATGTCAGTAAAGTCTAGGGAATTAACTAGACAGGTTCTATAATCTGGGACGGGACAACAATTTGGCACGGGTTGCCTCCCCTTAGCTCTGCAGTAGTGGTCTGTGGCCAAAACTCAAGAGCAACTGATGTGGGTCATCAAAGGTGTCTACCTTTGCACAAGATTACTTTTGGCATAGTTGTAGATAGAAGGATAATGATGCTTCTACCTAGAGGGACTGTTCACAAGATATTCAGACAAGCAAGAATAATGCTGCATGAGCTGAGCACGTTAACTCTAGTATCTGCCGTCAACTTTTGTGAAGGATAGGGTTATCTTAAAATTCGTTAGCTCGTACAAGCCCCCAGCTGAGTTAATTCAGTGAATTTCCTCTTATTATTATTTAGCTCTGTTTACGTGTATCTGAGAAATTGTCTGAGACATACGGATACAACACATTCAAAATGATTAAATCAACTTTACATTTGGATAAATATAAGTAACAAATTTAATAATCAATTAGGTTTTAACAGGTATTAGAAATTGAATAATTCATTAACAAAAATTGGTCATCATTTTATGATGTTCTTCTCTGATCCTTATCCGGCAACCGTCAAAGCAGTCAGTAACCATCACGCCTGATGGCGTCTTGTAGGGCGGCAACAAACCGCTTCCACCTTGCTCGGCCGGCAGTCATCCTCCGTGCAGTGCACCAGCTCTGATTCACTTTTTGCATCTCAGCCTCCACAGTTCTCATCCAAGTTATTTTTGGTCGGTCTCTCTTTCGTTTTCCTTCCGGTGTCCATAGCATAGCTGTTCTTGTGATGGCATCGGGGTCTCTTCTGAGGACATGGCCAACCCAACTCTAGCGTCTGCCAGTTACGATGTTGTGCATGTCCTCTGAAGACGATATATCGTGGACCCTCTACCCGACGTCTTGTGTTATTCGGCCAGTGATATTCTGTGACGACCATACCCGTCTCCATTCGTGTTTGTCAGCATGATGCGTGAACGTTTATGATTCTATGTTCTATTCTAACCTAACTACAAGAAGATGCTCACATCGTAACAGTCGGGTAGTGTTGCCGAAACTGACAGGATGGCAAAGGCGACAGTCCGTAGGTGTTGAGATGATGGATAACTTCAACTGGTTGCAATCTGTGCTGTAGGTAAATAATTCAGGACGCAGGGCAACTGTTTACGTGTAGGTAACAGAAATATATGTACCGTGGTATACTCCAAATCAAATAGGCGTTAATGGGTCACACAGTGTTGCCGAAAATGACTGGATGGAAAAGGCGACAGCCCGTATGTGCTGTAGCAAAAGACACTTTCAACAATAGGCTGTGGTTCGTAATCCAAACATGTTGAGAGCACATCATGGGGCGAAGCAATCTTGATAAAAGTATATTTATATGGCTTGTTTCGCACCATGTTGAGCCTCACCAAAACGCTATAACTAAAGACGTTAGATATACTTAAAACACCGAATCTAGGCATGACGAAGTAAGTCCGTGGCTTCGCTTTGTAGCATTGAGAAGTGTCGGCTTGTGTGGCTTGGTCAACCGACGATGTGCAGAAAAATCTACGTAAATAAAAGTGTTCTTGAGTCTAGATTTTGACTCAAAATCAAGTGTGAAATTATAATTCAATATAGGATAAACCCATTTCGTCCGAATAAGTAAAATCCAGGGTATGGAATAGGCAAGATAGCCATAATTGTGTATTGAGAGACATTTCAAGGTTAGTATAACCTACGCGTGTAGCTATAAACATTTTGTGAAAAATTACGATATGTCAGGAAGGATTTTAAGAATGTATGTATTAGCCGACAAAAAAAAAAAAAAAAAAAAAAAGAAGCGTGCACGAAAGTACCAAACCATAATGTTATGGACATTGACGAAAAATTTACTATGTGTCAAGAATGACTAGGACAGAATAAAGAAAACGGACGAAAAAATAAATGTGCAAGAAAAGCACAGGAATATTATTATGAGTGTAAGAAAGACAATTATAAAAGCAAGGCACTGTGAAAATATTGAAGGAATCAATTTGTACCAATGACAAACTGTTGAATGTAAGTTGGAGCCGCGTGTGGCTCATGGGAAGTCTTGTGTGAAAATAAAAATGAACGTCGTTCAAACAGAGGTCTTCAGAGAATCTTTTAAAAGTTTTCAGATTCGTAATTCGTTCAGTTTTCAAACAGTTGAGATTTTTCAAGTTGATGTACTCGATTGTATATCTAATCAAATATGAACAATTCTACCGAAGTGGTTGAGCCAGTTTTTAAAACAAGTTAAATAAATTAATATACCACGAAAGACATTTTATTCATCAAGTAAAATAGAATTGAAGACAAGCTTAGACCTAAAAATGATACTGGCTGGAGATTATCGATTTTATTCTTAACAGACGAACCCGCATAAATTTTCTGGGGGCTTTCGTCCGCTGCCACCCAATCGTATAGACGTTATCTCTTGTAGTTCATTATTCCTTCTTGAACTATCATCTACTATCATCAAGACAACAACAATCTATAAATACCATCTCGTTACAGTTGTGACTGTGTAATTGCGTGTTTTCATATTCCTTCTTAAACTTACTTTCTTTAACACTATGTGTTGTTTTTTTCTCTCAATCACATTGTTGTTTAATCCATATGTGATGCCACACAAATTAGATTCATTGATAGATGTTTTTTTTGCATTAGTTATTTATCCTTTGATACGATTTAGATATTTAATAAATCGAGACAAAAGATTTGATACCAGACAATCAGTTTTCCCAAGCATTTCTGTGTTCTCTCTGTATTTTTAAAACCTAGACGTGTCTTCACTGAAAAAAAAAACTAGAGCGGAAGTGGAAATCAAGATTGGGGTCTCTTATGACCCTGTTATCTTGGTTGGTGAACGTCACGCATATAGAGAAGCACTATCATAGATTCTGTCTATCATGTTCTAATTTTGCATCTCACTTCAAGTTTTACACTCAAACTTGAAGGCTGTGCCTTCCACCTTCACATTTATATATCAACGCCGCGAAAATATACAGTAATGCTGTCCTTTAATATTTGTTGTATATATCTTTTGGCTGTGTATTTAATATTTTAAATATTATTTTCTTTCTTAAGTTTTTTTTTTTTTGCGTACGCCCGCTAATACTCGAGGCGAAATATCAGGTTATTATTTTATGTCTAACCTGACATTGATTTTACGTGAGAATCCCTTTATTTCTTGTACAGAGACAGGAGTCCCACGCCATTCAGGCAAATACTCGCTGATTTCGGAGGTACCCATTGCAGCTGGGTCGGCTCAGGAGCCGCCAGTCCCTGGTCGACGACACTCCTTCAAATGTCCTCGCCAGGTCTCGAGTTAATCCAGTCCAAATCCCGGTCGACGAAAAATCCTCAAATGCCGTCGCCCGGGTTTGATCCTGTATCACCCGGTCACCAGAGCGGTGTTGTAACCACTACGCTAGCGCGGCTCCCATCTTTCTTAAGTATGTCTGCTAGGTGGCAGTCCATGTCTGGTTTCTTTATCTCCCAGGGTGGAACCACCGGCTTGTATTCACAACTGTTATTAATTTATGTCATTAAAGTACCCACGTGGACAATTTCCTCCATACACTTCCATCCTGTAGGGCAGCGGTTTTCAGCTTGTGCGCCGCGGCGCCCTGGGGAGCCATGACTGACGGCCAGGGGCGCCGTGGGTGGGCGTGGATTTTTGTCGTATTTAGCTGTGAAGAAAACACAGAGCTGTGGGAAATTTCATTTTTGGTGTTTGTCAATCTGCGTGACTTCGGAGAAATTTCACTTTTGATGTTGGCCAGCCTTTGAAGTCCCGCTCCCCCCACCCGCCTATCAACTTTCCGCGCATTCTCTTCTCGCGACCATTGTAGGAGGAGCATCACATCGTTTTTCTCAGCTAATAATGAAGATAGAAGCATGAAATTTTGCACGCTTCAAATACGGCATGTGCCAATTGTGTGCACCAAATTGCACCGCAACTGGCCAAATAATACGGCTGCCTTAAACCGTTGAAATGGAGCGTGTTAGCAACTTGCGTTATAAGCAGCGAATTGTGATAGAATTTCTCGTTGCAGAGAAGGAAACTGTTGTGAACATTCACAAGCGTCTATGTGATGTGTATGGAAGTTTTGCAGTCGACAGGAGTACAGTCAGTCGCTGGGTTCAGAGAATCAAAGAATCAGGAAGTGGAGATACGGAGCTGCTTGATCGGCCGCGCTGTGGACGTCCTGCCACAGCCACCAACGCAGAAATGTTGAAATGCGCTGAGGGCATTATTCTTATTGATAGGCGAATCACTACTCAACAATTGGCCTTACAGCTGTCAGTCAGCATTGGTAGTGCAAATGCAGTTATAAAAACTCTCGGATTTTCTAAGGTTTGCGCAAGATGGGTTCCTCGAAGTCTCACAAATGACCACCGATTGCAAAGGAAAGCAATTTCTTCTGAATTGTTGGAGCGTTTCAATGCTGATGGAGAGAACTTTTTGGCTAAGATCGTTACAGGTGACGAAACCTGGGCACATCATTTTGAACCTGAGACAAAAAGACAGTCAATGGAGTGGCATCATCCGCAATCACCAAGAAGAAAGAAATTCAAGACAATTCCTTCAGCTGGAAAGGTCATGTTCACTGTCTTTTGGGACATTGAAGGTGTGATTCTTGTGGACGTTATGCCAAGAGGAGAGACAATCAATTCGCAAGCTTACATTAAGACATTGAAAAAACTCAATCAACGTTTTCGCAGGGTTCGGCCGCACAAGAATTCAGCAGACCTGCTTCTCCTTCACGACAATGCGCGCCCTCACACAAGTCTGGCAACACGGGAAGCAATCACCAAATTGGGTTGGACTGTACTACCCCATCCACCCTATAGTCCCGATTTAGCACCCTCTGATTTTTATCTATTTGGTCCACTTAAAGATGCACTCCGTGAGACAAGGTTTGAAGGTGATGAAGGAGTGATTCATGCAGCGAAAAAATGGCTACATGATCAAGTCAAAATCTGGTACGGGCTAGGAATACATGCACTTGTTTCGCGCTGGCATAAAGCCGTACAAGTTGATGGGGATTATGTTGAATAATACCGATGTTTACATGACGTATCCATGTATATTGTGTATAAATTTCATGCTTTTTTAATAAACAGCTCCTGAGAAAAACGATGTGGTGCATTACTTCCTGAACGCCCCTCGTAGGTAACACGGTGATTTTTCTGTTTTCAAACGTTTTTGATTGTGTTGTGAGTTTGATATATTTTTTTTCTTCTTAACCTGCAGCACTTGGGCTTTCAGCCCTTCGGCCCAATGACACGTCATTGCGAGGCTGGGGAACCTGAGGATTTTCCTTCCAACCGGGTCAGGAGCTTCGCTCCTTCCCATCCACAGAGGGTTTATCACAGGAGCCGTTCAGGCTATTCAGTCAAATTTCCGGCCGTAAACATTTCTTCAAACGCCGACGCCCGGGTTTGAACCATGAACATCTGGTCGCCAGTACAACGCCGAAGCCATTACACCAGCGCGGCTCCCATGTGAGTTTGATATAAACTATGGAAAGATTTTTTAATTTGGCAAGTGTTAGTAAAAAGCGAGAACTTGTTGAGGATGACAAGGAAAATGGTAATGAGGAAAGGAAACGTAAGTATAGATAATACGACGAAGGTTACTTAGATTTTGGTTTCACGTGCACTCTTGTGAACAATGAAGAGCGTCCACAGTGTGTTTTGTGGTTCAAATTACTCTCTGTCGAATGTATGCTGCTTAGCAAATTGAAGCGCCAATTAGAAAGTGTTCATAAGAATGACGTGGGCAAACCAAGATAATATGTCTCTAGAAAGCTGAGTCAAATAAAAGAACAAAAATCAGCATTTTCTAAGCAGGCGACAATCTCGAGTAAAGCTCTTCTAGCGTCCCACAAGGTAGCATAGCGGGTAGCAAAATGTAAGAAACCCTATACGATTGCAGAAGAACTCGTTTTACCGTGTGCTATTGATATGGTAACATGATAAGGTAACAGCAAGGCAGTTTTTGACACATTAAGAAGACTATCAAAACCCCAACAGCCCAGGGAAACTGTCATAGAAGATAGCAATGGGGCTCTGCTCAATGAAAAGACAGCTGTAATGAGAAGGTGGACAGAATATTGTAAAGAATTATATAACTGTAAACTCGACACTGACTGTAGCATATTAAACAACATTAAGTGCGAAAACAGGGAACTCGGAAATGCAGCAATATTACGGGAAGAAGTTGAAGAGGCTATATGTTCGATGAAAGCAGGGAAGTCACCGGGTGTGGATAATATCCCAGCAGAGCTCTTGAAATATGGAGGACCAGATATAGTAAAAATCATGACAACAATTTGCCAGAAGATATGGAGTAAAAAAAAAATGGCCAAAAGAGTGGACGCAATCATTAGTAATACAGCTTCCAAAGAAAGGAAATCTAAAAATGTGCAAGAACTACAGAACCATTAGCCTTATTAGTCATCCAAGTAAGGTGATGTTAAAGATACTTTTGAACAGAATAAAACAGAAATCAGAAGAAATCTTGTCCGAGGAACAGGCTGGCTTTAGACCAAAAAGAAGTACATCAGAACAAATCTTCAATATTAGATTACTGATCGAAAAACATCTCCAGCATCAACACGATTTATACCATAACTTCATCGATTTCACAAAAGCCTTCGATCGAGTCTGGCATGAAGGCTTATGGCAAATAATGAGAAAATTTAATTTTGATACCAACATCGTAGATATCATTGAAGCACTATACAAGGACGCAAGCAGTGCTGTTTTTGCAAGCAATGACATTGGAGAATTTTTCAAAACAACTGTAGGAGTTCTCCAGGGATGTATCCTGTCTCCAGTGCTCTTTAATATATATCTAGAACATATTATGCAGGAGGCTCTCTACGATTATAAAACAACCATATCGACTGGAGGCCGACCTCTTTGCAATCTACGTTTTGCTGATGATATCGATCTGATAGCTGGAACAGAATCAGAACTTCAAGACCTTACCTCTAGACTGGAGAAAGTAACAAGAACGTATGGGATGGAAATTAATATAGAAAAAAGCAAGATATTGGTGAATAGCCATAAGAAACATGTTCCGACCAACATTATGTTAAATGGGCAAACGTTAGAAGAAGTTAACACCTTTAAATATCTCGGGTCCACTATATGTAGTGATGGAAGATCAAGTAAAGAAATCAAGACAAGACTTGAGATGGCATCAGCTGCCATGACAAGGCTGAATGTGATCTGGAAAAGTAACATCAGTTTCCCTGTGAAGATCAAATTATACAAATCACTCGTATTATCTATTCTCTTGTATGGGTGTGAGGGCTGGACACTCACTGCAGATATGGAGCAAAGGATTCAGGCTTTCGAGCATAAATGTTATAGAAGAATTTTGCGCATTTGCTATAAAGAGCACAAAACAAATGTCTATGTTAGAGAGAAGATAAACACCTATGCAAGCCACCAAGAACCACTTTTGTCAGTAGTGAAACGTCGAAAGCTTGCCTGGTGTGGGCATGTAACTCGTCATGATTGATAAATCTTGTTTCTTGCACCAGATTGACAAGGACTGTTTTTTTGTGTGATATTGCTCCTCCAGTCACAATGTTCTGTAAATGGGTCAGGTTACCGACTGTTGGGGCCCTGACAAGGTGTACTGTTAAGTGCGTATATTCTGATGCAATGGGTGAGTGTAAACATCAATAATGATAACGCGAATGGATGACAGTTTGACAGGTTCACAGGACACTCACTCCAATCACAGGTGGAAGTCAAGGATGGCTGGACTACTGTGGTCGTTTCATACTGTTTAATAGGACGCACGCACTTAGACAGTACGTGTATAGTTACAGGAACACAGGTCGACATAAATAGCATATTGTTGATCAATGGTCTACCATCTTAAGTTAGCATTCGTGTTGAATAACATCACAATGGAACATCTGTAGACAAACACTTAGATTTCCACTGTTTATCAATATAATCATCAGGCCTTACTGACCGAGCGTGTCAGTTAATAAATACTGTTCAAGCCTGACTCCTAGACAGAACCTCTTTTCTAGCGAAGATTCCTTTAGGTAAAGTTCAGCAAATCTATCTGAAGATAATGTTAACCCACCAGTATTGGGTTTTCTTTATAACTGTGATCCCTTAATCATCACCTGATAATAAGGGGTATCCCTGTTCTCTGATCGATGATCGACAATAAATAGGATTCCAAAATGGCTTCTGGTTCCCTTTTGAGCATCGCTCACTATACGGATGTATAGCAAATCTCAAATAGAAGCTTCGTTCATAAACACAAATGTTTCTACAAGGATCAGCATATTCTTTCATCTTCAATGCTGCATACAATCGTCTACAGTGCTGCTAGGTAACATGTCATCCCGACATGTGGATATAAATAATTATAATGTAGACGTCTGCCCAATCAAGCCTAGGACGAAAAAGTTCAGTAAAATGTTCTTTTACCTGGGCATGGGAAATACACTAGCAGAACGCAAACGCCCCTCTCCTAGCGTTATAGAATAAACACAGGGGACTAGTAGACTTAATAAACATATCAGAAATTCTCTTCTTCCCCATAACAAATCATAGAGATCACAGACTGGGGACTCGTCTTCAACATGGCTTTCGCCCGGCATTCCATCATCCCGGAAGACACTCTTTTCTCTCGGCATGCGCAGAAACTCCCTGACCTCAAAGTTCAGTACAAGGAAAAATAGTTCCACTTAGACATACCAAGATATCACGATATAAGACCGAATCGTCTGAAATAGACACAGAGTAGACATAGACTCGGACCATAAACATTCCTGCATAAACCTAAGCAAGAACAATCTGTTTTCTGGCCCAACAAGGCACAGACTAACGAAATCCAGATTCATAAGGCGAAATTCGATCTCCAGGAAAGATACAAGAACAGATAACTCATAGAATGAATATACATCGACTAATCTGAGTTCTGTCCCTTAGACTAAGAATCGTGAATTCAAAGATAAATATATTTTTATCAGACAAATAAATACATTTTACATTTGTATGCGTACCAACAGTAATCTGTGCGTCACACAAAAGAATATGTGCGCAACAATGACTCCCTTTCGAAAACGATCCTCCAGGGAACAGTCGACGGTAAACGGAGAAGAAGAAGGCAAAGAAAATCCTGGGCTGATAACATCAAAGAATGGGTAGGACACGGTTTTTCCACACTTGTACGCATTGCTGAGGATAGAGAGCAGTGGAGGGCCCTGTCTGCTGATGCTTCCACCATGGCACCCCTACGACCCATGACGGGTTACGGGTTGAGATGATGATTGATATGGTGTCCATAATGGTTGTAGAGTCCGTGGGAAAACAGCTTTTTCCCATTCATTTTTTGGACAGTAAAATCAGCCGTCGAATTCAAGATTTAGGAGAGGATCTCAATGAACAGATTATAGAAAAAATGAGGGGGAAGTACTTTGCTTTGCAGCTTGATGAGGCTACTGATAGCAATAGAGATGCTCATTTAATCTGTTATGTGCGTTTTGATGAAAAAAAAAAACGAAATGGTGGAAGATCTTCTTTTTTGTAAAGACATAAAAGCATAAACATCAGTGGAAGGTCAATAAACAACCTTAGATATGCAGATGATACCGTGTTGGTAGCTGAAAGCGAACAGGAGTTACAAGAACTAGTGAAACAAGTGAACAGTATAAGTCATGAATATGGACTCGACATTAATATTGAGAAAACAAAAACTATGATAATTAGCAAAACAGACGATGAACCCACATTAAAGATAAGCGTAAATGGGAAAATCCTGGAACAAGTCAAGAGCTATGTATATCTTGGTCATATAATAACAGAAGATGGCAGATATGAAACAGAAATCAAGAAGAGAATAGGAATGGCCAAAGCTACATTCAACAACATGAAACATATACTGACATCCAAACAGTTATCTCACAAATTAAAACTGAGAATCATAAAGTGTTATATATATTCTGCATTTCTGTATGGTGCAGAAACATGGACGATGAATAAGCATTTGGAAGAAAGAATTGAGGCTCTTGAAATGTGGATATATAGAAGAATGGGGCGTATCTCATGGAAAGAGATGAAAACAAATAAGGAGGTCCTAGAAAATCTAGGTATGAAAAGAGACCTAATGAGGGAGGTCAAAGTTCGGCAGCTAAAATACTTTGGCCACATAAAAAGGCATAACACCTTTCAGAAGACCATAACAGGAGGGAGAGTTGAAGGCAAACGTGCAAGGGGAAGACAGCGCTATAAGTGGGAAGATAACATCAAAAGATGGACAGGAAAGAGTCTATCAGAGTGCACCACCAAGACAAGAGACAGAAGACGTTGGAGATCCATTACAGCCAACCTTTGTTGTGGAGATGGCAACTGATGATGATGAAAAGCAGGTACGACAGGCAAAGATTTATTTGAAATTGTGGACAACTTCATGGCGGAAAATAAAATAGACTGGGCTCATTGTGTTGATGTGTGTACCGATGGTGCTCGTTCAGTGTTACAATAGGGCTGTTACAAAGGCCTACAAACCTTCATCCGCCCGAAAGCTCTCCTGCTAAAACAAAGTTAGGCTAAATGTCGAAACATCGCTAGAGTTTTTACCAGTTATCCCACATGGGAGCTGCAGAAAGAATGTAGTTGGTCAGTGGAGCCATGGACTCAAAAAGGTTGAATACCGCTGCTGTAGGGTATCGTTTGGTATTTATTGGATTGACCAAGATATTTTACATACTTCAAACCATGTTTTTCCTCAGATCTTCTAAAAATATTAATCATTCCATTTGATTCCATCAGACCAGAGGCACCCTCATGATTTTTTTGGCATAATTTATGACCATTCATCCACACTTCAAATTCTTCATCTGTTTTGTATTTCTTTCTAGCCTTACTGCAAGCATCACAGTAATTGGACAAAATTTCTACATCAACAACTTTTGCTGCTCTCACTGGGTTCACAGACAGAACTGTTGCTATGCCATTTTTACTTGAGAAGCCTCGCCGTTGCCAGGTGCCATCACATGACACAGTAACTTCATTTGTCTTAACATCTGATTTTAATTCTTCGACAGCAGAATGCATACTTTCTTCTGCACATCTTTTTGTAGCATGCAAAATTTTCCTTTTCAACTCACTGTGTGTTGCTGATGCTACTGGTGGAGGCATATTCATATTTGTCAGAAAACATTTACTTTTTTCTTTGTTTATTCCTATGCTAAACATTGACATCTGGAATCTTAAATTTATATTTTCAGCAGATGAAGATAAATGAAAACTTTCACAACAAAATATACAAGTGAAAGTAAATGAACTTGACAGGCCAAAGTGAGTCTCATTCACTGTGTATAAAGACTCTGTAAACTGGTTCTGCTCACTGTTTGTAGTGACAGGTGATGTCAAACACTTTGGACAGGGGAACTTTTTAACAAAATCCAAGACGTTTTCAATGCTGATAATTCTGTATCCTTCAATAGTTTCAGGATCAGTGTGTTTCACAGCTGTAGAAGTAACACTATTTAATTTGCAGAATGATGCAGATGTGTTTAGAGTTTTACTTTCATCTGGCTGAGAATGACAGTTTAACGATAGGTCTAGGCTTATTTCATTTGTCTGACACGTAGCTGTGACTTTCGGTTGTTTAAGAGAACCAGAATATCTGTTACCTCTAAATTTCCTCTTAATGGGCCTATCCTTTCTTCTTTTACCTGATGCTGTTGATTTATTAACACAATCCATTTTATTAAATAAGAAATCACTATAAATCTCACAGTAATCGCAAATTCTGCTTCGCAATGATACAGGAAGCGAGTACGAAGTAAATAAATCAGCCAGCCAAGCCCCAATGTAAGCTTGATTCTGATTGGTTGAAGCTGGCGATTTTGTGACCCTCATGAGAAGTTTCAGCCAATGAAATGTTATTTTATGTTAAGGTTCATAACTTTTAAAAATTTTAATTTAATGCCCTAGCTGGACTAAATACCGAAAAAATTATTAAAATATGTTAATAAATAAAAAAGTTATAACAAAATAATTTTTTTTGCATATATAATTAGCTGATTTGTGGCTGAACATACGTATTTGAAAAATAAATTTAAAATATTTGTAAGCTGAAAACTGCAATAAAAAACATAGCGTTAGGTAGAAAAATGGTGACACTAAACTGTAGCATCAATATTGTAAAAATGATAATTTTTAAACAAAATGCCAAAATATGGGTGAAACCTCCCCTTAATTGACAGCCTGCTAACAACATACAACATCAGGGTCACTCTCCAGTGGGTACGAGGATACACTGACATACCAATAAAAAAAACAAAAAACTGACCGCTTATTAAAACTAGGAGCAAGCATGGTTCAATCAAACACTTACGCATAGGGCTAAATTAATACTCCAAAACAATGTCAGAGAGGAATGACTTGACCCGATGGGCAAAAGAATATATAAGACGTATCTTGTATAAAGAAACAACCATCCCAACAAAATGACAACAACAGTAACCTACGTTGTGAAGCAGAGCACAATCTTCCAACTTTGAACACAACATATCTCATACAAATGAATATCCATGTGGAACTTGAATCCAGACTCCCGAACACATTCTCCAAAACTGCCCAACCCATGATGACCAACGACGTTTGACCTGGCCAGGGGGTGCTGAGCTCAAGCAAAAGCTATGGGGCTGCCGCGCTGACCTGGAAAAGGCAGTGGACTTCGTCCTGGCGACAGGCCTGCAGACTTAGCATAAGTACAAACTGATCGCAGAAGAACACAACATATCAGACTCAATGTGATGATGTGAATCTGTGTCACACCGCGCTCAAATTTCCCCGTTTGAAAATTTACTAACGTACGCCTAAAATCTAGTAACGAAAAATTACACCCTTTATACCCCACTATTATATTTGAAAATTCCCAAGGACAAGGTCAATCGTACCGCTAAGAATTGGACACAATATTTGAAATTTTTCTACTATTATCATTTAAAAGGGTTACCACCCGCAAACGCATTCAACCCGCCCTATTATTTAGTGAAGGTTGTAACTATAAATAACTACAATATTTGAAATTTTGCATCAAGGCCATCACCTATCAAAACAGTCCACGATTGGCACAAGATTTGAATTTTCTAAGACCAAGCGTAGTGAGTCCCATCCCCCAAACACACACGCAGCTCGCGTTACCCTTCCCTATATTTTATGACGAAAGCCGGAAAGTATGGCAGAAAACCAACTTGTTACTTCGTCTTGAAAAGGGAGACAGGGGAAAAGGTGGGTTAAAAAGGAAAAAACAAGCCTAACTTATGCGTGTGAAAATGAAACTAAAACCAAATCTGTACGGGGCGGAGGGGGAAAAGCTTAGATAATGTATTGCTTTCTAAATAAAGAGAGTAAATAAAAGGGATGTTTTGAATGATAGCGCAAATATTATTTAATATCTTACCATAACAATTTCCCTTATATTACATCATCTTGCCTTAGAAAATCTATTTGGTTAGGAAGAAAGAGTAAATAATTACGATAAAATTACATAGATGAAAACAATGTAGAATAGTTAGATGAAAACTAGATAGGATGATAGAGGCAAAAGGGCAGTTTAATAATCAATTTTAACTTTTGAAATCGGTCCATAAATGGCTGAGATATGACAGAAATAAAAATAAATAAAATCAGACTAGCAAACGCACTGATTAACACTCAATGTTTGGGGTTTTCAAAAGAGTCAAATTTTGGACACGTTGTTTCATTGGCTAGTGGGATTGATAACATGTAACGCATTCTAGGCTAGAACGCCATTTGAAAATTATAACCGCATTGCCAAGATGAGAACAGAAGATAGCTTTTCTGAATAAGTTTTACCTTCTGGACGACAGCAGTCTGAATTTTGTGCCAGCATTCTGCTAGTCATCTGGTTCATTGTGTAAATGATTCATTATTTGCGGTAAGAGAAATGACTTTATTCATTTTATATGTATGTACAGGCCACAAGGGTGTGAGCCATAAATTAGTGTTGTACGACATTGCCATTGGAAAAGAATTACGACATCCTAGCAAGCACATGCCTAAGCAGAATGGGAAGGGGGGGGGGAGGGGGGATTGAATTTACATTGTGTTTGCATATTACCATTACAAATCATACGATTGTAAGTCCAGAAACTACTGGCAGTCTTCTGCAGGCCACAGTGTTCCAGTAACCCTTGGAAAAAATAAATAGGATGTCATACTAAAAGAGTTAACAGATTATTAGAAAGAGAAAAAGAAACGTGTGTACCCCAGCTGATGATATGGAAGATAACAAAGATTTAAAGTGACAGGGGCGTTGAAGCCATGTGGGAAGGAGAAGGTACCCACTGAGTGTGAAGAAGTCACATAAAATTAGGGACTGAAGCTATTGGTTAGCACATGTAACTGATCACAAAGAATGCTTAATGATGTTTAGTTGTTAGTTGTGGAGATATGTAAAAAGTGTACTTAGGGAGGAATTGTTCCTCTTGTTGCAGGGTTGCATCACCTATTACCACGTGAGACAGAACCTGGAGCTGCAAAATATGAGGCAACTTGTCGGTTGCTTATACTTTGAAGTAAAACTTTAGTAGCCGCCTCCAGAAGACACTGCTGTGAAAGAGTGTGCAGTATTTCCAGCAAGCCATCCACTTTCAACTGAAAAATAAGATAAGCCCAAAATCTTGAGGGCTCAGACATCTCATTATATTTTATTCTCCACACTTTCAATAAATTTTCTTGTGACGTGATGAGAAGACCAGTCCCTCACACTAGTGACATCTCTTAAGACATTATTACTTCAGCAGGGGATACAATTATAGAAACATTTTAGTAATAACATTTATGGACAAGATGTCCTTCATATTTATTTAAAGTTGTATATAAACACATTTCCTTTTGAGTTGAACATTCCTGGTTCCAAAAAAATTGAGGATCAGGAAAATAAAAATTGTAAAGTAATTTTATAACTTTAACCACTGTCTTACTTAAGTTCATTATATTGAGTTACAGTTGTGTTTAAGTTATCATCATATCACCACACATACATTACCCTAGACACGTAGCCATATAACATAATAGAACCTAAAATATTACACAGAGTGAGATCTGAGAGTGGTAGCGGTTAGGTACCCTGAGAATACATCATCATCATCAACTATTAGACTCAGGGACTTACATGGCTTGACCTCACTCTGTTGACTCTTACTTTTTAACATCAATAACCTCTCAAACCACCACACTCAACAAGACTTAAACAAATAAAACTTCTCCCATGAGCCTAATTGCCGCAACTGTACATATGCAGATGACCTGCTCCATACGAAACAGTTTAGCGTGTGCTGACCACTTGCTCAGAATTCTGCACAGACAGGAGAAAGCTACTGCCAGACTATCTGCAAATTCTTCAATTTGGCGTTGGCTGCAAAAAAAAAGGACGAGCTCAGCAGCCCTGGTAGCAGCAACAACAACAGAAGCCACTGAGCCATCATAACAAAATTAGGGAGCGTTGTCTCGTGATTGCAGTGAATTTTTAAATATTTATCCCATCCACTCAATTATATAACTATCCTATCGGCTGTCTTCCTCCTGGCCTTACTCATACAGCTGGACCTAGTAAAGTGAAGTCTCTAACACTTTACTTCCCCTAAGTCAGTGGTTAGTATCATCATCATCATCAGTTGCCATCTCCACAACGAAGGTTGGCTGTAATGGATCTCCAACGTCTTCTGTCTCTTGTCTTGATGGTGCACTCTGATAGACTCTTTCCTGTCCATCTCTTGATGTTGTCTTCCCACTTATAGCGCTGTCTTCCCCTTGCACGTTTGCCTTCAACTCTCCCTTTTGTTATGGTCTTCTGCAAGGTGTTATGCCTTTTTATGTGGCCAAAGTATTTTAGCTGTCGAACTTTGACCTCCCTCATTAGTTCTCTTTTCATACCTAGATTTTCTAGGACCTCCTTATTTGTTTTCATCTTTTTCCATGAGATACGCCCCATTCTTCTATATATCCACATTTCAAGAGCCTCAATTCTTTCTTCCAACTGCTTATTCATCGTCCATGTTTCTGCACCATACTGAAATGCAGAATATATATAACACTTTATGATTCTCAGTTTTAATTTGTGAGATAACTGTTTGGATGTCAGTATATGTTTCATGTTGTTGAATGTAGCTTTGGCCATTCCTATTCTCTTCTTGATTTCTGTTTCACATCTGCCATCTTCTGTTATTATATGACCAAGATATACGTAGCTCTTGACTTGTTCCAGGATTTTCCCATTTACGCTTATCTTTAATGTGGGTTTATCGTCTGTTTTGCTAATTATCATAGTTTTTGTTTTCTCAATATTAATGTCGAGTCCATATTCATGACTTATGCTGTTCACTTGCTTCACTAGTTCTTGTAACTCCTGTTCGCTTTCAGCTAACAACACGGTATCATCTGCATATCTAAGGTTGTTTATTGACCTTCCACTGATGTTCAGTCCTGGTGTTTCCTGTATCTGTTTGAAAATTTTTTCGGTGTATAAATTAAATAGGCAGGGGGACAGCACACAACCTTGTCTGACACCTCTTTTTATGTCTATGTATGGTGAATAATTCCTTCCCGATCTTACTGTGGCAGTTTGCTCCCAATAAAGGTTACTGAGTATTCTTATATCTTTTCCATCAATACCTATGTCTTCGAGGCATTCAATTATTTTCTCATGATGGACTCTGTCAAAAGCCTTCTTATAGTCAATGAAGCACATATACATACTTTTTTGGACCTCTGTATATTTTTCTGCTAATATTCTTAGGCAAAATATTGCCTCTCTTGTTCCACTGTTCCGTCTAAAACCAAACTGTGCTTCCTGGATTTCGCTGTCTACTTTACTTTTTTATTCTTTCCTGTATGATTTTGAGCAGTATCTTAATTGCATGACTCATCAGGCTGATTGTTCTGAAGTCTGAACATTCTGTTGCATTTGGTTTTTTGGGCAATGTTATAAAAACTGATGTCTTCATGTCGTGTGGTATATATCCTGTATTGTATACATCGTTGCATATTTCTGTGATTGTATCTATACCAAAGCTCTCCAGAGCTTCTATCATTTCAATTTTTATGTTATCCATGCCTGCTGATTTTCCTTTTTGTATCATATGAATGGCATTTTCTACTTCTGATCTGAGAATGTTTGGGCCTTCATTAGAATCTGGTGATGGTTTTTTACCTCTGTTGTCCTCGAATAATTCTTTTACGTATTCTGCCCATCTGTTTGATATGTCTTTCTCACCAAGTAATATTACACCATTTTTGTTCTTGATACAGCTTCCTCCTTGTGCAAACCGTGACCGATTTGATAATTTCTTTATTTCTTCATGCATATCTCTTGTCCTGTGCTTTGCTTCCAAGTCTTCTATTTCCTTGCATTTTGTTTCTATCCACCGTTCTTTTGCTTCTCTACACATAGTACGTATGTCATTGTCTATTGTTTTATATTCTGGAGTGTTTTTTGCTTTCTTTCTTTCGGTCATTTTATTCAAGATGTCATCTGTCATCCAAATTTGATTTTTCTTAGACTCCTTTTTAGGTAAATTTGCATTTGCTGATTGTATGCTTGTTTTTAAGCATTCTCATTTTTCGGTTGCTTTTTCTTCTGGGTTTTCTCTTCTATACTGCTCCATGCTTTCTGTCAATAACTGTTGATATTTATTTTTGACGTCGATTAAATATTTCTGTTTTATATCTGGTTGTTTCAGCGCTGATATTTCTATCTGGGGTTCCTCCTGTCTTCTGTTTCCTGCTCTTTTCAGCTTTATATTTACTTTGATGACGACTGGATTGTGATCTGAATTTATGTCGGCGCCAGGATATGTCTTTGCACTTGTGACACTGTTCTTAAATCTATGTTTTATCATGATATAGTCGATTTGATTTCGTGTTTTATCTCCTGGGCTTTTCCATGTGTATAATTTCCTTGGGTGGTGTTCAAAAAAGGTGTTACATATGACCAGCTGGTTTTCTTCACAGAACTGGATAAGTCTGTCTCCTCTATCATTTCTTGTCCCTAATCCATACTGTCCTACTATTTTCTTGTATTTTCCTTTTCCTACTTTTGCATTCATATCACCCATTACTATCAACACATCTGTAGATTTGACTGGTTTAAGTGTGTGTTGTAGCTCTTCATAGTATTCTTCTATTTCTTCCTCGCTGTGATCTTTAGTTGGTGCATAAGTTTGTAAGATTGATATGTCGAATGGCTTTGCTCTCATTTTTAGTAACATCATTCTGTCATTGTGTGTCCAGTATCCACATACGTATTTTTCTAACTCCTTCTTTATCAACATTCCTACCCCTCTTTCATGTTTTTCTCCGCCTGAGTGTATAAGCGTGTACTGGTCTCTTTTTATGTAGCCTGTATCCAAAAGTCTTGCCTCTGCAACTCCCAGTATATCGAGTTTCATGTCTGTTGCTTCTAATATAAGATTGTCAAGCTTTCCTTCTCCGTTCAGAGTTCTAACATTCCATGTTCCTATTTTTAGGCTCCTCCTACTAGTTTTTAGGTGGTCTTTCTCAGAATGCTCCCTTTCAACAGAATTTAAGGAACACTCGTCATTATGTACTTCCTTACTCATTAGAGGAGTTGCCTGTTCCCTGTTAATTTGTACAGTAGATTCTTCCCCAGGGGACAAAGAGTTCTCTACATATCGTTTCTTATCTTGTTGTTGTGATCCCATTACGTTCTGTAGGAAGTACGTGGTAAGGCCCCAATCTCTTCCACGGTGGCTAGCCATTATAACGTAAGCACTAGCTATATCTAAAAATACTACCACAGTTTTTTTTCTTTCTTTTGAAATCCTGATTTTACTTCATGTTCCAATTTAGTTATCTGATCCATAGTGCATCTGTTTGACTGACTATATAAATTTATAAATTATTCGTTTCCAAATGAAACTTTAATCTGTTATTTACTATGGTTTCTAATATTTTACCTAGATGGGAAGTTAAAGAAATTGGTCTGTATGAACTGGCATCAGGGGCATATTTTTCTGGTCTTATTACTGGAATAATTACTGCTGTTTTCCATGTTTTGGGAATTTTTCCTGTTTTCCAAATTTTGTTAAAAAGGGATGTTATAATTTCGGTGGTACTTTTTGGTAGGTGTTTCAAAATATCATGCCTTGACGATGTATCTGTTTGTTTTCTTTATGGCATTTTCAACTTATTCCATTGGAATATCTGCATTTAAATACAATACATTTTCAGTGTACTCAGGTACTTCTTTTCTATTGTTTCAGCCTGTCCTAGTTTTTCCACAGAACTATGATTGTATCTGGGCAGCACCTCTGCTCTCAGCCAGTCAGTCTCTGCCCTTTCAGGTTTTTTTTTATATTAGGTATTATTATATGTGTATTCATTCATAACCTCCACTCCCAAAGGAGCATAGGCCTTCAGCAAATACATGCCAAGTCCTCCTGTCACGTGCCATCATCTCAAGTTCTTTCCACGTTCTCCTCATCATTTTCACCTCTGTTTCCAGCTCTCTTCTCTATGTGCTTCTTGGTCTACCTCTGTCTCTCTGGCCCTGGGGATTCCAGAACAAGGACTGCCTTGTAATGCTATCAATTGGTTTCCTCAGAGTATGTCCTATCCATCGCCATCGTCGTCTTCTCATCTCTTGTTCCACTGGTACTTGTCTAGTTCTTGTCATTAGTTCCACATTGGTAACTTTATCATACCATTTCAATCCCTCTATTCTACACAAACACCCATTTATGAAAGTCTGTAGCTTGTTTTTTGTTGTCTTGTTGTTCTCCATGTCTCAGAGCCATACAATAGGACTGACTTCACATTTGAGTTGAAGACTCTTATTTTCATGTTGGATCCGATTTCTTTTGATCTCCATTAATTTCCCAATGCAATGAAAGCTCCTCTTGCTTTTTGTATTCTTATTTTGATATCACTGTCTGTCCCTCCAACTTTGTCTATATTGCTGCCAAGATATGTGTACGATTCTACATCTTGTATTGGTGTTTCTTCAAGTTCAACCCTGTTATCATTTCTTGCATTTATTTGCATTATCTTTGTCTTTTCCCTGTGTATTTTCAGACCTAATTGCTGTGACCTCTCATCGAGTGTTTTCAATTTGTCATGCATCTGATTACGGTTATGGGACAGAAGAGCCAAGTCATCAGCAAAATCCAGATCATTCAACTGCTTAGTCAGAGTCCACTGGATTCCATGTCTGTTGTGTATTGTCGATGTTCTCATAACCCAGTCTATTGCTAGTAAGAAAAGAAATGGAGACAAGAGGCATCCCTGTCGCACTCCTGTTCTTATCCCAAACGGTTCTGTAAGCTGTCCTTCATGAAGAACTCTGCATGTCATGTCTTCTGAATATATTATATGTTTAGTTCTGCCTTTAATTGCTGTTAACGTATTCCACACATTTGTTATAGAGTTAGTTGTAAGATTCCATGTTAGGCAAAAATGTTTTCACTGATTTTATTTTGTTTTAAGTATATTTCAAAGAAGAGTTGGCCACTTGAAAAGCAGCAGCTGGGAGACTTTTTCAGGCCATAAATCGAGGATTCCTCAGCAAGAGAGAGTTTGGTAAGAAAACGAAGATGGCTGTATACCGCCCCACCTATGTCCCAGTCTTGATATATGGATGCGAGTCATGGGCAATGACTACAACCCACAAAAGCCAGATCCAAACCTCAGAAATGAGGTAACTGCGGAAGGTGGTTGAAGTAACAAGAAGAGACATGGTTCGCAACCAGACGATACGTCAAGGCCTAAAATCCCACCCAATGCAGACCCAAGTAGAACAGTGCCAACTAAGATGGTATGGTCTTGTCTGCAGAATGGGAGAAAATCGGCTACCACGACAAGCATGGGAAACAAAGAGAAAGAGATCCAGACTCCCAGGATGACCCAGAGTCCGCTGGGAGGACAACATTAGACAATCTTTGAAAGACCGAGGACTAGAATGGAACCAGGCCAGGAGGAATACAGCCGATAGGATAGTCTGGCGCTCTCTCTTCCAAACCTCTACACCTCACGGTAGAAGAGGAACGGCTAAGTAAGTAAGTTTAAGTATATCCTGTTTAATTCACTTCAATTTTTTTATTATGAATATCTAAATTATCTTCGGATCTATTCATGAAGGTATTAGGGATCTCGTGAATAAATCGTAAAAAGGCGGTCCACTATACTGTAGAAAGCGATGGTGTGTAATTATTACACCAACTGTTCCTTATTAAGCAGAAAGGAACTGCGATGAAGGTAACATGTTGTTGCATGTTGTTCTTTAATTAAATAATAATAATAAATTCTTTAAGCGCCAAACACGGCGCATAAGGCAGAAACCAGTGCTCTCCAGGTTGTTCGTTGTGACGCCACTCCTCTTAGCTCTTGCACATTATTTAGGCCCAACGTTCTTCCTTCTCTTATTATTGTTCTTCTGAGTGTTTCTTTTGGTCTTCCTTTTTTCCCGCTTACCCTCAGGAACCCAAGTGAGCGCCTGTAGTGGTATTCTGTTGTTTTGCATTCGTAGGACATGACCGATATATGACCATCGTCTTTTCCTTATATAGTCGGAGACATATTTCTGCCTAGAGTCTTCTCTTATTTGTCGATTAGTCTTGAATTCTTTCCAACTGATGTTCATGAGTTTTCTAAGACATTTGTTCTCGAATGTATTCAGCTTGTTCTCCAATGATTTTGTTATTTTCCAACTCTCACAGCCGTATGTTAACACTGAGATAACATTTGAATTAAACAGACGAAGCTTGGTATGTATATTCAATGATCGTAATTTCCAAATGTTAGATAATCTATTGAAGGCGCTAGCTGCCAAAGCAATTCTAGTATGGATTTCTCTTGTTGTGTCACCATCCTGAGTCATTTTACTGCCTAAATAATTGAAACTTTCAACTTTCTGTAGTTTTTCCCCGTTCAAGATGATATCAAAGGTCTCGTTAGAAAAGTTCATAGCTTTAGTTTTAGAGGCATTTATTTGGAGACCAATTTTAACCGAGAGATGACACAAATTATTTATTGCTTCTTGGGATTGTCTTGGTGTTGAACTTAAGAATGCTACATCATCTGCGAAATCCAGGTCCCCCAGGAATTTTCCATTTGTCCATTTTATACCCAATTGTTCATTGTGGGTATAGTTTCTCATAACCCAATCAATAGCTATTCCAAAAAGTAGTGGTGACATAATACAGCCTTGTTTCACCCCTGTTTCTACTGTAAACCATTCTGTATTCCCTTTATTTGTTCTAACACAACATCTTGCATTGTCATATAGCGCTTTGATTATATTCACATAATTTAATTAGTTACTAATAAATTTAAATACTTATAATATATAGGTATACCTAGGAGATATTGCGGGTTCGGTTCCAGACCACCGCAATAAAGCGAATATCGCAATAAAGCAGGACATACCCATTTTTTTTGGGCTTTCCAGTGCATATAAAAGCCAAAAATCATGTTTACACTTTGTCTATTAAGTGCGCAATAGCGCCAGGTCTTAAAAAAAAAGGCAGTGTATTCTAAAATTAAAAATACTTTATTGCTTTAAAAAAAATGTTAATCTTCATCATCTGAGCATTCAACGAATCGTAATCCTTTTGCTCGTGGAGAGCCAAAAATCTATCGGAAGAAGAAGGCACGTTCTAATAAATAAACACGGTTTCAGGCGATCATTGTCCTCATAAGACTGTGCGTGGCCCTGGTCGCCGGGTCTTCCCAGTTCTACTGTAATGGGGCGGAACTGAGTGTCTGTAGATGACGTCCTTCGGCACACTGTGTAGAGGTACGGCGGTGGCGCCATTGCTCATCTCGGAGATATATTCGCAGGGTAGTGAACCAGCCTTCCAGTGGCACTGCACGTTCGCCAATTGGTGGGGGTGGGGGGGGGAGGTCTCTGGGGTTGCAACAAAGCCCACGGCCGTTTGGTGACTGGCCTCTCTGCCAGCCACCACTGTCTTTAGAGTTATAACCCACTTTGCAGGGTAGAGAGCTATCAAATCTTGAGACAATACACAGACGCCAAAGTGGGCCTGGTGTGGGGCCTGGTGTAACCTGCTTCTGAGACTAGGATGATCCCTGGGGTTGAATGAAAGCCCAAAACACACCCCCAATCGTCCGGTACCGTGTAGATGCACGGTGGGTGGCTTCTCGGCCGTGTAGCAACACGGACCTTGTGTAGAGGCGCTGTGGGTGGCTTCCCGGCCGTGTAGGAACACGGACCTTGTGTAGAGGCGCGGTGGGTGGCTTCCCGGCCGTGTAGCAACACGGACCTTGTGTAAAGGCACGGTGGGTGGCTTCTCGGCAGTGTATCAACACGGACCTTGTGTAGAGGCGCGGTGGTGGCTGCGCCATCGTCTGGAGGCACGGTGGGTGGCTTCCCGGCAGTGTAGCAGCATGGACCTTGTGTAGAGGCGCGGTGGGTGGCTGCGCCACCGCATACCATGCTGCCCGTGCCAAAGGTAAAAGAGTCTTACTTACTCGCACTCTATGGGGATCAAAAGCAAAGCAAAGCAATAAATAAACATGAATAATTTGAAAAAAGCGCATTAGCTGCGAAGCGCAGTAAAGCGAGGTATACCTGTATTGTATTTGAACAACTAGATACGTTAATTAAACTGAAAGAGGTTTTATATCCGTTACGTATTTATTTTGTAAAGGGAGATAACAAAATAAATAGTAACATTCTTATTATTTAAGGGAAGTAACGAAAGATAGTATTTATTTAAATAATTATATTTTTATAAAAAACGTAATAAATTATTTGTAAACTAATTTAAAAAATAAATATATGCTTACAAAAGTATTTTATAATATTTATATAAAAATGTGTTTGTACAAAACTAGTGGATGTTCTTTTTATATGCATTTATAAAAAAATTTATTTATTAAGGTTAATTTTATTGTTTTGTGTTTAATATTAACCTAAGAAATCCGCCATACATTGTAAGATCTATAAGGTGCCACCTTTGCTTCCTGTCTTCCACCTCTCCGTGGAACGCAGGAACTAATTTTTGACGGCGTAACTGCCTTACAATCTTATGAAAGAATCGGAAAATTGTTTTCTTATAATCAGTGTTGCCACAGCTGGGTATTATTTTAGTAGATCTGGGTTTTTTGGCTTCCGTCTGGGTTTTGTTTTTCCAACTCTGCATTAATCTGGGTTTATTTGACAATTGGCATTTACAATGTTTGCATATTCTATGCACTGAGCATTATACATTATATTTATATTATAATTAAATGTAACAAATTATGTGCTATATATTTTTATTCCGAAAGGGAGGCATCGGGGAAGAGTTGGCCACTCGAGAGGCAGCGGCTGGGAGACTTTTTCAGGCCATAAATCGTGGATTCCTCGGCGGGAGAGAGGTTGGTGGGAAGGCGGGGGTGGCTGTGTGCCGCTCCACCTGTGTCCCAGTCTTGACGTGTGGATGCGAGTCGTGGGCGGTGACTGCAGCCCATGGGGGCCAGATCCAAACCTCAGAGGTGAGGCGTCTGAGGAAAGTGGTTGAGGTGACGGGAGGAGACATGGTTCGCAACCAGACGATGCATCAAGGCCTAAAATCCCACCCGCTGCAGACCCAAATAGAACAGTCCCAACTGAGATGGTTTGGCCATGTCTGCAGAATGGGAGAAGATCGGCTACCACGACAAGCATGGGAAACAAAGAGCCAGGGATCCAGACCTCCAGGACGACCCAGAGTCCGCTGGGAGGACAACATTAGACAATCTTTGAAGGACCGAGGACTAGAATGGAACCAGGCCAGGAAGAAGACAGCTGATAGAATGGTCTGGCGCTCTCTCTTCCAAACCTCTACACCTAACGGTAGAAGGGGAACGTCTAAGTAAGTATTTTTATTCCACTTAAATTTAATTCTTGTTTTTAACCACATCAATGACGTTATTTTTTGACTCATTTACATCAACTATCTATTTCCTGTTATTCTGTTAATGTCTGTCATCTACAATACTCAGTCATGTTTGCGATGTGTTTTAAAGTATTCTTTTTAAATTTTAGACTTAAGCAGATAAACAGCACATTGTTTAAAAAAAAAATTTTTTTGTTATTATAAGATTATAAAATGAGCGATGCTGAAGGTACGCTAGGTAGTTGTAGCAGCATGACGACACACATGCCACCGCATAAAAAAGTGAAGCCGTGGTATCAGGAGGCTTTTTGTGAGGAATGGCTAACAGACAGTGAACTGAAGAATTGGTCATAAGTTTAATCCTAATAAAAGCGTGGTTGAAGATGTGCGTGAAGGACGTTGTCGGCAGAGATATACAAAGATTTCGGAACTCCACAATCAAGATTCCACGTTGTCAATTCATGCATATAATCTTGACGAAGGAGAAGTTGTCGACATGGATGCCGAGTCGCTGACAAGTGACAATTTTCAACAGTAACAAGTTACAACTAACATTTTATATTTGATTTGAGGAACATTTTGTTAATGTAACTACTGTAAGTATGTTACTGTTAAAATATCTCGTTTTCAAGAGTTCATATATTGGGGTATAAATAAAATCATTTTTATATAATTGTGAATTTTAGGTAATAAAAACAAAATAAAAATGAAGAAATAAGTAACATTTTGTAACACACAGCTTATTTGTGCTAAAGTTGCACTAAAAGGTTGTGTAAACATCGTCTATCCCGTGTATTTGTGGCATAAAATAATCTGGGTATTTCTGGGTTTTTTAGAAGAACATCTGGGGTTATCTCTAGAACTTGAGTGGCAACCTTGCTTATAATTCACCTTTGTAAGGTTACTTATCTGCTTATCTTCAAGGTCTTTGTCTTGTGTGGACTGACCTATACTGTATAATAGGGGAACAACAGAAGTGATTGCGTCATTAATAGGCTGGATTGCCCATGGTAAATTTCCAGTGTCATGTGTTGCGGTTCGCACTAATGACTCGTCATCGAAGCATCATTTTTTGGTGATGCCTAGATGGCAGGGAGGATAGTGTGATTCGCTTGAATAGCTAGGCGGGGTTGTCACACGGAAGGTCCTGGGTTCGAGTCCTGGGTAAGCCACTCACGTCTGTTGTTTTTCTGTTGTCTAGTGTTCTACTTCTTTATTTCTTACGAGTACCTAAAAACATACCTTTATGTTTGTCTGATATTCTTCCCTCCTTTCATCGAATATATAGCCTTTTCCCTTAATATTGCTGCATTTCCGAGTTCCCGGTTTTCACACTTAATTTTAACAACTAGATACGTTAATTAAATTGAAAAGGGTATTAAATCCGTAACATAAAGGGAAATACAAAACTAATCAATAACATAATTATTATTCAAGGGAAGTAACAATAGATAATGTTTATTTAAATAATTACATTTTTAGAAAGAGAAAATTAAATTATTTGTAAATTACTTTAACAAAACAAAATATTCAAAAAAACGAATTTTACAACGTGTATATAAAAATTGATGTACTTTATATTAATGGATGTTTCTTTAACATAAATTAAAAACAAAAATTACTTTTTAGTATTAATTTAGTTGCAATAAGATTTATATTAATTTAAGAAAGCCGCCCTATGTAGTATAAGTTTAATGGAATGTGGCCTATGTACTGGATACCCGTCAGGGTGGAAAACAATGGATGAAGTGGATCAATACCCAGACCTGTTTAGTGCGATAAACAGTAGTGCTCTGTATAAAGCAAAGATCCCACCATGGGAATTAAAAGTGCCAGAAACTGACTCCCACTTATTAAAGATCATAAATAAATCTAACGACATAATCTCAGCAAAAAGTAAAACACTAGAGTACATAGAACGGTATACAAATAATAGCCTAACTATATATACAGATGGGTCCAAAGATGAAGAAGGACAATTAGGAGCAGGAATAGCAATACCAAAATTAAAAATTTATAAAAGATACAAAGTAACAAGTAATACATCTATCTTTACAGCAGAATTAGTGGCAATCCTAAAAGCTTTAGAAATAGCTGCAGAAAATCCACCAAAAAAAGTAACCATTCTCACAGATTCCCTATCATCAGTACTAGCAATCAGAAACAGAACAGAAGGCAGCAGGCCAGACATTATAGAGGAAATACTACAGGTTAATACATATCTACAAAATATAGGATGCAGTGCAACACTAACATGGATACCATCACATGTGGGGATAGCAGGAAATGAGCTAGCAGACAAAGAAGCCAAAGGGGGGAGAACTAGCCATAACCAAATTGAAGTAGGCTTAGGGAAGTTTGAAATTAAGAGCTTAATTGCTCAAAAAAATAACTAAAGAATGGATAACAGCATGGGACCTAAGTAAAAAAAGCAAGACACTCATATAAAATCCTTAAAAAACCAAGCAAAAAAATGTCAAATAAAAGATGAACTAAAAATACCAATTAATAAAAAATTGCTGAGACTCAAGCTGGGAACTGGATATTTCATGAAAGAGGAACCCACATGTGAAGAGTGTCAAGAACCAAACACAATTAGGCACTTTCTAGTGGACTGCAAAAAATATGACCAACAGAGGCAAAACATTAAGACATACTGTTGTAACCACAAGGTGGAAATGAGTGTAGAAAATCTCATAGGCACAAAGAGCCCTTCAGAAATGCAAAAGTTAATAAAACACTATATTACAAAAACTAAAGCTAACATATAAAAATCAAATAAGGAATTGAACCAGTAGTCCAAACTGGTGAAAGACTCGCCCCAGAAACATACAGATTAACCAAATAAACCATCCAGTAAAAATCAAAAACATACTAACTTAGAAAATAGCATATATTGGAATTTTTTTTAAAAACCATGTTGAACTATAACTACAAAAGGAAAAATACCGACTAGAGATAATATAATATAAAACAAATACAAACAAAAACATATTACAATAAAAGAAACACGTCCTGATATAACCAACAAATCCATGTACATGGTAGATGGTTGAAAGGGGCGTGCTACAAAATGAAGTAGCAAACACATTAATAAAAAAAAAAAATGTAGTATAAGTTCCTAAGTGCTCCTCTTTTCCTGTCTTCCACCTCTCCGTGGTACAGGAACTAATTTTTGACGGCGTAACTGCCTAATGGATATGAACGCAGTTTCATAATCCAGATATACCAGGTTCGAAACCTGCTGCACGCGGTTTGGAAGCAGATCGCTTTGTGTGGATTTTTAACAATGGTATAAGCGCCGTACCGTTCAGAAAGCAATGGCAAACTACTGAATGAAAAAAATTGCCTAGAAAAATCACAAACAGCCAATAAAAGCTGGGGTTGATTGCCACGTCCTGTAAAGGATAAGCAACTAACTTTTTTTAACTGCCTTACAATCACATGAAAGAATCGGAAAATTATTTTTTCATAATTAACCTTTGAAAGGTTGTATAGCTGCTTATCTTCGTTCAAACGTGGATTATAAGCTAATCGGAAGTCACTTAACGTCTTTCCCCTCCCCTCCTCCCACACCACTGAACCATCCAAATTTTTCGATTATGTTTATTATCATTTCGAAGCTTTATGGACTTGTAATGAAGCCTTTTTTCCCCACACACACGCGCAAACACACACACACACACACACATATATATATATGAAATATAACAACGCAGGTGAAGAGCAATAATAAAGCAAGGATAACTCAAAACAGAAAAAAAAAAAATATCAAGACAGATAATTCAACAATCAACGAGAGTCAAAAATAGAAAATTGAATAACAAAACTAGAAGTCCTGCTATTACAATATTTCTATAAAAAAATAAATGTATTTATTTACTTGGTACAAGGACCCATTTTCGAAGTCCCCGCTGACTTTTAAAAATTATTTCAGACATTGTGAACGTCAGTTACTTAAAAAGTGGGATGTGGAAAAGTGTGATGTGGAAAAGTGTGATGTGGAAAAGCAATAAAATGGGTTCATTTTTTTTTTAAAAACTGTATTCTTAGGAAAAAAAGGCTTCATTACAAGTCCATAAAGCTTCGAAATGTTAATAAACATAAAATAAACATTTGGATGGCTCCAGTTCATTACTGTGGTGCGCATTGATCCAAGTTTCATCTAAATACACCAAATCATAACAATCTCTTCTCATTTCTCTGACCTCGCGTAAATATTTGCTTCTCATTGCAACTATATGAGGCTTCTCACAAATAAGGTTTCTACCACCAACATATTTTCTAAAAGTGAATCCCAAACTCCTAATAGTCCTCCATAGCGTAGATTTGGAAATATCAATGTCATTATTCTTTCTTAACCAAATTTTCAATTTCCTTAAAGTCCCTGCCTCATTATTGAGAAGCATATTGTAAATTTCTCTGCGGATCAATTCTCTGTCAAAATTATCCACCACTCTTGTCCTAATTTTCGTGTGTAAAACACTGGAATTAGAAATTTCAGATGTCGCTATCCAGCGGTGCAATGATCGTTTGCTTATCCCCAAGGCGTGAATAGTCATCTTTTGTGGGTTTGAAATAGAATGATATAGTTTTCCTCGAGTAGCTTCATTGCAGAAATACTTAAAAATCCTATTTGTGATTTGCTGTAATGTCATAAAATGTACTCGCAGACTCATTTTTCCTTCTTAACCACACAATAATTTTTGTAGACACACCTCTGATTGACAATGTGTGCGTTGCACCGGATATAAACTGTTTTATGTTCAAGAAGTGCGATTTCACGCAATTTCACTCAAAAATCATGCCAATTGCTTGATAAACCACAAATGTGCAAATGAGGTCGTATAATTTACTGTAGACATTTCAATATGTGTGCGTGTGATGTGTGTTGGCAAGTAGGATTTTATATTATATCGCAAAGAAACGAAAATTGAAACCAATAGCCGCATTTTAATGAAAAATTTAATTCATAGGGTCTATACCATTTCAAATTCACACACAAAATTTCACTTATATGCGTTATATATTCGCTGAGATATAGCATTGTGAAGTTGGGCAAAGCTAGTGAAACGTGTTATAGATAATCTTTCAAAGGTTAATTATAAGAAAATAATTTTCCGATTCTTTCATATGATTGTAAGGCAGTTACGCCGTCAAAATTTAGTTCCTGTACCACGGAGAGGTGGAAGACAGGAAAAGAGGGGCATCTTAGGTTTCTTACTGATTTAAAAAAAAAATGTAAAACTTTTGCCTCGCTTTGCCGAGGCGCGGGACGTTCAACTTAGTCGGTTATATTAGGGCGCATGTCCAAACATAAAAGACCCTTGGGTCTGAAGTGACCCTTAGTGTGTGTGAACTATTACTTACTGATTACGGCGGCTTTCTTAAATTAATTTAAAACACATAACAACTAAATTAACGTTAAAAAGTAATTTTTTTTAAACAAAATTCATATTAAAGAAACATCCATTAGTATAAAGTAAATCAATTTTTATATAAATGTTGTAAAATACTTTTGTTTGCATATCTTTTTTGTTTTGTTACAGCAATTTACAAATAATTTAATTTTTTTCTTTCTAAACATGTAATTATTTAAATAAGCATTATCTATTGTTACATCCCTTGAATAATAATTGTTATTGATTATTTTTGTACTTCCATTTACAAATTGTTTACTTTACGGATATAATACGTGTTTCAATTTAATTAACGTATCTAGTTGTTAAAATTAAGTGTGAAAACAGGGAACTCGGAAATGCAGCAATTACGGGAAGAAGTGGAAGAGGAGGGACAAAATAGTAGTTTTCCTATTTGTTCTTAAAATTTATAGGCAGTTACGCCATCAAAAATTTGTTTCTGCGGTCCACTGAGAGGTGGAAGACAGAAAGCGAAAGTAGCAATTTATACTTACTGTTTGTGGTGTGTTTCTTAGGTTTATATAAAGCACAAAAGGTCAAAATTAACGTTAATAAATAAATTTTTTTATAAATTTATACAAAAAGTACATTCATTACTCTATAGCAATTAAATTTTTATATAATTATTTATAAAGACCTTTTAATAGTATATTTTAATTTTAAAACGAATTTACAAATATTTTATTATTCTTTCTGTAAAAATATAAATATTTAAATAAATATTATCGTTTTTTATTTCCCTTGAAAAAGAATTATGTTACTGTTTATTTTGTTATCTCCCGTTACAAATTAAATTCGTAACGAATATAATACCTCTTTCAATTTAATTAACGTATCTAGTTGTTCAAATACAATACAGGTATACCTCGCTTTACTGCGCTTCGCAGATAATGCACTTTTATCAAATTATTCATGTTTATTTATTGCTTTGCTTTGCTTTTTATACCCACAGGGTGCGAGTAACTAGACTTTTTAACCCTTGGCTACCGGCAGGCTGGTGCTGCGGTGGCGCAGCCACCCACCATACCTCTACACAAGGTCCGTGTTGCTACACGGCCGTGAAGCCACCCACCGCGCCTCTACACAAGGTCCGTGTTGCTACACGGCCGTGAAGCCACCCACCGCGCCTCCAGACGACGGCGCAGTCACCCGCCGTTCATCTACACGGTACCGGACAATTGGGGGTGTGTTTTGGGCTTTCTTTCAACCCCAGGGAGCATCCTAGTCTCAGAAGCAGGTTACACCAGGCCCCACACCAGGCCCACTTTGGCGTGTGTGTACTGTCTCAAGATTTGATAGCTCCCTACCCTGCAAAGTGGGTTATAACTCTGAAGACAGTGGTGGCTGGCAGAGAGGTCAGTCACCAAGCGGCCGTGGGCTTTGTTGCAACCCCAGAGGACGTCCCTCCAGTTGGCGTATGTGAAGTGCCACTGGAAGGGTGGTCCCCTACCCTGCAAAGGGAGTTATATGTCCGAGACAGAGGAAGCTGGCAGAGAAGCCAGTCGCCAAGCGGCCATGGGCTTTGTTGCAACCCCAGAGACACAACCCCCCCCCCCCACCAATTTGCGTACGTGCAGTGCCACTAGAAGGCTGGTTCCCTACCCTGCGAATATATCTCCGAGACGAGCGATGGAGCCACCGCCGTACCTCTACACAGTGTGCCGAAGGACGTCATCTACAGACACTCAGTTCCGCCCCATTACAGTAGAACTGGGAAGACCCGGCAACCGGGGCCACTCACAGTCTTATTTATTAGAACATGCCTTCTTCTTCCGATAGCATTTTGGCTCTCCACCAGCAAAAGGATTACAATTCGTTGAATGCTCAGATGATGAAGATTAGCATTTTTTTTAAAGCAATAAAGTATTTTTAATTTTAGAAAACACTGTCTTTTTTAAGACCTGGCGCTATTGCGCACTTAATAGACAAAGTGTAAACATGATGTTTGGCTGTTATATGCACTGTAAAGCCAAAAAGAAAAAAAAAAGGGTATGTCCTGCTTTATTGCGATATTCGCTTTATTGCGGTGGTCTGGAACCGAACCCGCAATATCTCCTAGGTATACCTGTATATTATAAGTATTTAAATTTATTAGTAACTAATTAAAGAACAACATGCAGCAACATGTTACCTTCATCGCATTTCCTTTCTGCTTAATAAGGAACAGTTGGTGTAATAATTACACACCATCGCTTTTTACAGTATAGTGGACCGCCTTTTTACGATCTATTCACGAGATCCCTAATACCTTCAGGAATATATGTAACAGTGGGGTTATTTTGCTCGTGATAGTATCTTTGAGTACTTCGCGTTGAATTATGTTTTGTAGGCCGTTCGAGGAGAATGTTAATTTTTCTTTTTTTTTTTTATTCCCCTCAGTGTATTCTATTTTATTTTATTGATCGTATAGTGGTGAGCATTCCCCCTGTGTCGATGACGCGGGTTTAATCTTAATGGACGATAGCAGCAACCCACAACGTGACAACGATTCAGTTTCAGTGGCGGTTCCAGGGGGTTGTCATTGGGGGTGCTGCACTGTTCATTCATTTAAAATACTATACGGTACATTACACTCACAAATTGTGACCACCATGTAAAATATCAACCCAGACACAAATGATTAGTGTCTTATCTCATCTAAAATCTATCAAGAACATCTGAAAAGTTATTTTAAAAGTTTACTGCAACTAGGAGTAATCCTTGTCAGTCGAAGCAGTTTCCCGAGTTTCAAACCAGGTTACACAGACATTTATGCTGCTATTTCTCGTGTTTAAAATTTTCATTGTAACTTCCCTTTAATTACAGTTCATTGCACTTGGAGCTGTCTTTCGTTGCAGCACTTGTTAACTCTTTGACTCCGCAATTATTTTTCACCCTGTGCCGTAATTTTCATTCGTGATAAAACCACGCTCAGAGCGTTGTTCCAGAGTCAAAGAGTTAAATAAATTCAACCCAAACGCAGCTGTGTATAACAAGCATTCGCTTATAAGAGGTCAAGGTCACTTGAACTGAAATCGTTCGCAGCACTCCACGATACGGTCTAAGATAATTTTTTTGTGTCTTGTATTCAAGTTATTCAACCCTTCCGGTGTAACCTCATATTTTTGGTATGTCCGGATTACGTTAGTAGAGACAGTATGCAGTCCTTTTTTTTTAATAGGGAGTGCTGCATCTCAACAGCACATTAAAGAAAGCCGCCACTGCTCAGTTTTAATCTTAAATGTTCTCTGATTAATTCTTTTTCAATCTCTTTTCGTTAAGGTTAACTTCATCGCTAACCGGACAGTCTTCTCCTATATAATTCTTTCTTGGAATTAAGAAATAATCCATAAGGAATTCATTAAATAGTAACTGGATCACTCAATTCAATAACTGGAACCAATGTTAATCAACGAACCCTGAACTCCTTTCCAACTATCACAGTTATAAGTCACACACCATTATAGTCTGTCAATAATTTAATTGATTTTCTTCGTAACTTGGACATGGTCTTTCCCCCATATCGTTTCGGTTATTTCTTTTTTTCTTTTATCTTCCCTTTTTGTTTTTAACAGTTTACAACTTCAGATTTTACAGTTACACTAGAAAAAGAAGGACGTAAGTTTGTAATCGACACAAAGTATGCGCGACAACTTCAGTGAACAGCCTACGCCAATCTGCCAGAGAATAGTTTATAACTACTCGTCAAAAGTCAAGGGCCCCCCTATTATTTTCAATACACTTTTATATAAGCGCATAGAATGATTAAATGAAGGAAGTTTTTAGTAAAAATGGGTGCAATATCTTCCTCTGACAGTCCTCTATGCACGTTAAGCATAAAAACAACTCACCGACAACCATGGTGATCACGTGCAATTTGGTTTGCTGACCATAAATTCCCATTTTTAATCTGTTTTTTCAAACTTCCGTACAACCAAACAGGTGAAGTAATCGTGCTGACTGACATTCCACGTGCTATGGCGACTTTTCGTGAACAGAGTTCAATCTTAATTTGTTTTACAATCAGCAGACTTAGGGTAGTTTCATCACTTGCAAAAACCATGCCACCGAGATGAAGTCTTGACATCTTACAAAGAATGAGGGCTATAGCGTGGGTTGAAAGTGGTTTATCTGTCCGTGAGGTTGCTAGACGACTTGCAGTGTCTCACTCTACTATGCACAGAATTTTGGAGAGATTTCCCGCCACAGAAAATGTGGAGGATCGCCACCGGCCAGGTCGCCCTAGATGCAAAAATAGACATGATGACCGGTACCTCTTGTTGCCAGCCCTGTGCCACCGAACAGTGACTTGTTCCACTCTAAGATGTCAGCTGAGACAGACTGTAAACGTTAATGTCAGTTAAAGCACCATTCGCAAACGTTTACATTAATTTGGACTGGCTGCTCGAAGTCCTGCAGTCAGAATACCTCTTACTCCTGCTCATCGCAGAGCCAGTGTTGCCTGGTGTCGCGAGCACATCCGATGGACAAGGCAACAATGGAGTCAAGTTCTATTCACTGATGAATCTCGCTTCACTGTGTCATTCAATGATGGCAGGATTCGAGTTTGGAGACGACCAGGAGAGCGATTTACTGAAGACACAATTCGAGAGGTGGATCGTTATGGTAGGGGATCTGTCATGGGCTGGGGAGGCTTCTACAGACACGGCAGAACCCCACTCTGCATCATCCAAGGCAACTTGACCGGCCCAAGATACCAGAACAAAATCTTGAGACCAATTGTTCAGCCTGCTCTGGAGGCCACAGGTGGTAATGCCATCCTCCAAGATGATAAGGCTCGACCCCATCGAGCTCGTGTGGTGAATGAGTTTATTCAGCAACATGGGATCATCAGGATGGCGTGGCCAGCTCATTCACCTGACCTTTCTCCGATTGAGCTCCTCTGGGATGTCCTTGGTCGAAGATTGTCAACAAATCACCCCCTGCCAATGGATGTTGCACAGCTGACTGCATTTCTGCTTCAGGAATGGCAAGCTGTTCCTCAGGATACTCTTCGGACCCTTGTGGACTCGATGCGTCTACCCTGTCTTGAATGCCTTGCTTCAAACGGTGGTCATACCCGATTTTGAAATGTCTATTTGTCCAATATCTATTGTGTGATTTTTGAAAAGGTTGGTGACACACTTCACAGCTTCATTGCGTTTGAATGTGTGTTTCCATTTCTTTACGTGACATGTCAATTTGGTATTCAATAAATGCCGTTTTGACTGATACCAATTACGTTTATATCAGATTTGTTTTATGGTTTCAACCAAGGTTTTTCTAAGTGGCCCTTGACTTTTGACGAGTAGTATAGTTTAGATGATACCTTGTGACCTCAACATTCAACTCCGCACGATTTACGAAATATCGCTGAATTACTAAGTCGGCTTGCTGAATACTCGGGCGTATCCCATAGGTACTCAATTTTCAGGATCCCCTTGATTATTGTTGGAAGATTCTACCTTCTTTTCGACCGTTAGTCATTCTAACTGGACTAGCTGTTAAGTCATATTTTAATTAAGGGGAGTTAAGTGTTAAAGACTGGAATGTACGGGTCGCTTTTTTGTACACGCTAGTAAACACGCTCTGCGTGATGAGAGAATTTTTTAGTCGGGGGTTGTATGCTCAGTATGTTTAAACTGTTACCTGACTAGTTATTACCTTGTTTAAAGATAGGACAGAGAAACTATGAATGTTCTATGAATTAGTTTTTGGGGGAAAGGCGGATGAATTCAGCTCACATCTCAAGCTGCGAATTCGCGCTTGAATAATTTTTAGTGAGCTGTTTTGAGCAACTGTTATTTCGTGACAGTACGTTTTCTGGCAGAGCTTTGGAATGGTTGTTATCCATTCCGCTAGTGTGTTCCAGTATTTTTTGTGTGAGATGAATATTTGATAATTGCAGAATGTACTTTATTGAAGATATTATGAGGCCAAAGATTGTACTGGCCATTATTCCATATTCATATTCCTGTGATGGATTGTTTTGCAGATAGATAGAGGAATATTTGATAATTGCAGAATGTACTTTATTGACGATATTATGAGGCCACGGATTGTACAGGCCATGATTCCATATTCATATTCCTGTGATGGATTGTTTTGCAGATAGATAGAGGAATATTTGATAATCGCAGAAGGTACTTTATTGTTGATATTATGAGGCCACGGATTGTACAGGCCATTATTCCATATTCATATCCCTGTGATGGATTGTTTTGCAGATAGACAGAGTGTTGAAGAGAATGTTGTTTTCTCCCAGGGAACTTATTATTCAAAGCCACGGATCTCGTTGCCTTGTTAATGCATTGTATTCATATTGATTCAAAGTCATGGACTATTGAGAGCTGCAATGATATTTTTGCTGTACTATTATGAAATGAAATATGTGCTGCTATGTCCTGCAGCCTATTCACCTATTTGCTGCTTCGTGTTTATGATGTGAACCGTCTTGCTATGATGTCTACGTGACTGTGTAGTGAATAAAGAGGGTGTAACGTTATCAGGAGTTCCCAACGTTCCTGATTCCTATGTTTGTTGTGGTGTGTGGCTCCAGTCTGTTCAAGTATGCCAGAACCCTTTATCATTCGCGTATGTTATGATTTACATAGTCACACACCTGTCGGCCACCTGTAAGCCCGACCTGTGCTGATCGCCATTCACCAGCGAAACTATATTAGCTTTGTCCAGCCATCCCGCCTACAGAAGGTGTTACAGTAATACCACACTGTAACATAAGGTCCCAGTTGATGGTCATGCACCTATTCAGGCCTGCAGACATTCACCATCACATAACAGTAGGCCAGGGTATTTCGCTACAAGATAAAAATGGCGATAGACATCTTTGTCCATTTAAGATCAAAGTCTGCTACTTGTTCGAGGACACCAATAGGGTTTTATCTTGACGAACTAGGATCGGGGTTGATTATGTCGACACGCACGTTTGGCCGATAATTTAGTGAAATCGCTCGGCTGTGCTATAGGTCTAAAGAGCATCAACTACTCTTGGGGACATTCGCAGAATGGCTCTTTGGTTAATATTTTCTCCGTCTGGGATTTCCAGGAAATTATTATCCGACCCATGTACCCAACTCATATCGGAATACAATGTCTCAAGTAATGTCGTGGTCGCCAGTGATTCGGGGTATAGACAGTCTAGAAGTAGTTGGACAGTATTGCCCTATAAACGGCTAACATAACAGTGTTATGGAGTGTTAACCAAGTACAGAAGTTTACTGTGATATCAGTTCAGCAGGATTTACAGTGTTCACAGTGCTGATTTTTGATGCCCAAGTTGTTTCAGTCAAGATTTACAGTGTTTCTAGTCCTTCTTATGGTATGCCGGTTTTCAAGTACACCTCATACAGTATTTTCAAGAACTTGAGATGTGGAAAGCACCTGTTCCTGTACCTTGCAACGTTGGAGTTCCAGTACCCATCACCATTACTGTGTTGATATCCTCATGTACATCATTGCTGCTGTTGCGGAGGCCGGGAGTTTTCTTTCTTTCAAGATAAGTGGCTGTTTGTTCGTAAACTGTACCATTTTATATGTTAACAAGCCTTCCTATGTTGTGCATTATTTCTTCTTTTGAATTGTGACGGTGCGAAGACGATGTGTGAAGGAGAATAAGGATTAGTGTGTAATGTTGTCGTCACTCTCTCTGGCCTACTTTCACACACGTTCCGCAGTCACAGAAAAACTCTTGGTGACAGGGGTCCCACTTTTATTAATGAAGCCCTATCAGGTAGCACAAGAATCATACAGAAACAATGTTGTCCGCAAGTTTACTTTGAAGACAATTCCTAAGCAACACCATATAACCAAGTTATTTAGGTAACACCATCTAATAATTCAGCACAGACTGCTGGACTCTCTGAAATAAAATGAAACAAAATAAACTAGCATCGTACTAATGGACAAACATCATCTACTTAATAATACATACATATGTGTGAAATTATGCAAGCACATGCACTTAAATGACCATGTGTGTGTGTGTGTGTGTGTGTTCATGCAAGTCTGTATGTATGTGTAATCAACAATAAACATATCTCAATCAACAACAATGCCTTCATACGCATATTAGATACTAACTCCATCATCACGCGAGATAAAACTTAAATGAAGCACTTCTATCTATGATGAAATATTCCACACAGCGCACTGGTCTAAATGACATCAATTTATCAGTATCTTAGAGGTCTAGCTGCTCTAAAGAAAAAGGAGATATATACTCTATTCTTACAGCTCTGTACTAAATGTAATAGGCATAGGCTACTCACGGAGCTAGAGGGTACGCTAATCTTTCTCTCACAATAATCACTGATGTAATATTAACCACACTTACGGCTCACAAGAATGCAATATAACCATTATTTAACACTACACAACTAATAATAATAATGGTAATAAATACACACTTGTATACAGCGCAATGCGACACTAGAATTCCTCTTATAAATTCACTTAGTACTTTACACATTTAACACACAGTCTTACTGTTGAAAATAGCGATGAGATATACGTGAAATTACACTTAAATACACATAAATCGCCAATCTGCTTCTATCAAGCTATAGATAGATAAACGCTACAAAGCTTTAACTTCTAAAGATGAAAGTCTAATATTACTAAATTATAAAAATGTACTTATATGCCAGCATACCTCTATGTCGTTAGTTCACGTAGCACAGACGCAACTATGCAAAAGCCCAAACCTCAGTTGGTTATCGTACGAGGGCGCATTTTGCACAAGAACGATCTTGCTACTTCTCAGCTCTCTCACTGAAGCCTCTCACGGTTTCAGTTTAAATCTGCATCTCCAACCATGCACCACATGATAGCTACGTCAAAATGTCAGGGAAAACTCCACCCATCTCTCTAGGGAGCAAATCAGGAGTCCTATGCTCAGTTTGGATGACATGACATCACATTTTAGTAAAGATTATCTTTCTAGACGCCCACAATTGAAGTTCCTCCCAAAGGTGGTTACATTCCCACGATATTTCTTGCCTGGAGTCACACCTCACGGTTTCGTGCTCAACAAGGTGTTTTCCCTCTGGTGTCAGACCGTGCCAAGATATCTAACAACCGATGGTTGTCTCCCACGTTTCACACGTCTGTCTTCTTCACGGATGGCGAAGGTGTGTTTCGTTAAAATCGCCCATTACCGGGTGAGAATGCCAACATGAGCCCAAATTCACACCGTAGACTAGATCGACAACTAATTACTCAGTCTAACATTACACCTTTCTGGCCACACGGTCACATGTTCCGCCCCAAATTTTTTGTGGTCCCCACAAACTTACTCTGCTCCATTGTTATTTTTAAGTTTATGTCTTTTTGCTTCTCGTGGCCTGTTAGAATTGTCCGCTGGTACAGCGTCGCTACTTGATTGAGAGTTCAGCGAGTTAGTGCCTGCAGTTGTCGGCCTTGGCGGGGGATTGCCTCTAATATGTTTTACGTTTGTGTTCAGTCGATGTCGGACTGCATTCCCCCCAATCTGATCTAGATTGGTGTCCTCTCCGGAGCGTCGGCGTATATTCCCCCCTATCTGTTTAAGATGAGTTTCCTCTTCTGAACGTTGACCGCTTCTCTTGACGCCCTTAGGGTAACAGTTGTCACGGCCATCTCTTGGCCTGCACCCTGAAGACAACCTAGATATGTCGGTACGTTTAGAGAGGATGCTCTGTGAGGGACAAACCGATATCAAATGCTCTAGGGACTTACACTGCTTCGGAAGCGGGCCATGAGGGCACTTGGCTGCCATGTGGTCTGAAAAGTCTCCACAATTGTAGCATCTTATTTTTCTGGGCTTCCTCTGTGCCATGGGTCACCTCCTGCTACCCTTACATTCCTGGCCGCCAATGCCGCATACAAAGACCGCTTCAATGCCCTGAACAGACGGTTTGCTGTCAAATTCTACTCTCTCATTTCTCCCCAGACTACGGAATCATCCGGTGTAATGAATCCCCATCCTTTGTCGACATTATACCATTTACAAAATCTTTGTCGCCTTGTTGGTGCATCTGTGTTTTTACTAACCTCTAAATCACTGCATGCACTATCAACTGCCTGACTCTCACCTACAGGAAGGTCTAGTTTTGGTTCCAATTGATCCACACCTTGGTTCTGCTCTAGGTTTTCACGCGGTTGGCACTGTTTCCTTCTTCTTCTCGTCTCCTTTTGTGCTGGCAAACTGGTCTGTGATAGCTGTGCTATCTGGGACTTTAGGCGAGCTACTTCAGCTTCGAGTTCGTCCTTTTCAGTGTGGGCTTCTACACTGGCTACATGCACTGGTGCATCATGCTTTTTGCCTTCCCAGAAAAGGGCATAGTCCCTAACTTCCTTAAATGAAACACCTGGATTCTTTAGCACATGTTCCTTCACAAATGTCCTGCTCAGATCATTACTAAGCTGGGCAACAAAATGATCTCTGAGCATGGAATGGTCTGCGGGAGCCAAGCCTTTCTTCCCGCGCGTTGCATTCAATCTCAGAAATAATTCATGCAACATGTGAGAGAATTCCATTACTGATAAGCTAGGCCCCTGTCTCATGGCATAGAAACCCCTAGTCATCTCATTGACTAGTTGTCGTTCACTGTAGGCTTCTTCCACTATTTCGAGTAACTTCTCAGGGCTGGCCTTGGCTCCGCCACGTATCCGTAATTCCCTAGAGACCACTGGTGTAACATTGTTCCACACAATATCTAACCTATCTTCTACAGTTAAGGGCCCTACCTTCCATGCAGCTTTTATCTCCTTCACAAACTCTTGCCAAGTGGGGCCTGCCTTTTCACCAAATCTTCTTACCTCCGGCACTGTTATGTGTGATAAACGAGCGCAAAGGCCTTATTGCTCTATCTTTTCCTACATCTTTCGTATTGTATTTTCTCCGACATTTGCTCTTTCATGCAACATTTGCGATCCATATTTGCTATTTCATCGTTGTGATTACTCGCAACCGGTATCTAGAGAACCACATTTGCTCTTTCATCGGGGGAAATAAAATCCTTTGATTGAGTCCACATGCCCGACATTATCGTTTGAAGCCCACATTGCATCGTGATAAATCAGGTAAAAACACATATGGTCATCCGAATCAAACATGGGCATGCGGTAATTTCTGTGACACCACATTGGACGCCCAGATTGGCCAGGGGAAAACGTCTCACCGCGGTTCAGACAAGCATTGGTTTACCACATTGGATGCCCAGCTTGGCCATATTGGACTAGCAGAAATATATAATACCGCATAATCTACTAGAGTGAGGCAGTCAAGTTTTTTTACCTTGTGAGGAAGAGATTAAACCCAAAACGCATAGCCTAATACATGTGTTTATTCAGAGTGGATGATAATTCAGTTCTGTGATTAATTGTGTTCTTAAAGGATTTTGCGAAGGGAAAAGAAGGTTAGTAGATCTTATACTTATAAATACATTTTCTTATTTTTGTTTATTTTAACGTCACAGCTAAAATGTGCGAAAGATAAAGTTTCAAATAATTCTTGGCATAACTGATTAATAAAATCAGAAGATTTTCCTAGAAGATGATAGGATGATAGGAGGTAATTAATAGTTCATATTTCACCTTTATCATCATCACAGTCTCCCATGCGCACACACTCTCATGCACAAGATATTTAACATCATTAGAATTGAACTCAGAGAGAGAGAGATGAATAATGAGCAATAGTTTAAATGCAAGTCAACCAGTGATGTTAAATGTGAAAACTTACGAGGACTTTTGTGTGTCTTCAGTTCATCAGAAGTCTGAGTCTACACGCAACGTGTCTGACGTCTAACCAGAAATAAGTTATTAAAAACGGACATTTGGCTAGCAGAATTCGCCATAGGACATCTTTCATTCCTCAATTAAAAAGGAATATTGTCTCACCCACAAGTCATAAGGTGGACGCAGCATTTTTCGTCACCATATACTGCTTGCTCACAAGTTCAATACATCGTTATCACAAGTTCAATACAGAGTCATCATAAATTCAAATCACTCGAAAGATCATTATTATCTGAAGTCAAGCAAAAGAGCTCAAAAGAGGAATCGCATATTTATACCACGTGCAACACACTCTTAAGCGCATTTTATGAAGCAGACTCGAAAGTATATGAATCACGACTACATACGCAAGATTATGAGTCTACATATCACTAACATTTCGTGAAGATATCCAGTCTGACCAGTACCGTCGGGAGATTAGACAACAGACCTTTTTGTTCAGATGACAGCTATTAACTGTTGATCAACACTACAGAGATATACTCAAACAGTGAAGGAATATACATAGATATCTCGTCAGCGTTCTCCGTACGACAACAGTATTCATCAGAACGTCCTCAGCTTAGAGATACCCCATTCGACATAACGTATAACAACTTGGGACATTTTATGCATACATGTGAATCCTCATATCTAGGAGAAGCATTTAAAGACACATGGACTGTGTAGAGTACTCACCATTTTGGTAACACGTATCATATCACACCATCATTTCACTTTACATCAGTTCATTCTTAATTAACTATTACTTAATTAACTGTAATTTTATTATCTCATCTGTGTGTTTTGTGTGAATCGTCTTTCACCATCATCACGTTCTAACCATTACTAACCCTATATGTGTGGATATTTCATTAATAAACCCAACGATCGGTTGATCATTATCAAGAGTTTGTTAATGTATCACTCGTGCTGTCGGTGTTACATATTCACCTATAGGAACCTTTCTCTACTCAGATGAGGTTGGGGGCTTTTTCTTTACGGGATCTAAGGGCAGAAGCTAAGGTCGTGGGGAAACAGAACTCTTTCCATAATTAATTAGAAAACACTGTCTAGTGGAAAGCATTCGCATTCCTGTCTTCTTGTCCCTATCTCGAATAGGTCTTTATTATTTCTTAACGAGCCAATTTCTAGAGACCTTATATCTAATATCTCATAGACTATTCCTGGCAAAAACTACTGTTGTAGTTGCCCCAGTACTCACCACACGACAATTGGGGACTCGTCTTGGGATTAGTGAACCCGGACTTAGAAGGGTGATAAATCACATTTTCATCCCTGCTATACAGTTGCGATAATTGCAAAATTTGTTGGCATTTTGAGGGATTACCTTCTAGACTGACTCTTACTATAATTTGTCTATTTCATAGGGGGGATAATTTATATCTCTAAAGCACGAGTGATACATTTTAAATTGAGTATCAAACGGACAGAGTAAGCACTTTTTGAGAACAAAAGATACTGTAGGGAACTGAAAATTTTTTTTCAGTAACTGCTGGAGAAATTTTTATCATAAATATTTAGCAAATTTTTCATAGAAAACTTCGAGATAATCTGTTATATAATTTTCAGAATATGCTGAGTGAGTGATTATTTTTAAAGAACTTTTTGAACTTGATTACTAATTTAAACCTAGAAGGTTTTAAGAGATAATTACTTGTGCGAGTCAAACAATTTGCTTGGAGATCACTGCCAATTTTTCCCTTCGTGAACCTATACTGCATATCATGGCAGATGCCGCAAAAATTAGAACTAGTTTAATGGAGGCAGGGCGTGAATACTGGTTAAGTGGAAAAGATCTGATGAAATTTGTGAGTGAGGAGACTGATAAACTCCATGCAAGAGAGATGGAAGTGCAGAAACTTGCAATGGAGAAGGAGAAGGCCGCAGCAGAAGCAGCGGAGCGGAAAGCCGCAGCAGAAGCAGCGGAGCGGAAAGCCGCAGCAGAAGCAGCAGAGCGGAAAGCCGCAGCAGAAGCAGCGGAGCGGAAAGAAGCTGCAGAGCATGCACTTAACATGAAGCAACTGGAAATCCAGGGACAGACCAATCAGATAGAGCTGGCAAAAAGTGCAGCGGCTTCCAACTTTGATGGAGGGCACTCACCCCGCTCAGATGGTGTGCCTACTTCGCAACCTGCACCACCCAATGCCATGAACTTTCCGCTGGAACCTTTTTCAGAAAGGAACGATACCATGGACGCCTTTTTAGACCGCTTCGAACGCTTTGCAACAGGGTTTGGACTTGAAGAACGGAAGTGGAACTTGAAACTTTCCCAGGGCCTAAGAGGAGCCGCCTACGAAGTTTTTAATAAACTTCCGGCCGGTGAGCAAGATGACTATCAGGCATTGAAAAAAGCTCTCTTGGTGAGGTACGAGCTTCATTCAGAGGCGTACCGGAAAAAATTTCGAGGTTCTAGGAAGGAGGCCGGAGAGACTTTCTCACAGTTCGCAGCCCGTATTGAAGACTACCTAGTGAAGTGGTGTACTCTGGGAAACTTTACCGAGACCTATGACGGGTTGAAAGAGCTGATTGTGATAGAGCAACTAAAAGAATCTATGTCGGTGGAAATGCGTAGATTTCTCACTGAAAACGGCGCTGACCGGTTAGAAAATATTCTTACACTGGCAGAGCGATTCCAAAATGCTCTCATGGAGTCTCAAGGAGCCAGAAAGAAGTTTTCGGATCAGGCGCCAAAGCAACCTGCTCGCTCCCAACCAGACCAACAAAGCAAAGGACCACACATCTTGCATAAACAGCACGCAAAACAAGATAACTACAAAGAGCAAAACAAGAAAAATGCTGCGCCACACCAGAGACAGGGAGATAAATGGTGCAAGTACTGTCGCTTGAACAATCACAACACTAATGAGTGCAGGCGCAGACCTCCTCCCCAACATGCTGCCTGTCTGCAGACAAAATCGTCACCCCGGAAGGAGCAGAGGACCGGAAACGTTTCTCATTCTCCCGTCATCGAATCAGTCCTCGTAAACGGACAATCTGTGGAGTGCCTTTATGACACAGGACTTGCTTTCGATGCGGTGGTCAGGGCATCTCTTGTCACCCCTGACCAGATAACAGAAGAGAGTGTCGACATCCAAGGTCCGACGAAGGATGTTGCACCCATGACACTGCCAATTGCACTTATCAGAGTGGAATCTCGTTATGTGACAGGAGAGATTCGTGCAGCTATAATGGAAGAACCAATCTACTCTTTAATCTTGGGATGTAGATATGTGTTCCTTGGAGAACCTACTCAACCACTAGTCATGGCGGCCGTACAGACTAGAGGACAGTCAAAAAAAGACGCAGAGCAGGAAACTCTTACCAATATCCTCCCCGAGGAATTGAAGAGGGCCCAAATGGAAGATTCCACACTGGCGCCCTGTTTTAAAAAATTACCTAGGACACACAACCCACCTACCAAGGGAGACTTCTTTATGAAAAATGGATTGATGTATCGCCGAGCTGGAAATGAAGGACAGGAACACAACCAATTAGTAGTTCCTGCAATCTATAGGAACCAGGTGCTTGAGATGGGCCACTCTATCCCATTTAGTGGACACATGGGAATGAGCGCCACGACTCAAAGGATCGCCTGCCACTATTATTGGCCAGGGATCACCGGCGACATTGAACGTTTCGTCAAGTCTTGTCCTCAGTGCCAGAAAGTTGCACCAAAACACTGGACGGCACCCGCGACCCTTGGGGAGATGCCAATCTTGGGCACCCATTTGAAAGAGTGGCCGTGGATATAATTGGACCTCTGCTGAGAACTAAGAAGAGGAACTCCCATATCCTTACCTTAGTGGACACCTGTTCCATGTGGGGCGAAGCCATAGCCATGCCAGCATGCGACTCAGTGCATGTAGCTGACGCTTTACTGAATATCTTTACTAGATTGGGCTTCACGCATGAAATTCTCACAGACAACGGGTCACAATTTAGAGGCAAGTTGACAGAGGAGGTGCTTAGAATATTCAAGACTAGGCATATCCATACTTCGCCCTATCACCCCCAAAGTAACGGGCAAGTAGAGCGGTTTAACGGAACGCTCACCTCTATTCTTCGGAAGTTGGCACAGGAGAAGCCAGAAACTTGGGATCAGTATCTTCCTGCCGCATTATTTGCTTATAGGGAAGTACCGCATGCGTCAACTGGAGTTCCTCCGGCCACATTACTCTTCGGAAGACCTATTAAAGGTCCATTAGAAGCATTACTAAGAACATGGACAGATGCCAAGGCAGACGACACTGTCACATCAGCCTTCCAGTACGTCACAGACTTGAAACAACGCCTGAAGACTGGCTGGGAATTAGCCACAGCGAAAGTACGGGAGGCTAGGCGGAAACATGCCAAATATTACAATCGCAATGCGAAGGACCGAGAACTAGCAGTAGGAGAGAAGGTGCTACTTCTTCTGCCAAGTAGCAGTAATAAATTGCAGATTTGCTGGAGGGGACCCTACAAAGTTGTGGAAAAGATTTCTCGCACTAACTATAAAATCGCCGTGAACGGAAAGCAGAAAATTTACCACTTAAATCTGCTTAAGAAGTTTTACGAGCGAGCCCCTGCCGAACCAGCGCACCTCATGACTATGGCCATTGCTATGCAAATGGAAGAAGAGCCATTATCATCCGTAGAGTACCCGGTGATACAGGAGGAATCACATTTAGATGTGAAAATAAGCTCCACCCTAACGGAAGCCCAGCAAGAAAAAGTAAGGAGATTGATGGAAAACCACGCCGACTCTCTGACAGACAAACCGGGCCGGACAAACCTGATGGAGTTTGACATGGAAGTCAAGGATCCTACGCCCGTCCGAATGAGAACCTATCCGATTCCGTATGCCAAGGCGACGGCATTAAAACAAGAAATTGATTACTTACTTAAGGAAGGCATAATTTCGAAGTCGGAGTCCCCTTACAGTGCGGGAGTGGTGCTGTTACGCAAACCCAGTGGAGAACACCGCCTGTGCATCGACTACCGACAGCTGAATGCGTTAACACAGTTCCAGCCAGAACCGTTACCGGACCAGAACCAGCTATTTACTAAGCTGAGCAGGGCTCGCTATTTTTCAAAGATCGACCTCAGTAAAGGGTACTATCAAATACCGGTAAAAGCTGAGGTGAGGAACCTGTTAGCCTTCAGTACTCCAGATGGACACTTCGAGTTTAATGTGATGCCATTTGGACTGAACAATGCTCCAAGTGTCTTCACAAGGATGATGCGAAAGTTATTGGATCCTTTGAATCATCCCGCCATCAGCAATTTTATGGATGATATTCTAGTAGCTACTGAATCGTTTGAAGAACATATATCAGCGCTATCCTTGCTGTTTAACAGACTCAGAGAAGCGGGACTAACCGCCCGCCCAACCAAATGTCAAATTGGGTGTGAACAGCTAGAGTTTCTAGGACATACTATATCCCATGGGACCATGTTCCCCGAGACTCAAAACGTTGAGAAGCTGAGAAATGCACCGAGACCGTCCACTAAAAGGGATGTCCGGTCATTTGTATCTCTCTGTGGATTCTACCAGAGATATATAAAGGATTTTAATAGCCTCTGTGCGCCGCTTACATCGCTAACCAAGAAAGGAAACCCAGATAAAGTGACATGGTCAGCAGAATGTGAACATGCATATGCACTCTTAAAAGAGAAACTCACCACAAAACCTATTTTTTACGGCTTCCGGATTTAACTAGAAAATTCATCTTGCGCACAGATGCCAGTAACATTGGAATCGGGGCTACATTACTACAGCCAGACGACAGAAGCCCACCTAATCTATTTCCGGTCGCATATGCGAGTCGGAAGTTAAACCGAGCAGAACAAAACTATTCCACAATCGAAAAGGAATGTTTGTCCCTCGTCTGGGGAATACAAAAATTTCAAGCATACCTGTACGGAAGGAAATTTACAATCCAGAGTGATCACTAACCTCTGACCTTCCTCGCCAATTCAAAGAATTTGAATGCTAGACTGATGAGGTGGTCGCTTGTTCTACAACCTTACACGTTCCAAGTGGACTATATCCAAGGAAAACATAACGTAGGAGCGGATTTTTTTTTAAGCCGTCATCCTATGAGGCAGGACGGAGAGCACAAACAAGTAGAGGAAAGGGTGGAAACCGAAGAGAAAAACGAAGATGAGGAAAATGATTAAGGAATCCCGAGCAAGAAGGCTTAGCTCTCCTGAGTACGATTGACATCACACTTGAGGAGAGCTATTGTGATAAACGAGCGCAAAGGCCTTATTGCTCTATCTTTTCCTACATCTTTCGTATTGTATTTTCTCCGACATTTGCTCTTTCATGCAACATTTGCGATCCATATTTGCTATTTCATCGTTGTGATTACTCGCAACCGGTATCTAGAGAACCACATTTGCTCTTTCATCGGGGGAAATAAAATCCTTTGATTGAGTCCACATGCCCGACATTATCGTTTGAAGCCCACATTGCATCGTGATAAATCAGGTAAAAACACATATGGTCATCCGAATCAAACATGGGCATGCGGTAATTTCTGTGACACCACATTGGACGCCCAGATTGGCCAGGGGAAAACGTCTCACCGCGGTTCAGACAAGCGTTGGTTTACCACATTGGATGCCCAGCTTGGCCATATTGGACTAGCAGAAATATATAATACCGCATAATCTACTAGAGTGAGGCAGTCAAGTTTTTACTTTTACCTTGTGAGGAAGAGATTAAACCCAAAACGCATAGCCTAATACATGTGTTTATTCAGAGTGGATGATAATTCAGTTCTGTGATTAATTGTGTTCTTAAAGGATTTTGCGAAGGGAAAAGAAGGTTAGTAGATCTTATACTTATAAATACATTTTCTTATTTTTGTTTATTTTAACGTCACAGCTAAAATGTGCGAAAGATAAAGTTTCAAATAATTCTTGGCATAACTGATTAATAAAATCAGAAGATTTTCCTAGAAGATGATAGGATGATAGGAGGTAATTAATAGTTCATATTTCACCTTTATCATCATCACAGTCTCCCATGCGCACACACTCTCATGCACAAGATATTTAACATCATTAGAATTGAACTCAGAGAGAGAGAGAGAGATGAATAATGAGCAATAGTTTAAATGCAAGTCAACCAGTGATGTTAAATGTGAAAACTTACGAAGACTTTTGTGTGTCTTCAGTTCATCAGAAGTCTGAGTCTACACGCAACGTGTCTGACGTCTAACCAGAAATAAGTTATTAAAAACGGACATTTGGCTAGCAGAATTCGCCATAGGACATCTTTCATTCCTCAATTAAAAAGGAATATTGTCTCACCCACAAGTCATAAGGTGGACGCAGCATTTTTCGTCACCATATACTGCTTGCTCACAAGTTCAATACATCGTTATCACAAGTTCAATACAGAGTCATCATAAATTCAAATCACTCGAAAGATCATTATTATCTGAAGTCAAGCAAAAGAGCTCAAAAGAGGAATCGCATATTTATACCACGTGCAACACACTCTTAAGCGCATTTTATGAAGCAGACTCGAAAGTATATGAATCACGACTACATACGCAAGATTATGAGTCTACATATCACTAACATTTCGTGAAGATATCCAGTCTGACCAGTACCGTCGGGAGATTAGACAACAGACCTTTTTGTTCAGATGACAGCTATTAACTGTTGATCAACACTACAGAGATATACTCAAACAGTGAAGGAATATACATAGATATCTCGTCAGCGTTCTCCGTACGACAACAGTATTCATCAGAACGTCCTCAGCTTAGAGATACCCCATTCGACATAACGTATAACAACTTGGGACATTTTATGCATACATGTGAATCCTCATATCTAGGAGAAGCATTTAAAGACACATGGACTGTGTAGAGTACTCACCATTTTGGTAACACGTATCATATCACACCATCATTTCACTTTACATCAGTTCATTCTTAATTAACTATTACTTAATTAACTGTAATTTTATTATCTCATCTGTGTGTTTTGTGTGAATCGTCTTTCACCATCATCACGTTCTAACCATTACTAACCCTATATGTGTGGATATTTCATTAATAAACCCAACGATCGGTTGATCATTATCAAGAGTTTGTTAATGTATCACTCGTGCTGTCGGTGTTACATATTCACCTATAGGAACCTTTCTCTACTCAGATGAGGTTGGGGGCTTTTTCTTTACGGGATCTAAGGGCAGAAGCTAAGGTCGTGGGGAAACAGAACTCTTTCCATAATTAATTAGAAAACACTGTCTAGTGGAAAGCATTCGCATTCCTGTCTTCTTGTCCCTATCTCGAATAGGTCTTTATTATTTCTTAACGAGCCAATTTCTAGAGACCTTATATCTAATATCTCATAGACTATTCCTGGCAAAAACTACTGTTGTAGTTGCCCCAGTACTCACCACACGACATTATGTAAATCACCTTCACATGCGCATTGCTCGAGCTCTCTCCTGGTGTGAGGATTTCTTCACGGGAGCCACCTTCAGCTGTCGAGGTGCTCCCAGGCTCTGACCGGCATGTTGCATCTGCGCATTGAGTTGACATCTCTACTCTACCCTAACCTAGTACATTACAATGCAAAAACAGATGGAAAGAAAACACTTATTATAATATTACAATAAATAATAGAAAGTGTCTTTTTTTTTGCTTGCTCTTGTCTACTCTTCGCTTATGTGGCCTGTAGCAGTTTCAGGTGCTGGCTGGTGATACGATTGAGTCCCTGGCTGAATGTCAATCGTGGTAGGTCGGTCACTGTTTTGGCATAATAACACTGGCGTAGAAATAGTGTTCCTGTCTGTTGTGATGGAGTATCATTAGCGAGGATACTAATGCAGGAAAATTGATATAACTGTTAACGGCTGGTCCCTGGCTTGATAAGATATTCAATGGATGTATGGTGGTATGATTCTTCTCTGGGCCTGTGTTGGTGCAACTCTTCAACTGGCATACGTTGGTGCGCCTCTTCAATGGGCCTATGGTGCTTCGATTCTTCATGCAGTGTTGCGATTCTTTGCTGGGCCTATGGTGGTACGAATCTTCACTGGGGAGATGTATTGGGCAGATGTGCTGCTCCGTCTGTTCTGGGTGTTGTAATACTCTTGCAAGGTTTAACTCAGGTATCCTTGGTGCTCACTGGTTGCAGTGCTCTATTGCAGCATTGAACATTCCGCGTATGACTCTATACTACACTGTCTGTCAGTATCCCGTCGACGACGCCATTTGTGATAGGGTGCGAAGACAGTGTGTGAAGGAGAATAAGGATTTGTGTGTAATGTTGTCGTCACTCTCTCTGGACTACTTTCACACACGTTCCGCAGTCACAGAAAAACTCTTGATGACAGGGGTCCCACTTTTATTAATGAAACCCTATCAGGTAGCACAAGAATCATACAGAAACAATGTTGTCCGCAAGTTTACTTTGAAGACAATTCCTAAGCAACACCATATAACAAAGCTATTTAGGTAACACCATCTAATAACCCAGCACAGACTGCTGGACTCTCTCTATGTCGTTAGTTCACTTAGCACAGACGCAACTATGCAAAAGCCCAAACCTCAGTTGGTTATCGTACGAGGGCGCATTTTGCACAAGAACGATCTTGCTACTTCTCAGCTCTCTCACTGAAGCCTCTCACTGTTTCAGTTTAAATCTGCATCTCCAACCATGCACCACATGATAGCTACGTCAAAATGTCAGGGAAAACTCCACCCATCTCTCTAGGGAGCAAATCAGGAGTCCTATGCTCAGTTTGGATGACATGACATCACATTTTAGTAAAGATTATCTTTCTAGACGCCCACAATTGAAGTTCCGCCCAAAGGTGGTTACATTCCCACGATACTTCTTGCCTGGAGTCATACCTCACGGTTTCGTGCTCAACAAGGTGTTTTCCCTCTGGTGTCAGACCGCGCCAAGATATCTAACAACCGATGGTTGTCTCCCACGTTTCACACGTCTGTCTTCTTCACGGATGGCGAAGGTGTGTTTCGTTAAAATCGCCCATTACCGGGTGAGAATGCCAACATGAGCCCAAATTCACACCGTAGACTAGATCGACAACTAATTACTCAGTCTAACATTACACCTTTCTGGCCACACGGTCACAGAATGTTATATGTTCCATATTTAAGTGGGTTTGGTTGGGAGGTACTTTCGTTAGGATATATCCCAGTTCATCCAGGGCCTACGAAAGCGTTCTGTAGGGACATTCTTGCGGATTTCCCACAGTGGAAATTTCCAGCGAACTTTTTGCTGACGTATTTCAGTCCACTGTGTTTGGTAATCTGTGATATCATTGTTTAGGTGTGACGAAACGTCTCAGTGTTGTTGTCGTTATATTTTTTCTCTGTACCTTAGTTTTTTTATTAATTTGTTTGTGAGTGTCTTCCTCCCCTTACTATCTTTGATTTATATACAATATTTTCGTTTATACACTGTATTGTCGCTTGTATTGTCTTACTTTTCGCAGTATCATTGCACTCTTTGCAATATTTTTTCTTTGATTTTGCTTTCAGGTTTAGTTGATTCTGCGAACGTGGTCATTTGTGCTTGATATCTTGTCTTTGTCACTCTTGTTTGTACTATCTATTTTGTCATGCACTGTCAATATTATAATGCATAATATATATATATATATATATATATATATATATATATATATATATATATATATATATATATATATATATATATATATATATATATATATAGGTAATTAATAACATTATTAATAGTTAAAAAGGTAATTGTACAAGTTCTTAAGCAAGGACTTGTCACCCACGAAGTTGGGATAGAGTGAGTTTCTTCTGGATATTTACATTACTTACATATCTTGTAAAATACAGCATAATGTCTAGTTTGGATTATTTCATTAAACATGGGAAATCCCTTGGTATGACTACTGAGGAAGTAAAAGAATTCACACTTGTCGAATATGCCAAGGCGCAGAAGTTAGAAGAAAAGAAACTTGAAATGGAGGCTGAAGATAGGAAATTGCAGATGCAGGCAGAAGAGAGAAAATTTCAAATGGAGGCTGAAAAACAGAAATTAGAGGCTGAAGATACGAAATTGCAAATGCAGGCAGAAGAGAAAAAATTTCAAATGGAGGCTGAAAAACAGAAATTAGAGGCTGAAGATAGGAAATTGCAAATGCAGGCAGAAGAGAGAAAACTTCAGTTGGAAAATGAAAAACAGAAATTGGAGGCTGAAAAACAGAAATTGCAGGCTGAAGATAGGAAAAGACAAATAGAAATGGAAGAGAAAAAACTTCAACAGCAAATGCAAATGGAAGAAAGGAAGCTTCAGATGCAAGCTGAAGAAAACCAAAGATTACACGAGGAAAGGATCTTATCTATGGAACTGGAGAAAATAAAGGTAGTGAATATTGGTAATACACAAAATGAGACAAACAATCAAACAACTTCTAATAAGGCAAATACTAATTCTTATAAAATCAGATTGCCTGCTTTCAACTCTGCCTATGGCGATATTTCATTCTATCTGAATAGATTTGAACTTTCATGCGAATCTCATAAGATAGACAAGTCGGAATATTGTGCACGACTTATGGAAATACTTAAGGGTGAAGCTATGAACACTATAAGTATGTTGGAGGGCCCTGACAAGAATAACTAAGATGTTGTCAGAGCGGTCTTGTTAAAAAAATACCAACTGGATGAAGACGGTTATCGCCTACGCTTTAAGTCTCTATTGCCAGAGACAGGGAAAGATTTTTCAGACTTTATAGCAAATATTCGCCTTACGTTTTCACGTTGGGTGGAACTTTCAAAAACTGAACATACATACGAAGCCCTCATGGACTTATTGCTTCGTGACAAAGTCATGTCGTCTGTAAACGCTTCTTTTCTCTCTTTTTTACATGAGCGAAAACCTACAAATTTGAAAGATATGGAACAATACTGTCGCCAATACGTCACTGCACACCCAAATGTGACTGTTAGTCACTATGAGGTCAGAGAAGGTTTACCCGTGGCTTCAGCAATACCATATGGTCCTAATTTGCGCCGTAGATCCCAAAGTGCGGATAGCAATTTTGGTAGGAGAGATAATCGTGATTTTGGACAGTACCAAGGGGGTCCATCACGTAGTAATTCTCCTTCTTCAAGGAACTGGAGACAATTTAACGGTCCTCAACATTTTGGTTCCAACAATTATGGAAATTTTGGAAGGGGTAACTACAATAAACATTATCAACCCTACAATAATTTTTCTCGGAGACAACAAAATCCATCGAATAGATATTTCGATCAAAGGGGAAATAATAATCGCGACAATGCTAACTGGGGTTCAAATCAGAACAATAGTTTCAGTAGAGCAAATAACAATGCTCTCATTAGAGATAATAGTCGCGATAGATCGCGATATGACGGTAGATCTCCAAATAATAGATCGCATCGCCATGCTAACTCTGCTCAACAAGAGCCCCAGTTTATTAATGATCAAGGTAACAATGATAATAGTGTCTCTAATGCTACTGCTTGCTCTGCTTTCGATTTCGAGAGAGCATCTCAGTGCCCGGAGTGCACAACTTTGTTCCAACCTACAGCTATAACTACCTTGAGTTGCGGTCATCCTCTACCCACTCTTCCTGCCTTAGCCGCGCATGACGGAAGAGGGTCTCTTACTCTACATAAGGGATTTGTAAATAATAATCCCGTTTCAGTTCTATTTGATTCTGGATGCACAACTGTTGGGATTAAGCAGTCTCTGATACATCCTTCCTGTGCCACTGGTGATGTAGTGAAATGTGTGACATTTGGTGGGACAGTTGAGACTTTTCCAACTGCTATTATCCACATAGCCACTCCCTTTTTTACGGGACATGTCCACGCATGTATGCTCCCGAATCCTATTGCAGACCTTATCGTCGGACGTATACATGGAATTGTGGATTGTACTCCTCAACAGATTGCTATCTGGGAAGAGCAAAACATTCAGGCTGCTTATGCAGTCACTACTAGAGCACAAGCTCAAAATCTTTTACAGACTCCATCTGCTGAAATTAATGAAGTACATAATCAGGATGCTCACTCCGTGATTTCACGAGAGTCTTTTATCAAACTTCAGCAAAATGATACATCATTGCAAAAATTGTTTCTGCTAGTTAAACAAAAAGCAAATTGTGACACAAATCTTAAATATTGGTTCTTAATTAAGAATGGAGTGCTAGTTCAAATGGTACGGGGTTCTACTTCGCCCATACGCTCGCAAATTCTTGTACCTACTGACATGAGAGTTCGGATCTTGCAACATGCCCACGACTCTCAGTGTGCAGGACATATGGGATTTTCCCGTACTAAATCTAGGGTTCTTTCTTCCTTCTTTTGGCCGGGCGTAAATAGAGATATAACTATTTATTGTCGCTCTTGTAAGATATGTCAGGAGGTTAAGTCACGAGGTCCACGCCATGCAGCACCTATCCAAGCTGCAGATATTCCTATTCGTCCTTTTCAGAAAATGGCAATTGACATTATTGGTCCTTTTAAAATCAAGTCTGCCAGGGGACACCAATACATCCTTACATGTACGAGGGGCGTTCAGAAAGTAATGCACCACATCGTTTTTCTCAGGAACTGTTTATTAAAAAAGCATGAAATTTATACACAATATACATGGCGTCTGTGGCCTAATGGATATGAACGCAGTTTCATAATCCAGATATACCAGGTTCGAAACCTGCTGCAGGCGGTTTGGTAGCAAATCGCTTTGTGTGGATTTTTAACACTGGTATAAGCGCCGTACCGTTCAGAAAGCAATGGCAAACTACTGAATGAAAAAATTGCCTAGAAAAATCACAAACAGCCAATAAAAGCTGGGGTTGATTGCCACGTCCTGTAAAGGATAAGCAACTAACTTTTTTTTTATACATGGATATGTCATGTAAACATCGGTATTATTCAACATAATCCCTATCAACTTTACGGCTTTATGCCAGCGCAAAACAAGTGCATGTATTCCTAGCCCGTACCAGATTTTGTCTTGATCATGTAGCCATTTCTTCGCTGCATGAATCACTCGTTCATCATCTTCAAACCTTGTCCCACGGAGTGCATCTTTAAGTGGACCAAACAGATGAAAACCAGAGGGTGCCAAATCGGGACTATAGGATGGATGGGGTAGTACAGTCCAACCCAATTTAGTGATTGCTTCCCGTGTTGCCAGACTTGTGTGATGGCGTGCATTGTCGTGAAGGAGAAGCATGTCTGTTGGATTCTTGTGCGGCCGAACTCTGCGAAAACGTTGATTGAGTTTTTTCCATGCCTTAATGTAAGCTTGCGAATTGATTGTCACTCCTCTTGACATAACGTCCACAAGAATCACACCTTCAATGTCCCAAAAGACAGTGATCATGACCTTTCCAGCTGAAGGAATTGTCTTGAATTTCTTTCTTCCTGGTGATTGTGGATGATGCCACTCCATTGACTGTCTTTTTGTCTCAGGTTCAAAATGATGTGCCCAGGTTTCGTCACCTGTAACGATCTTAGCCAAAAAGTTCTCTCCATCAGCATTGAAATGCTCCAACAATTCAGAAGAAACTGCTTTCCTTTGCAATCGGTGGTCATTTGTGAGACTTCGAGGAACCCATCTTGCACAAACCTTAGAAAATCCGAGAGTTTTTATAACTACATTTGCATTACCAACGCTGACTGACAGCTGTATGGCCAATTGTTGAGTAGTGATTCCCCTATCAGTAAGAATAATGCCCTCAGCGCATTTCAACATTTCTGCGTTGGTGGCTGTGGCAGGACGTCCACAGCGCGGCCGATCAAGCAGCTCCGTATCTCCACTTCCTGATTCTTTGATTCTCTGAACATAGCGACTGACTGTACTCCTGTTGACTGCAAAACTTCCATACACATCACATAGACGCTTGTGAATATTCACAACAGTTTCCTTCTCTGCAACAAGAAATTCTATCACAATTCGCTGTTTATAACGCAAGTTGCTAACACGCTCCATTTCAACGGTTTAGGGCAGACGTATTATTTGGCCGGCTGCGGTGCAATTTAATGTACACAATTGGCACATGCCGTATTTGAAGTGTGCAAAATTTCATGCTTCTATCTTTATTATTAGCTGAGAAAAACGATGTGATGCATTACTTTCTGAACGCCCCTTGTATTGACATGTTTACACGTTGGCCAGAGGCTATACCTCTTAAGAACGTTTCTTTTGCTGATGTGGCAGATGCTCTTTGGCTAATTTTCTTGCGTCTGGGTTTTCCCAAACAAATCTTATCTGATCACGACACACAATTGGTATCAGACTCTATGTCTCAGGTGATGGCCATGCTCCGCATTGAAAGGTCTCTAAGCAGTGTGTTTCACCCTATGTCAAACGGGTTAGTCGAGCGTCAGAATAGAACGCTTAAGAATTTACTTGGGAAGATAACTGAGGACCATCCTCAGGATTGGGACAGGGTGTTACCCGCGGCTCTTTTCGCGTATAGAGAAGTGCCAAATGAGCATACGGGGTTTTCACCGTTCGAGCTCGTTTTTGGTGCGCAACCTCGTGGTCCCATTTCGTTGCTTCACGACCTATTAACTGCTGATGATATCAATGATGACACTCAATCTTCCTACAAATCTGTCATTTCTCTAAGACAGAAAATTATCGATTCATGTCGGTTAGCTACCTCTGCATCTGAGTCTGCTAAGGAGAAGGCGAGGCTCTTCGCAAATAGATACAGGTGTCTACGACAACTCTATCCTGGTGACGAGTAAAAAAAAAAGGTAAAGGAACCCGTTACACGCCCATTGAGGCATATTGGGAATATGGTGTTAGGCCCATATTATCTTGACCGTCGGCACACTAGGGGTGATGTGGTCGGCATCACGCCGGCCGCCTTAACCTTCCCAGAGTTGCTCTGGTACCCATTTGGGGCTGGGTCAACCCAGGAGCCGTTTGTGGCCTAAAAAATTCCCGCCTCATCTGGGGATCGAACCATAGACCACTGCGCTAGGAAGCCAGTGCACTAACCACTATGCTACCGCGGCTCCTGGTGACGAGGCATTTGTATTACTCCCTCGTAGAGCCAATTGACTTCTTATTTCCTGGAAAGGTCCTTATACTGTTATCTCAAGAATTTCTGATGTCGACTATGTCGTCGATGTTGACGGGAAGCACAAAACCTATCATTTTAATATGCTGAAAGAATTTCATGACCGTCCAGACTACCTACAGTCTGTTTTTCAGGCGACTGACGACCCTCCGGTCCGTGCATCCCTATCGGTTATTCAGGAGAAAGAGACTACCTTCTCCGATGTAAATCTTCCTCTCCCTGTTGTCCCACTTCATTCAACAGAATCATGGGAAAATGTAACTATTTCTTCGGAGTTATCTACAGAAAGACAGCAGCAAGTCTCTTCTTTATTGCAAACTTTTCAGGACGTCCTTACTGACATTCCTGGTCAAACATCAGTCATTACACATGACATAAAACTCACTGATTGCAACCCTATTAGAGTCCGACCTTACCCAATTCCATTACATTTTCAAACACAGGTCGAAAAAGAATTAGATGAAATGCTACAGTTAAATATAATTGAACCATCTACTTCGGCATACTCCTCTTCTATGGTTATTGTCCGGAAGAAAGACAATAACATACGTCTTTGTGTCGACTATCGAAAATTAAACCAAGTGACTAAATTTGATGCAGAACCAATGCCTTTGTTGGAAGATCTGCTTATCAAGCTTTCTGATTCACTATTCTTTACTAAACTCGACTTGTCCAAGGGATATTGGCAAGTTCCTCTTACTGAACGCGCCAAACCTCTTACTGCCTTTTCTACACCTCGGGGTTTGTTTCAATGGAACTTCATGCCTTTCGGCCTCGTCAATGCCACAGCTACTTTTGTACGCATGATGCGTCGAATTCTTTCACATCGTCCAGATGTTATTGCGTACTTGGACGATATTTGCCTTTTTAGTGATTCTTGGGAAGATCACTTTAAAGGTCTTTATGAACTTTTGTCTACACTACGCTCTCATAATTTGACGGCTAAACCGTCTAAAGCCCATGTTGGGTTCAGTGACATTTCTTTTTTAAGCCACCGGGTTGGTCATGGTCTCTTACAGACGGAGGACCATAACACATCGAAAATCCTCAACATCACTACTCCTAAGACAAAAAAACAGGCTCGTAGTCTTCTAGGTCTAATTCAATTTTATGGAAGATTTATCCCACACCTTTCATCTATCACTGCACCTCTTTCTACCCTGTTGAAAAAGGGGTCGCCTAACTTAGTACACTGGACCCCAGAATGCCAAACCTCTTTAGAGACAATTAAGCTATTATTTTCTTCCTCTCCTATTTCACGCTTACCCAATGCAGATAAGCCTTTTATTCTTCACAGTGACGCCTCATTGATAGGGATCGGAACCGCATTGATGCAAGAGTATTCTGAAACTTTGCATCCAGTGATGTATGTCTCTAGGAAGCTGACTGCGGCAGAACGGAACTACTCTGTCCTAGACCGAGAATTATTAGTTATGGTCTGGGCGATTCTTAAACTCCAGAGATTCCTTCTTGGCGCGCATTTCATAGTAGAAACTGACCAAAAAGCTCTCACAGCGATTCAGAATAAGGACTTGAAGAGCTCAAGATCCACTCGTTATGCTATTTCGCTACAGCCCTTTCACTTTTCTATACGAGCTATTCGAGGTTCGAATAATGTAATGGCAGACATACTGTCTCGATGCCCACATGATTCTGCTTAACTGCCATTTTCTAGATTTCCTTTTAGATTTCGGGGTTACTTATATACCCACGACTCTATTATACATTAACGCACACTGGTAGAACACTTTTATAACCCTGTTTAATTCATGATCTTTAGTTCGTCTGTGTTACTTTCTCTGTTACCCTTTTTGTGTAACGGAGGAAGGTTTGATTAACATCATACAGGGGTCGGAAGTTTACATGGCCACATTTGATAGATTAAAATTAAAATTGACTGTTGTATTTCATAAAATCCTACCTTTACCAAACAGAGATTTTCATTTGTGTTTTTTCACAGCAACGGCTTTCCCATGAGAATCTCAGTTGATATGTTACATGATTAAGCTCTAACTTTTCTACCTCATGTATATGTCACCTTGAGCAAGACGTGCTGTTCCAGTGAAGCAAGTCGGCATGTTGACTTCGCATTGTATGATGTTACCTCTTCATGTTCATAGATTCTTTCAAGACCCCTAGAGATAGTAGATAGAATTGTATATTGGTATAGTATAGTATAGTATATTAGATAGTATTGTATTAGGATTGATTTAACTCCTTTGAGATAATGTGTTGGTTCATCTTTATGCACCATTTCATTACCATATTGTTCTTATACTACTGTGTTTTGATAGACTTTGAGCGGGTGACGATTGTAATGATCATACTATTGTAACTTAACTTATCATTACAATACATGTCGGTATTGTGCATTTAAAAAAAGAAAAAGAAAAAGAAAATGAAAACAAGAGAAAATGTGATTTTTTTTCTCTCTCTGACATTGTATGGTTTTTTCTTTGCCCAGCGCTTGATTGTGCGCTAGGGGTAACTATGTATAGCGATATTAGTACATTGAAAAAATGTTTTTTCTGAGGTTGTGATGTATTTTTTCTTTGCCCAGCGCTTGATTGTGCGCTAGGGGTAACTACGCATAGCGATATTATTAATTGATGTCTATAATAAGTTCATCATTGGTACTTTATAAGTTTATTAACTTGGTTATCATGCACATTATGTTATTTTTTTTAAATGGTAACTAGTTATTTGTATTTTGATATAAACATGCATTGTTTAACTTATTGTGTACCTAGATATATCATTGACTGCTCATTCTTCTTGTACTTCATCTGCTCTTTTCACTTTTCACTTATGATGGCATAGCTAGTCTATACTTGATACTTCATATTTCTTTGAATTTGTTGATCTTCGTATGCTTATCTCATTATCTTTCTATACTTCATGTTTTACTTTACACTTACTTCTATCCCTCTTTTGTTCTTTTTTGTTAACATGACTTAACATAGGGTGAGCCTCATGTGTAGATATTATGATAGCACCGACCTAAATTTTTTTTGTTCGATGTAATTTTTTCAACAACAAAAATGATCATACATTTTTTTTCCCGAGGGTCGGTTTAGTCTGTTAAGTCCTATTTTAATTAAGGGGAGTTAAGTGTTAAAGACTGGAATGTACGGGTCGCTTTTTTGTATACGCTAGTAAACCCGCTCTGCGTGATGAGAGAATTTTTTAGTCGGGGGTTGTATGCTCAGTATGTTTAAACTGTTACCTGACTAGTTGTTACTTTGTTTAAAGATAGGACAGAGAAACTGGTCGAATGTTCTATGAGTTAGTTTTGGGGGGAAAGGCGGATGAATTCAGCTCACATCTCAAGCTGCGAATTCGCGCTTGAATAATTTTTAGTGAGCTGTTTTGAGCAACTGTTATTTCGTGACAGTACGTTTTCTGGCAGAGCTTCGGAATGGTTGTTATCCATTCCGCTAGTGTGTTCCAGTATTTTTTGTGTGAGAGGAATATTTGATAATTGCAGAATGTACTTTATTGAAGATATTATGAGGCCACGGATTGTACAGGCCATTATTCCATATTCATATTCCTGTGATGGATTGTTTGGCAGATAGATAGAGGAATATTTGATAATTGCAGAATGTACTTTATTGACGATATTATGAGGCCACGGATTGTACAGGCCATGATTCCATATTCATATTCCTGTGATGGATTGTTTTGCAGATAGATAGAGGAATATTTGATAATCGCAGAAGGTACTTTATTGAAGATATTATGAGGCCACGGATTGTACAGGCCATTTTTCCATATTCATATCCCTGTGATGGATTGTTTTGCAGATAGACAGAGTGTTGAAGAGAATGTTGTTTTCTCCCAGGGAACTTATTATTCAAAACCACGGATCTCGTTGCCTTGTTAATGCATTGTATTCATATTGATTCAAAGTCATGGACTATTGAGAGCTGCAATGATATTTTTGCTGTACTATTATGAAATGAAATATGTGCTGCTATGTCCTGCAGCCTATTCACCTATTTGCTGCTTCGTGTTTATGATGTGAACCGTCTTGCTATGATGTCTACGTGACTGTGTAGTGAATAAACAGTGTGTAACGTTATCAGGAGTTCCCAACGTTCCTGACTCCTATGTTTGTTACGGTGTGTGGCTCCAGTCTGTTCAAGTATGCCAGAACCCTTTATCATTCGCGTATGTTATGATTTACATAGTCACACACCTGTCGGCCACCTGTAAGCCCGACCTGTGCTGATCGCCATTCATCAGCGAAACTATATTAACTTTGTCCAGCCATCCCGCCTACAGAAGGTGTTACAGTAATACCACACTGTAACACTAGCATTTTAATTTCCAGCTCTGTAGGTTAAATTCATGTTCTTTCTTCGTTGCGTCTAGGTGTTCTATGAGTGACTGTATGTGTCGTCATCGTTGTTCTCTGACGTGGTACTCTGTTTTATTTTCTCCCCCGTAACCAGCATTGAGAGTATTGCTTTCCTTCTCATAGCAAACCTATTTTTCTCTATTTTACGTCATGCCGAACCGTATGTCACTGCTCCTGTGACATAGATACGAAGATAATTGAGATATTCATAATAAAAAAAGAAGTGAATTAAACTGAATATACTTAAACTTACTTACTTAGTCGTTCCACTTCTACCGTGAGGTGTAGAGATTTGGAAGAGAGGGCACCAGACTATCCTATCGGCTGTCTTCCTCCTGGCCTAGTTCTATTCTAGTCCTCGGTCCTTCAAAGAGTGTCTCTTCTTCTTCTTCTTTGATCCACTGTCACTGAGCGTCGGCTCTTGGTGACCTTGATGCCATTATATGGTACTGCGCAGTTCGTATAAGCTGTTCTGAGCTGCCATACAGTGTATTGTCTATGGATGGGTTGTGTGGTAGCAGTTGTTGTCTCAGTCCCTGAAGTGCAGGGCACTGTAGTAGGTGGTGTTCTACTGTCTCCAACGGGTTAGGGCAGTGTCTACATTTTGTTATATTTTGTGAACTTAGTCTGTTTCTGTGGCCATTTAGTGTAGAGTGGCCTGTTCTCAATCTGAAGATTTTGGTTTGGTACCTTCGTTCGATATCGTTCATAGCATCTTTCTTATTTGGGGCTGTTTGGTGAATGAAGAGTCTTCTTCCTGTTTTAGCCTGTGCCCACGTGTTCAGCCAAACTTCTTTACAGTTGTTTTTGATTATTTGTTTAACTGTTAACATACTTAGTGGGTGATCAATCTGTGGCATTTTTGCTCCCTTCTTTGCCAGTCTATCAGCAACTTCATTTAATGTGATGTTTATGTGGCCAGGTATCCATTGCATGTATATTTCTGTTCCGTACAAGTTCATAATTTTGTGGCATGTTTCTTGAACCTTCTGGATAGTACTGATTGAGTTGGTTTTCCAGTTTCCTATTGCCAAGAGGGCAGCCTGCGAGTCTGAGAACACTACAACATCATTTGGTTCCATTTCGTCTGATTCAAAGAGTTCAAAAATTCTAGTTAGGGTTTTCTGGATGGCGACTACTTCGGCTTTGTAGTTTGTGCACCAGATACCACAGGGACCTGCAATTTTGACGGGTTTTTCAGTACTGGGTCGGATGACTATGGCCCCGTATCCAGCATTTATTACTGCTTTGAAAGCTGACCCGTCTGTATAGGCATGGATAATGTCTTCATCGTACTGACAGATGGTTTCCATAGCAAGTGTTTTCAGCAGCGTAGGTATGAGGCTTTTATTTGCGGGTTGTAGAAGGTTTGTACGTATTATTGGTCTTTTTAGTTCTACGTGAGGTGGTAGGTCAGGCACAACTTGAGTAGGTAGTCTAGTCTCTGGTATGTAGTGCTTCCCTGAAAGCTCTTGGTACCTTCTAGTGAAAGATGTCTTTTTAATTCGGTACCTGGAGTTGAGGTCACCGATAACGTTTTTGCAGGGGTCATCTTTGTCAGCTCGCAAGAATCTTTCTGCCGTGATAATGACTGATTTCTCTCTCCTTAATTCTAGGGGTTCCACATTGGCGGAAATCTCACATGCGCTGGTCGGAGTAGTTCGCAAGTCTCCACATATGAATCTGAGTGCCTGTTTTTGTATGCGATCTAGTTTCAGTCTGAGTGTTGGGCTAGCAGTGGCTTGCAGGGGTAGAGAGTAATCCATAACTGAGCGCACGTATCCCAAGTACAGTTGTCGTAGAGTGCTCTGATTGGATCCCCAATCAGTGTTTGCCAAACTCTTTATGAGGTTTAGCCTTCTAGAGGCCTTAGCAGTTAGGGACTCAACATGTGTTTTGTATGTGAGTCTGGTATCTAGCTGTATCCCTAAATAAGTCGGATTGTTCTCTTTAGCTAGCTTTGCATCATCAAGTTTTAAATCCAGTTCTTTCTTTACTGTTTTGTTGCTGAGTGTGAATATAGTGTAGACTGTCTTACTCGTGTTGATCCCCATTTTCCAGAAGCTGCAGTAGGTTGTTAGAGCAGCCAGTGCACGGTTTAGTTTCTTTTGCAGTTGCAAGTGGGACTTCCCTTCTGCCCAAAAGACCAGGTCATCAGCAAACAAGGCGCTGGGTAATTCAAGGTAATCTGCCAGATCGTTTATGTAAATGAGGAAGAGGGTGCAGCTTAGGGCTGAGCCTTGTGGGAGGCCTTCTTGGATGGTTCTTTTCCCTGATGTTGCTCCGTTGACCGTTGTGGAGATGGTTCTATTTGTGAGGAAATCTTTTATCCAACGAAACACTCTTCCTTCTATGCCCATCTTCTGCATCTTGAAAAATAGACCGTCTCTCCATACTCTGTCATATGCCTGCTTGAGGTCTACGAAAACTGCGGCCACATGATTTTTATCCTGGAAAGCATCGGCAATATGTTGCACCAATCGGATTACCTGGTCAACAGTCTGTCTTCCTCTTCTAAATCCTGCTTGGTTAGGATGGAGGGCTTTTCCTTTCTCTAACCACCAGTAGAGGCGTGCATTTATCATACGTTCTGCCATTTTCCCAACGCACGAAGTCAGGGAAATGGGCCGGTAGCTACTGACTTCGCTTGGTGGTTTATCTTTTTTGAGTATTGGGATAATGTTAGCCGTTTTCCAAACTGTAGGTGCAGTACTGCTTCTCCACGTCTTGTTTATGAATTCCAGGATCGTCAGCAAGCCTTTTCCCCCAAGTTTGACTATCATGTCTTTGGTAACCTGGTCTGGCCCTTGCGCTTTTTTGGGTTTGGTCTTTAGGAGACTGGATTGCAATTCAACTAGCGTAAATTCCTGATCAAAGATGCTGTCCACAGCCTTGTATGCTTTTAGCATGCGTTTTGTAAGTGTCTTGATGGCTTTATCTAGATTGGCTCTTTTGTATGTTTTATTGACTTCAGCAAAGAATCGATTTAGGACTCGTGCTTTCCCTCTGTTGGAGGTAGCTGTGTTACTGTTTGGAAGTTTTATAGGGATTGGGTTTCTCTTCTGGGATGTCCCTGCCATGCTGTCAATGAGTTTCCATGCTTTCTTCCCTTCTTTATTTAGGTCTAGGTTTTCGCATTTTTCTTTCCAGGTTTCCATTTTGGCTTTTCTGCTCGCTAGCTTAACCTGTGCAGTGAGTCTGTTGTATGTGGTTTTGTTTTCACGGCTAGGATTTTTCTGAGCGATTTTCCGTGCCTTGCGTCTTAGTTGTACTAGGTGTTCTAATTCCTCATTCCAGAAGATGCTGTATTTGACACGGCTGCCTTTGGGGATTGCCTGTTTGGCTGCCTGCAGTATGGCTGTAGAGATCTGATCGTTCAAGGTATTAATGTCTTGGTTCATGTCTATTTCAGTGAGGAGCTGGTCTGATATGAGTTTGTAGTGTTCCCAGTTTGCTCGAGCATAGTTCCATTTCGGCTGTCTTTTGGTTTCCGTTTTTTGTTTTACCCTGCGAGATGGTGGTGAGGATGGGTAGATGGTCGCTTCCTATGTCCTCCAATACCCTCCATTTATACCGGTTGGTGAGGTCTGCAGACACAAGTGTTAGGTCTGGTCGGCTACTGGTTCCGCTAGCTTTATGGTAGAGGGTTGGTGGGGATCTTTCGTTTTGGAGGACTATAAGGTTGGAAGTGTTACATAGCTCTTCTACTGCCTGGCCTGAGGTGTTGGTGTCCTGGTATCCCCAGAGTGGGGAGTGGGCGTTGAAATCCCCTGCTATGATTGTTCTCTTGTATTCGATATCATCAAAGTAGATTCCATTAGTTTTTCTGGGGGGTCTGTAGACATTAAAGATTTGGAAATGTCCGTCACTTCCCCAGACTGTCACTCGTTGTATGTCAGTTTCATCATCGGTTCGAAGACTTTCGACCTCTGCCTGTACATCATTCCTTACCAAGGTTAGGATTCCTCGACAATTATTATGGCAATTACATTTGTACATTGTGTAGCCTGGGAAGTTGATGGATTTGTCCTTAAGAACGGTTTCTTGAATCAGTGCAATGTGAACTTTCTGGTCCTTCAGTAGTTTCTTTAATTCTAACGATTTAGTTCTTATTTCATCTACATTTAACTGTAGAATGTTAATATACTCCTCGGTAGCACACTTTTCGCCAGGAGCAGCCGAGGGGCGACCTGCTTGGCGCGGACCTTTTGCGAGGCGACGTCCGAGCTCGTATATCTTAGGTTGTATTAGTGTCATGGCATCATGAGTAGTGGGGGGTTGTGATGACTTTCTTTCATCCCGGTAGTTATCCTCTTTTTCCATGCGGGGTGTGCAAGGCATGGTGGGCACAGTACCATCATCGGTGGGGAAGAATTATTTTCCCCTGCTGTCCTGTTCGCCTGATGTCTGTCCTACCCCCTGGAGGTAGACAGCCCCAATACCATGTTGCACCACCTCAGTGGGGTTCACCGTTGTGCAGTCCCCGCTACCAAATGACCGCTGTTTTCTGGAAACATCCATAATTTGTCAGCTATTTAGTCAGCACTAGCGCTTCTAGTTGGTCAAGAGGATCATCACGTCGTGCACCCTGGTGCCTTCACTATGAGATGCTGTGGATGGTTTGTAGCTGTGCCATTCTAAGTTGGAGGACAGTCACAGGTAAAAGCAGGGCTTTGCAGGGGCGCTCAACATAATTTTGTCAGTCGGTCGAGACTGTTACCGGGGGATGGCCGTCACTGTCTTTGTGGCTTCTGGGAGCCATATGTCAAGCTTGGAAGGTCAAGGTGGACTGGTGAGTTTGAGCCACTGGTTCAGTTCTCCAGTGCGACCGCTCTTGCCCAAAGGTGCTACCCCTCTTGGCCTCCCCCAATCCCCCTCAAAGAGTGTCTAATTTTGTCCTTCCAGCGGACTCTGGGTCGTCCTGGGGGTCTGGATCCCTGGCTCTTTGTTTCCCATGCTTGTTGTGGTAGCCGATCTTCTCCCATTCTGCAGACATGGCCAAACCATCTTAGTTTGGACTGTTCTACTCGGGTCTGCAGGGGGTGGGACTTTAGGCATTGACGTATCGTCTGGTTGCGGACCATGTCTCTTCTTGTTTCTTCAACCACCTTCCTCATATACCTCATTTCCAAGGTTTGGATCTGGCTTTTGTGAGTTGTAGTCAATGCCCATGACTCGCATCCATATGTCAAGACTGGGACATAGGTGGAGCAGTATACAGCCATCTTCGCTTTCTTACCAACCTCTCTCTTGCTGAGGAATCCTCGATTTATGGCCTGAAAAAGTCTCCCAGCTGCTGCTTTTCGATTGGCCAACTCTTCTTTCAAATATACTTAAAACAAAATAAAATCATTGAAAACATTTTTTGCCAAACATGGAATCCTGCAACTAACTCTATAACAAATGTATGGAATAAGTTAACAGCAATTAAAGGCAGAACTAAACAAATGATAATACCTAATATTTAAAAAAAAAACTGAAAGGGCAGAGACTGACTGGCAGACAGCAGATGTGCTGCCCAGATACAATCATAGTTCTGTGGAAAAACTAGGACAGGCTGAAACAATAGAAAAGAAGTACCCGAGTATACTGAAAATCTATCGTATTTAAATGCTGATATTCCAATGGAAGAAGTTGAAAATGCAATAAAGAAAAAAACAAATACATCGTCAGGGCATGATATTTTGAGCTATGAAATCTTGAAACACATACCAAAAAAGAACCATCGAAATTAAAACAAATCTAAACGTTTCCTTTTCTCCCCACCTACGGCGTCTTCCTCCTCTCTTTCTTACATCTCTCCTCCTTCTGTCACTCCATATCCTTCATCGTGCCTTATCTCCATCAACATGAACAACTACCGTGCTCATGTTGATACTGGAGCAACTGTTAGCCTCATCCGTGAACAGTTATTTCGTCAGATCCGTCAGCACTTACACTTTATTTCTTCATCTACTTCTTTGACCTCCGTTACTGGCAACCTTTACGTTCCATTGGTACTGCAATGATAAGCCTCAAGATTGGTTCTCAATCTGTTGTTCATCCATTCATCATCACAAGAGACATGTCCCGTAACTATTCTTGGTCGTGACTTTCTCCTTCGTCATCACAGCCGAATTTATTTTGACTTGCGACAGATTTGCGTCAATGGTGAATACATCCCTCTTCGGGATGATATTCACATTGCCTCCCTTGTCCGCCTCACTGCTCCTGTTACCTTAAAGCCTCACTATTTGTGGTAGAATTATGGAAATACATGTCTATATCTATTTTCCTCATTTCTCTTATACTCGACTTTTTACATACATATATTTTTCTGTTAACTTTTACTTTCTCACACACACGCTATCTTTTTTCCAATTTCTTCTAATTTAGCACGCGCAGTTTTGGACTGTGCGCTAAATCTCTTTGATGTTGAGTTTACGAGTAGACCGGATTAGCACGCGAGTGGTTTTATGTTAATTGTAAGACGCCAGAGATCTAGAATCGACGTAACAGTGACGAAACAGAGGAGAGTGGCGTTAAGTCTTAACGAAATCTTCGTTAAGTACCAGGATCAGGGGAAATAAGTCAGAGACATATGCTATTATCTTCCCCTGAATCTGTTCGCCTGTAAGTAATAATTCTCGATGAGTAATTTGAGATGAAAGACTTTGACCACTGGGAATGGCCATTTGAAGCGGAAGGTGTAAAGTCTGGACTTTGGTCTCAGCGTGAGAAATGCGGGTATTTGCAGAAACGAGTTAAGGAATATGTAGATTTTCCCAAGGTGCTACATCTGGCAAATTGAGTCTGTTTCAGGTCTTAGACGTAACTTATTTCTTTCATCCGATATATATATATATATATATATATATATATATATATATATATATATATATATATATATATATATATATATATATATATATATATATATATATATATATATATATATATATATATAATGTACACTAATGTACATCTTCACCTGCCGCTAATGTTGGCATCATTCACGACTTATTATGATGATGACACCATCTTGCGTTATGATTGTTTGAATTTCCAGTTATTGTTCCACCGACACTCATACATGTGATTTAACTATTTGCCCATTTATCCATTTTGTACCATAGTCCGTTGATTACCATGTTTCCTTTCCATACATTGTTTCCGGTTATTGTTGTACCGGCATAGTCATTTTTTATTATGAGACTTACCCATTTTTTCCACACTTTGCCACCAAGTTTTGTGGTTCCATTTCCATTTTTTTTTCATCACCTGCTTCAGTTGAAGTGTAGGGTGACAGCCATTTTGTACATCCGCCATTTTGGGCGTCCGCCATATTTTATGGGCACCCGCCATTTTTTGGGGCCAGTTTTCCTCTGCGACGTTAACTCGCTGTCATGTTATATCATGTTTTATAATTCGAATCTGTTTGAGAGATATTGATGACTATCAACCCATGAAAGCGGTTTGCTAGTTCGTTGATGATTGTTCCATTACTGTTCTATTTTGCCCATTTTTTGCCACTTATTAGTGTTGGCTGTTCCTACCATGTCATCCCCTGTCCTTCTGTGTGTCTCTCGACTATGTTATGTCCATCAGTCCCTACCCCTTCATGTTTGCTTACTGAAATTTTAATGGTATTATTTCATCCATCATCCCTATCTATTGATTATTGTATTCCTTCCGACATGATTTCTGGTGGGATACACCAACCCCAATATTTTTAGAACGAGTTATTTTTTTAGGGACTAAAGTGTCTCCCTACGGGATACACGTTGGTGGTCCCCGGGCGTATGCAACAGTATGGCCTACTACGTTGCTACAACTATTAGAATTATAGTAAAGTACTTAAGAATGACTAGTTAGTAAAAATAAACACTAGTCAAAAAAACCACATCAACAATAAAAATCTATGGGGAGGTAATTTCATGAAAGTGTGCCATTACTCACAAACAGATAACAAATTTTAAAAAATATGTCTACTGTTCATGCAACACTCAATTTATTGAGTAAAACAAACATTATATTTGCAAAAACATCAAAAACACTTACAATACAAAATATCTGCTAACAAACGTGAGGTAATTGTGTTTAACAGATAATAAAACCTTGTAAAAATAAAGAAATCAGCAGTATTTATTAAAACAATCATGTACAACTATTTGTAAAAACGTGGATCAGATTGGTTTCAGCAGACTGAAGATTCTGTGCAGTGAACCAGAATTCATCTCATCACTATTTCCGCATTAGCTCCTTATGGAGCATGAAGCCACCACTGTAGCTGGTAGCTTTATGAGAAGCCTGCAATAAAGCATGTTGTGCTCTTGCTGTGGTGGTTTGTGTAGCAACTTGTTTGACATGATGAGGTTGCCAGTTCTAAGCAAAACTGCCAGCTCTTATATGTCAGAGAGAACAGTTGTCCTCTTGAGCTTGTCTCCTTAAAGAATGCTGGTAACCACATGGGGCCAATTTCAGAAATAATGCAGAGAAAAATTCTAATCAACAAAATAAAGGTTACAACATCAAAAACAAAACACAAAATTATTGATTAATTTATGGTGGAATTACAATTTCATGTGAACACAAAATATATTTGTAAAGACTGATCAATACGTTTTTATCTTAACTGAACTCTTTAAGGACGTGATAGTTTTCCATGTGTTATGGAAGGAATTTCCTGTTGTTTTAAGTTCTCACATAGGGTTTAAGTTTAAGGGTCAGTTCTTCTAGGGTTCTTTTAAAAAGCATAATCATTCAACCTTTTTTGTGTTATAATTCGGATATTTAACGTCTCTAATTTCATATAATATTTCAAACTGCTAATAACTGATTACGGCATCATTTGGCAGGAAATTTATTTTTAATAAAATACAAAGTTGGGAAAACGTAGTTCATATATTTTCAAGATAGTCCCATAATAGATACTGTTGTAGGAACCCCTAGTGTAGTGTTAGAGACTTCACTATACTAGGTCCAGCATCGAGAGGTGGGGTGACCAGTTTATATATATATATCAGCTAAAAAAAAACTGGCCTTACACCACAAGCGTTTGGTACAATCAATCAGGTTAGGGAGATTAAGAAAGTATTTGACAAAACAGAAGGACAGTACCAGATAAATAAACAAACCATGTTGCAAATGGACAGATATCATTAAGAGGATTCCTTAGTTTTTAAGATAGGACAATCATGGATAATCAAGAACAAGAAAGAGAATGAAAGAATGATTATATTTTTTAGCAAAAGAGCCTAAATTTAACTGAACAATAAAGAAAAAAGACTTACTTATTTACTTACTCGTTCCTCTTTTACCGTCAGGTGTAGAGGTAAAAGGTAAAGGATCCCGTTACATGGCTGTTGCGTGATAAATTCTCGCAACATCGTTTTATTTCAATATCTGTTTTATAACGCAAGGGCAACAACTGCTTGAAATCTATAGTCACTTTTCTCGGTAAGCATTTGTCTTCTCGCGTTAGTATCGAATGCAGTTAACTTTTGAGCTGTGGTCATTTTTGCGCTGGACTGCGCATGACTTGTCTTGTTGTTTGGTCGATCGGTTTCCGCCCACCACTAGTGGGAGTGAGCGATTTGGAATGGCGAAAGAGATGCCTCGTTGAAGAGGGGATCTCCGCTTTTTTTTGTTCTGTCAGGGATGTGTAGTCCTCTTATGGATATTTCGTTTAGTCGAGATAATACCTCTAGTGTTTTCCCACATGTCGGGAGGCGTGATATTTCTGTGTATTTCATGAAAGCAAGGTAAATTGACTTTTTTCATTAACTCTATCGATTTTGGGTCGTGAGCGATTTCGATTCATAGCCTGTCTCCGAAAGTCGTCGTCACGAGATGTTCTTTCCCAGCTCACATGTCGCTGCATTGTACTGCATCGGTTGATGCATGTACCAAGGACCATTACTTGCTACTTTGTTAAATGAACTAGGTTTAGAAAACCTTTATTATCTAGAGGATATTCTTGAGGACATTATTTATACTTCGGCAGACGTGTCTGTCTTGCTGAAGTCAAACTAAGGAGAGTGAACTGATCTCATACATCTGGTTATCTCCTGGCTGTTATAGAAAAGGATGGAGTTGTTCACCTGACTACATTTACAGCACTTTGAAATATAACATGCATCTGACTCATCATTGTAATGCTGTCTACCGTTTATTGCTGTATTGAATGTTGCTGTGATAATGACTGTTTGATGTGCCTACACATTTGCGTAACCATTTTGTCACTGTGGCGTCCACAATAAATAATGAAGAAAAACGTCAACGGCTGTTTCAAGACTCATTGACTTTATACGTCGTGAGTTTACTGACGTCCTATGTGGATTGCCCTGTTATTGTTGCATGAACATTGTTTTGACTGAACACATCTACACACTACACAAAACCAGACATGCGGATGCCATCCATCATCATATGGCATCACGCATCATTTGGTGGCCATAAGCTGGTTTGATTCTGGTACTAGCAAACACGGGGTCCCTTACCCACTTCATTTTCAACAAGAATTCATCAGCATCCTTCAAGAAATTAACATTCTTCAATACAGTCAACATCTTCAAAATTTTCAAAGTACTCGGCGTTGCCCGGTAAAAGTCAAAATTTCAACTTTTTGACGGAAACAAGAATTTGACAGTACCCGGCGTTGTTACATGTTGCCGGATAACTCGGACTGCTGTTATCTTTTACGCAAGTCAAGCAAGTTGCTGCTGTCAAGGTTCCAGTGCTGTCGTTTTTTGAGAAGGTCAAGTGCCGGTTGAAACGGGTTGTTTTCTGAAGAAGGCCAAGTACCGATTTCCATCAACTTACTTTTGGATTAGAAGGTCAAGTGCCGAAACAACTCAACACACAGTATTTCAGAAGCTCTTGTACCATCGTGTTAGCAGTGGAAGCAGTTCAGATGTGCCATCATCGTTGGAGCTTCGCTCTTTAGGACGTTGATTGACATCCGTTTTTCTGCTGTTCTACGATTGGAAGCCTTTAAGTTAAGTGGCCTGTTTGTATGTAAACTGTGCCCTTATACTTCTGCTGAGTCTTCTGTGTATCATCTCATTCTATATGTTATATGTCTATATGTTATTTGTATATTTATATGTTTATATTTCAGCGGGTTCTCGGTTGGGTGGTGTCTCCGTTAGATTATGCCACGTCATAGAGGTCGTCTATTGTGAGCGTTTTCTGTAGGGTTTGCAAATTTCCGATACTGGAATTTGCTAAGCGACTTCTGTTGCTATTTATGTTAGCTGTGATGACATGTTTTAATATTGTTTTCGTTATTATTTCACATTCTTTAGTTTTGTTGTGATTTGTTTGTATTTGTTAGCCTACTCTTGTCTATAATTTAGTTTCATACAACATTTTTTTTTATACACTGTGGTGTCATGTATTTTGTTTAATTCTATCGCAGATATCGTCACATTTTTTGTGATATTTCATTAATTTCTGCTTTATTTTTAGTTGATTTCTGCGAAAGTTTTTGTATTGTTGCTGATCTTTGTTATTGTTTACATTGTTATTGTTTACATTGTTTGTATTGTTTACATTTTCAATGTTTACATTCTGCATGTGTTTACATAGTCATTGTTTACAGTTATAGTAATTAGTTAATGGGCTATGCTAATGCACTGTTACTACTATACTGATGATAAATGAATGATGAATAGTGTCGTGCACTATTGAATGAGAAGTGCACTTATGATCAAGATTTGAGTGCTGATATTTCATATACAAGTTCTTTGATTGGAGACTTGTTTCCCACAGAGACTGGGATAATATAATGTGATGTGAATATACAAGTGCTTAATTAAGACTTGTTACACTTAGGTTTGAAATAAATTAGTTAATTATTTCAGGTTTTGGACTCATATGTTAGACAACATGTCTACATTTGAGCACTTTATTGAGCAGGGTAAATTGCTTGGGAAGACTGGTGATAAGTTAGAAGAATTTGCAACTGCTCGATATGATAAAGCAATGGAAGCTGAACAAAAAAAACTGCATATGGAAGCTGAACAAAAGAAACTGCAGATGCAGGTGGATGAAAAGAGATTCCAAATGGAAATGGAAAAACAAAAAAAGGGAATCAGAAGCTGAGGAAAGAAAGCTACAGCTAGAGGCTGAGAATAAAAGACTTGAAAAAGAAGCTGAGAATAAAAGACTTGAAAAAGAAGCTGAAAATAAAAGACTTGAAAAAGAAGCTGAAAATAAAAGACTTGAAAAAGAAGCTGAAAATGAAAGACTTCAAATGCAGGCTCAAGCTGAAGAAAGGAAGTTACAAAGAGAGTCTGATGAGAGGAAAGCAAAAATGGAACATGAAGAAAAACTCTTAGCTTTAGAGTTGGAGAAATTGAAATTGACGAGCATGAGTAATGGTAATGATTCAAACAAGGGTTCATCTTCTGGGAAGGCTAATAATGATACTTTTAAGATTAAGTTACCAACATTTAGTCCTTCCAGTGATGACATAATGTTCTATCTGGACAGATTTGAACAAGCATGTACAGCTCATAACATAGACAAAGCAAAATATGTTTATCAGTTATCAGGGATACTGACAGGTAAAGCTCTAAGTATATTAAATATGGTGGATGAACCTGACAAGAGCAATTATGAGGTTGTCAGGGCCGCTTTGTTAAAGAAATATCAGCTTAACGAAGACGGCTATCGTCTACAATTTAAAAACATGTTACCTGAAAATGGAGTTGAATTCTCCGAGTTTATTGCAAGAATACGCATTACTTTCTCACGATGGGTTGAACTATCTAAGACGGAAAAAAACTTATGAAGGACTTATGGACTTAATACTTAGAGACAAAGTCATGTCGTCTGTCAATGAGTCTTTCCTTGCTTTCCTTCATGAACGTAAACCTAAAACAATAAAAGAAATGGAAGATTTCTGTTGCCAATACGTAACTGCGCACCCACACATAACCATGGGTAACTCTAAGGTGAAAGAAGGTTTACCAGTTGCTTCGGCAGCTCCGTATGGTCAAAACTTTGCTCGTAGATCCCAACAAAATTTTGATAGAAAGGGCAGCGGTAATTTCTGTCAAAATCATGGAAACCAATTTCATGGTGATTCTTCTTCGAAGAATTGGAGACAACCTGATAGTGGTCGTTACTATCACCCTAATAATTATAAGCATTTCAAAAGAGGATATGGTAATAGAGGTTATTCCTGCCGAAGACCTCAGAACCAAACAAATAGATGTTCGCATCAATGTGAACATGATAGTAATCGTGGAAACTGGAATTCGAACCAGTATAACAATTACAATAGAGACAATAATAACTGCAGAGATAATAATAACTCTGATAACTTCAGAGGTAATAATAGTCGGGGTAGATCTCAACACAAAAAAAAAGAGATATCAGCAGGCTAATGCTGTACAACAGGAAACTGAGGGAGCCTGTAATCATGTTGTTGATTATAAAAACTTTGACGCTGTCACTAGTTCTGCTTTTGACTTTGAGAGAGCAAACAAATGCCCCCAATGCAGTACTTTATTCGAACCGGGTACCATAACTACTTTGAGTTGTGGTCACCACTTCCCGCTCTTCCTGCTGCTGTTGCGCATGACGGGAGGGGTTCTTTAATTCTACATAAGGGTCTTGTTAATGATACTCCGGTCTCACTACTTTTCGATTCCGGATGCACCACTATTGGTGTTAGACAATCGCTTGTAGATCCATCTTGTGCTACAGGAAGGGTTATTAAATGTGTCACATTTGGCAGCACTCTAGAAAAATATCCTACTGCTGTAATTCGCATTGCCACTCCTTTCTTTACTGGAGATGTGCATGCTTGTCTCTTACCTAATCCTATTGCGGACCTTATTATTGGTCGTATTCACGGAGTTAGGGAGTGTACTCCACAGTAGATTGCTGCTTGGGAAGATAATAACATGCAAGCTACAAATGCAGTAGTTACAAGAGCACAAGCTCTACAAACACCCGAAACTTCACTGAATAGTGATAATGAAGTTGATAGCCAAGATAGTCACTTAGTAATTACTCGTGACTCTTTCATAAAATTGCAAGAAGAAGATTCTTCTTTAAAAAAATTCTTCGTTCTTGCGAAGAAAGGTGATCCGAATCAGGATACAAATAGAAAATCTTGGATTGCAATGAGAAACGGCGTACTTGTACGTATGGTACAAGATTCGACTACGTCGGCACATTCGCAAATTCTTGTTCCCAGGAGCATGAGAGTCCAAATATTACAACATGCTCATGACTCGCAATGTGCTGGACATATGGGTTTTGCCCGTACGAAGTCGAGAGTCCTTGCGGCTTTCTTTTGGCCTTTTGTCAATAAGGACATTCGTATTTACTGCCGATCATGCAAGGTATGTCAGGAGGTCAAATCTAGAGGACCACGACATGCTGCGCCTATCCAGGCTGCTGACATTTCCTATTCGGCCGTTTCAGAAAATGGCCATAGATATTATTGGCCCTTTTAAGGTCAAGTCGGCCAGAGGACATCGGTTCATCCTTACATGTGTCGATATGTGCACACGTTGGCCAGAGGCGATTCCTCTTAAGAGCATATCTACTACAGATATCGCAGATGCTCTTTGGTTGATATTTTCTCGCTTGGGGTTCCCCAGAGAAATATTGTCAGACCATGGCACTCAACTCATATCTGACACTATGTCACAGTTAATGTCTACCTTACATATTGAACGATCTCTCAGTAGTATCTACCATCCTATGTCTAATGGGTTAGTTGAGCGTCTGAATAGAACGCTCAAGACTTTGCTTGGTAAGATAACTGAAGATCATCCTCAGATTGGGACAGGGTTTTACCCGCGGCTCTCTTTGCCTATAGAGAAGTCCCTAATGAACACACAGGATTTTCTCCCTTCGAACTTGTCTTTGGCGCGCGTCCACGCGGCCCTATGTCTTTATTACACGATCTCATCACTGCCGATGATATTAGCGATGAAACTCAATCCTCATATGAGTATGTCATTGCTCTTAGACAAAAGATCATTGAGGCATGTAAGCTAGCAACTGCTTCATCAGAAATTGCTAAAGAGAAGGCAAGACAGTGTGCTAACAAGAATAGATGTCTACGACAACTTTGTCCAGGTGACAAAGCATTCGTCCTACTCCCCAGTAGGGAAAATAGACTTCTTATTGCATGGAAAGGTCCGTATGCAATAGTCTCTCGGATTTCCGATGTTGACTATGTGGTCGATATTGATGGAAAGCATAAAACTTTCCACATAAACATGCTTTCGGAATTTCACGAACGTCCGGACTATTTGCTGCCTATTTTCCAGGCAACGGATGATGCTCCTGCACCTCACGGTCATTATTCATCCCTGTCTGTCATTCAGGATGAGGAAGCTACCTTCTCTGATGTCAACCTTCCCCTTCCAGTGGTTCCATTACATTCTACGGAATCTTGGAAAAACGTTTCTGTTTCTCCTAATCTTTCTGGTGACGAACATCGACAAGTCTCGTCGATGTTACAAACATTTCAGGATGTTCTCACTGACATTCCTGGACACACAGATGTCATAGAACATGACATAATTCTTACCGACAATAATCCAATTAGGGTTAGGCCGTATCCTATTCCTATACACTTTCAGTCGCAAGTGGAAAAGGAATTGGATGAATTGATTCAATTAAATATAATTGAACCATCGACTTCACCATATTCTTCTTCCATGGTTATTGTCCGGAAGAAGGATAAGAACATACGAATTTGCGTTGATTATCGCAAATTGAATCAGGTCACAAAGTTCGACGCTGAACCGATGCCTTTGTTAGAAGATCTACTGATTAGACTTTCTAATTCTAGATTCTTCACTAAACTTGACTTGTCTAAAGGTTATTGGCAAGTGCCTTTAGCAGAGCATGCCAAACCTCTTACTGCTTTTTCTACACCTAGGGGTCTATTTCAATGGAATGTTATGCCTTTTGGTCTCATGTACGCCCCTGCCACTTTCGTTCGCATGATGCGTCGAATTCTGTCACATCGTTCGGATGTCATCGCATACTTAGATGAATCTGTCTCTTCAGTGATACCTGGGAAGATCACTATTTAGGGTTATATGACTTACTGTCCACTCTACGTGAGAATAATTTGACAGCAAAACCTTCTAAAGCTTTTGTTGGTTTTGGTGAAATCTCTTTCCTGGGTCATCGTGTTGGTCATGGTCTCTTGAAGACAGAAGACCACAATACTTCCAAAATACTGAACATCTCTGTTCCTAAAACGAAGAAACAAGTTAGGAGTCTCTTAGGTTTAATTCAATTTTATGGGAGATTTATTCCAAATTTATCTTCGATCATGGCACCTCTCTCAACATTGTTGAAGAAAGGTTCGCCTAATCTGGTCCGTTGGTCTGAAGAATGCGAATCTTCACTAGACCAAATCAAGAATATATTTTCTTCTCCTCCCATCTTAAGATTACCTACTCTTGATAGGACTTTTGTTCTTCGGAGTGATGCTTCATCCACTGGGTTTGGAGCAGCACTGATGCAAGAATATGCAAATACTCTGCATCCTGTTATGTACATTTCTAGAAAACTAAATGCGGCAGAGAGGAACTACTCGGTTTTAGACCGTGAGTTGTTAGCGATGGTTTGGTCAATTCTAAAGCTACAAAGATTCCTCCTGGGCGCACATTTCATTCTAGAGACTGATCAGAAAGCTCTTACAGCTATTCAGACTAAGAATTTGAAGAGTTCGAGATCCACTCGATATGCTATAGCTCTTCAACCTTTTCACTTCACGGTACGAGATATCCGTGGTGCGGATAATGTGATGGCTGACATTTTGTCTAGATGCCCACATGACTCCAACTAATACTTCTGTCCTATATTTCTATATATTACAGAGTCATAACACACCTATATTTCTACAATAGATTAGCACATCTGTACTTACTTTATATGTACACACTATCGTGCTTTGTTGTCATCTTCTTCTGTTCGTTTTTTTAAAATGATAGAGGAGGACTGAGTAGTTAATATAAGGGCCGTTAGTTTACTAAACAGCCACAATTATTAATAATGTATTGTACCTTATGAAGCATATTAGTTATTAATTAGCATTATATTGCTTGTACTTTCTCAGAATGTCATTGTTGAGCTGAGGACTTACCTTACGAGTTCTAGATTGTGTACTTACCCTCGGAATACCAGAGCATATGTCCTGGATCGTCATGTAGTTTAACTTTGCTATGTACTTATGTCATTACATGTCAAAGAATGTACTATTTAAATTTTCCTATCAGATTTGTACATCCATTTTTAAAGACAATATTAGAGTATGCTGTTTAATGATGATTATAGTAACTTGCATACGTCTATTGTGTTTACATGCTAACGTGATGTGTGTTGGTGACACCTCCCCGATGTGAATATTTTTTGAGACATATTTATTTTTCTGTTGAGGTATATCCTCACCAGACACTCTATAATTAGCCTATTGTTTGGCAATTTAATTAATTATCAGCGCATAATTCGTGCGTTTTGAGCCGCTTATCGCTTGCTCTTTGATATTGAAAAAAAAATATGTTCCACATTTTTTTTTATCGGGAGGAGGTGGTGATATGTTGCGTGATAAATTCTCGCAACATCGTTTTATTTCAATATCTGTTTTATAACGCAAGGGCAACAACTGCTTGAAATCTATAGTCACTTTTCTCGGTAAGCATTTGTCTTCTCGCGTTAGTATCGAATGCAGTTAACTTTTGAGCTGTGGTCATTTTTGCGCTGGACTGCGCATGACTTGTCTTGTTGTTTGGTCGATCGGTTTCCGCCCACCACTAGTGGGAGTGAGCGATTTGGAATGGCGAAAGAGATGCCTCGTTGAAGAGGGGATCTCCGCTTTTTTTTGTTCTGTCAGGGATGTGTAGTCCTCTTATGGATATTTCGTTTAGTCGAGATAATACCTCTAGTGTTTTCCCACATGTCGGGAGGCGTGATATTTCTGTGTATTTCATGAAAGCAAGGTAAATTGACTTTTTCATTAACTCTATCGATTTTGGGTCGTGAGCGATTTCGATTCATAGCCTGTCTCCGAAAGTCGTCGTCACGAGATGTTCTTTCCCAGCTCACATGTCGCTGCATTGTACTGCATCGGTTGATGCATGTACCAAGGACCATTACTTGCTACTTTGTTAAATGAACTAGGTTTAGAAAACCTTTATTATCTAGAGGATATTCTTGAGGACATTATTTATACTTCGGCAGACGTGTCTGTCTTGCTGAAGTCAAACTAAGGAGAGTGAACTGATCTCATACATCTGGTTATCTCCTGGCTGTTATAGAAAAGGATGGAGTTGTTCACCTGACTACATTTACAGCACTTTGAAATATAACATGCATCTGACTCATCATTGTAATGCTGTCTACCGTTTATTGCTGTATTGAATGTTGCTGTGATAATGACTGTTTGATGTGCCTACACATTTGCGTAACCATTTTGTCACTGTGGCGTCCACAATAAATAATGAAGAAAAACGTCAACGGCTGTTTCAAGACTCATTGACTTTATACGTCGTGAGTTTACTGACGTCCTATGTGGATTGCCCTGTTATTGTTGCATGAACATTGTTTTGACTGAACACATCTACACACTACACAAAACCAGACATGCGGATGCCATCCATCATCATATGGCATCACGCATCAATGGCCCATTGAGGCATTTTGGGAATATGTTGTTAGGATCATATTTTCTTGACTATCGGCACACTAGGGGTGATGTGGTCAGCATTACACCGGCCGCCTTAACCTTTCCAGAGTTGCTCTGGTACCCAATTCATGAGGCTGGGTTGACCCCAGAGCCACTTGCGGTCTAAAGAATCCCACCTCAACTGAACCAAGGACCACTGAGCTAGAAAACCAGTGCACTAACCACTGCGCTACTGCGGCTCCAAAAGACACCAGTTTCGAACTGGATACTGTTTATTAATGTGTATTGGCATTGCATGTGTTAGTGTGGGTGTGTGTATTTGTTGTTGTTTTTTTAAAAATATTGTCTTTTTTGTCTGATGCTACAGATAAAACAGCGTTAAGTTAAACTGAAGCGTCTGTGGCATTTTAAAATAATCGTCATTAAAAAAAAAATTTCAGAGTAGCCTCCACTTGGTACGTTCCAGGCACAAAAAAGACAATATTCAAATATTACTTATCATGGTACAAGAGAATATTTTTAAAGTAAATATTTATTTTTTAATCATTATATGTCAAGAAAATGCTTCAGAGTGATAAGTTATTGTGGTTAAATATAGTCACAAGAGGCTATTGTTTCTTTTCAATTTTTTTTTTTTTACATTAACTTAACTTAAATTAACACACTTTTCAAATACCATTGATTAATGCAATGTAAATGACATTTACATTTCATGAAATAAAAAACACACAATGTGTAGTGGTAAAATTAAATGAGTATATTGATAAAAATAACAGCCTTCAGTAAAGGTTATTATTGCTATGTACTTGTAGCATGAAAAAGAAAGACATAATTTTAAATCAAAACCAGTTTTAGAAATTTAAAAACTGATTAATGGAACACTGACCATTTTTGTGTTGAATCTAATTTCAGAATCAGCTACCATGTCAAATATGGGAAACCAGGAGCCAGGGATCCAGACCTCCTGGACGGAAGAGAGTTTGCTGGGAGGACAACATTAGACTATCCCTGAAGGACCGAGGACTAGATTGGAACCAGGTCAGGAGGAAGACTGCTGTAGGACAGTATGACATTTTCTCTGGCAAACCTGTACACCCCAGGGTAGAAGAAGAATGACTAAATATCAAATATCATCTATTGTCATTTTTCTCCTGTCAGATATTTACATACTCATCAAGACAAGATCAGGTCTATATCCTTTTATTTGAACACCAGAAAGCCAACATTTTCAGAAATTTGAAAGTTTCTTTGGGCTACCTTTTGATCACTATTTGGTCAATTTTCGATGGTTTTGGGCTATTTTAAAATACATTTTGGGCAATGTTGGCTATTTTGGGTGATTTGGGCTACTTTTGAAATGTGATTGAAGCAACATCTTTAAAAAAAAAAAAAAAAAAAAAAAAAAATGATTTCCAAAACAAAGCTGTCCTAGGGGATTTCGGATTAAAGGACACAGACCTGTATTATATTATTTGACATGGTCTTAACACGTGTCATTTATTATTTCTTGATCTCAATAAACATTCGTTGTTAACTGTTGCTTTCAGAGTTCATTAATGCTATCAGAGGAGTACAAATCGCATCTAATAACTTTTTTTTGTGTTAGTTTCATACTCAAGGAAGGCAAGCACACAGGTTAATTAATGGTAGACTGCCTATTATTTTGTACAACCAATAGGCATCTTTTGCTATTTTCTCCTGTCACATTGTTTACATTCCCACCGAAACAAGATATATTTTTTTGTGTGATTTCAACAAGTCTTCTTAATTTTTTTCTGCATCTCAAGAAACTTTCGTTGTTAACTTTTGTTGTCAAAGGAGTTCTGACTGCATCCAATTACTTTATTTTTTGTTTTTTGTCATTTTTACTCAAGGAAAACAAGCACATTTATTAATTAATGGCAGACTGTCTATTATTTTGCAGAACCAAGTGCCATCTATAGCTCTTTATCTCCTGTCAAGATTGTTTACTGACCCCTTAAAACAAGCTATTCTATTGTTTTGCGTGGTTTAATAAGCATGTTGATTTTTCTCTGTGAGCAAAATGTTAATGTGCATTTTTTGCTGTCAGTGGAATACTGTATACAGTTACCGACTCTTTTTAAATCAAGGGAGACAAGTAAACTGATTAAGTTATAAAAAACTAGGCAATGCGTTTTACAGAGATAAAGAAAATAAGAATTGAGTATGTCATGGCCAAAAGACCTTCGTCAGGGACAAACAAACTAAGGCAAAATAAATTTAAAGCAAGAGCTAAGTTAAATACATACAAAAATAAATTAAAATGATACAACTTGTAAATAGAAATAGTAGGTAGTTATGCCCCTTTTTTCAAGAGCTGACTAGAAAAATATTTGAATGAAATCTGGTAAACACACATGAACATTATCGTTATTCTCCTGTTCACTCCTTGTGGAGCATGGAGCCACACTACAGCTAGTTCTCTTATAGGAAGATAGCACTGAAGCCCTCATCGAGGAAGTTGAGGGGAACTGCTGAAGCCCTCATGTACTCTTGCAGTGATGGTTTCTGTAGTAATACATTTTATATGATGTGGTTGCCAGCCCCTTGAACAACTACCTATTAGTCTGCTTTTATGAAATGCCCGAGGCAGCAGTAGTTCCATTCTTTCTTGTTTTCTCCTGAGAGACCCACGGAACTTCACAGTAGCAAGTAGTGTTGTCATGGAAACATCTATCAACAACACAGTAGCAAGTAGTGCTGTCATGGAAACATCTATCAACAACACAGTAGCAAGTAGGGCTCTTATGGAAACATCTATCAACAACACAGTAGCAAGTAGTGCTCTCATGGAAACATCTGTCAACAACACAGTAGCAAGTAGTGTTGTCATGGAAACATCTATCAACAACACAGTAGCAAGTAGTGTTGTCATGGAAACATCTATCAACAACACAGTAGCAAGTAGTGCTGTCATGGAAGCATCTATCAACAACACAGTAGCAAGTAGTGTTGTCATGGAAACATCTATCAACAACACAGTAGCAAGTAGTGCTGTCATGGAAACATCTATCAACAACACAGTAGCAAGTAGTGCTGTCATGGAAACATCTATCAACAACACAGTAGCAAGTAGTGCTGTCATGGAAACATCTATCAATAACAAAGTAGCAAGTAAAGCTGTCATGGAAACATCTATCAACAACACAGTAGCAAGTAGTGCTGTCATGGAAACATCTAACAACAACACAGTAGCAAGTAGTGTTGTCATGGAAACATCTATCAACAACACAGTAGCAAGTAGTGCTGTCATGGAAACATCTATCAACAACACAGTAGCAAGAAGTGCTGTCATGGAAACATTTATCAACAACACAGTAGCAAGTAGTGCTGTCATGGAAACATCTATCAACAACACAGTAGCAAGTAGTGCTGTCATGGAAACATCTATCAACAACACAGTAGCAAGTAGTGCTCTCATGGAAACATTTATCAACAACACAGTAGCAAGAAGTGCTGTCATGGAAACATCTAGCAACAACACAGTAGCAAGTAGTGCTGTCATGGAAACATCTATCAACAACACAGTAGCAAGTAGTGCTGTCATGGAAACATCTATCAACAACACAGAAGCAAGTAGTGCTGTCATGGAAACATCTATCAACAAAAAAATCCACATGAACAAAATAAATTTTGATGAATTAAAGCAGACTATGTGTAATTTTGTTGAACAAAATGTCAGCTATTTTCTCCTGACAGATTGTTCACATACTCATCAAAACAAGATATTTTACTTTTAGTGTGGTTTGAATGAGTCTTCTTGACTTTTTTTTTTCTGTAACTTAATAAACTTTCTATGTTAATTTTTTGCTATCAATGGAGTACTGATTACCATCCAGTCAGAGGCGTCCCTAAAGTATTTAGCACCCGGAGCAGATTCTATCTTTGGCACCCCTTCCCCCATAAAGAAACACACTTACAAGTACATTTTACACAGTAAATATGATTATAATAGTGTCCAATGGCACCCCTTCCTGGATTTTTTTTCACAATCCATGGGAGATAAGCACACTGATTAATTAATAGCAGACTATGTATTATTTTGTAGAGTCCAACATGAACTTCTGCCATTTTTCTTCTGTCAGGTTGTTTATAAACCTATCAAAACTAGATGTTATATTTTCTACATTGTTTTTATGAGTCCTCTTGATTTCTTATAAACTGAGTAAAATGCTGCTGTTAATATTTGTTATCAATAGAGTACTGAATACAATCTCTAATTCACCCAATATTTTTTTTTTAATTTCCAAGGGAGACTAGCACTTTAATAAATTAATGGCAGACAATTATTTATTTTGGTAACCAAATACAAATGGCAAAAACAATTTAACTTCATTTTTCACATTTAAAAAAAACAAAATAATGGAAAATGCCTATCAACATTTGTAAATAAGAAAAAAAAAGAAGACAAAAGTTGAATGTATTTGGTCACAAAGAATATCACTGCAGATTTAAATTAGAACATTTACTTAACCTCTTAACTGCCTTACGCATCATGACTGTGATTTCCTATTTGTGGCATGGTGATAAATGTTTTCACAATATCATATTGATTACTGTAAGTTGATAACTTGTGGTTATAAAGATTAGTTAGTTTCTCATTAATTTCTCACTTTCTTCAAACAGTAAATAATTAGTGATTACAGATAAATAGTTGTTTAATGTTTTCATAATGAAACAATCAAACACAGGTTTAGGACACTAGGCAATATAAAAAAAAAAAAAAACTGATAGACATTCTAGGGATTTGAACCTGGAACTATCTGAATAAAATGATCGCCTTGCTGTATGAGTAAACCGTGGCATGACAGACGACCAGCTAAACACCCTAACAAAAAAAGTACATCATCGACAGTAGTCACTCTAATGACACTACATGGAATATACGCTTACATGTTACCTATTTCAGTCCCAAGCAAAAAAGTAGGTTTGGCCCAAGCAAAAATGGCCACCCCAGTGCGTTTTTATTGTTGTTGTTTGGAAATAATTTTTTAAAATGTTCATATGCATAAATAACCAAAAGTCCAAAATGGATGGCTATACTTTAAGAAAATAGCATTTTTGAGTTGTCAAAATTAGAAAACAGCCCTAGAAAGGATCAAGAGATACGAAAACCAGTATACTGCTGATCGGGCCAAATGGGTCTAGAAGGAAGTACAGTATACTGGCTGTTGGGACTTAAAGAGTGTAATTATCTGTTCACATTCCCTGGGTTTCATTGTTTGTTCACTTCTGCATTCATAAATTTGTTACTTAAACCAAGCCAATGATTTTCTTTGCTACTTATTTTGTTCCATCATCTCAAAAGGTAAATTAATAGAGAACGCAGTCAGCGACTCATAGCTTGACTGCTTGCGTCAGGACCAGCGAACCAGAGCTGGTCAAGACCGTGCTCCACCTCCACGTGGTGGTCCTGGAAACAGTCTGCAGCAGTGCAGTCTGGCTGAGCGAGCACGGATCGAAGAGGGAAGGCAAACCCGGTCCCAAAAAATGCCGAAACAGAAGTCGGATGTGTCGACCGAAAGGTGCAGATATCACAGCTTAGGCGTAAACAGACACAACGCAACCACCGTCCTTTTCAGGACGAACGAGGAAGAAGAAGAAAAGGTAAATTTAGTTCTATAGCAGAAAGTGTTGTAGGGCAGTGAAGCGTTAGAGACTTCACTAAACTTGATCCAGCTATTTAATGAGGTGTAGTGACTAGCTTTCTTCATTGCTTCCTTTTCCTTCTCTAACTCAAAAACAGAGTTAGGTACACATTTACAGCTGGGTGGACTCGAGCGCAACACTTCCAGATTTTGATCCTGGAACCCAGTCACTGTTCAGTGAAAGGAAAGCACTAACTGCTTAGCCAAGTGGACTGACTTCATAATCTACTAGATGCATTTTTATGGTGTCTGTCTTGTTTTTTTAGCCTATACTTGTGAATAAGAAAGTTATGGAGTTAATGGAGTCTATAAAAGTCTGGGCATTCCAGGTTCTACATTACATAGTTGTGTGTAGTGTCTTGACAGTGACTCCCACCGATGATGCACATTATTTTATCTTGGGTGCTTAGCTGGTTGTGTCTCTTATCGTGTTTCACTCTTGAAGCCAGGTAATAGTGCTATTTGGATGGTCCTAGGTTCAAATCCTTGGAGCACCCTTCACTTCCATCACTCATCTGTTATCTAGTGTTTTCCATCTTTGTCTCTTTCTTTCAAATTAATGCTTATCATTCATGACGTACATGGAAGGGGGGGGGGGGGGGGGGGAAGTCAGCCTCAGGTGACAGTCAGGAGGGGAGCACCGTCAGACACAATTATGACAGCACTGTACTATTTAAAAGTCTACTTGAAAGAATGTCATATTTTTCTGTTTATTTATTTATTGGGGGGGGGGGGGGGGGAATTGCCACGGAGGGTTCTGCCGTTCATGCCAAATACTTTATATATTCCACTGCTTACCATTTTCCCTAATTTTATTAATTATTTACTACACACTAGTCTTGGATCTCCATCTTTGTTTGTTTCAGGCATACCTCGGAGATATTGCGGGATCGGTTCCAGACCACCGCAGTAAAGCGAATATCGCTATAAAGCGGGTCACAGCCATGTTTTTTGGCTTCCCAGTGCATATAAAAGCCTAAAATCATGTTTACACTATGTCTATTAAGTGCACAATAGCGTTAGGTCTAAAAAAAACACTGTACTGTAAAATTAAAAATAATTTATTGCTAAAAAAATGCTAATCTTCATCATCTGAGCCTTCAGCGAATCGTAATCTTTTTGCTGGTAGAGAGCCAAAATCTATCGGAAGAAGAAGGCATGTTCTAATAAATAAACATGAATAATTTGAAAAAAAGCGCAATACAGTACACATTCAAAAATCCGGCAACCTCCGGACCTGAGGAGTGCCGGACTGTTGAAAATGCCGGATTTTTTATGGTTATATATGCTGTATATATTTAACAGAAAATGACTACACGTACAGTCCTTTAAAGAAAGAAAATTAAAAACTAAATGAAAAGCAAATGAAATTTTAATATTCATCAACTAAATAAAACATAATGGGGCTATACAGCAGCAAATAAATGATAAAATGAGAAGGAATGAGCAGGAATGCCTGTTAACACATGCAAGCAAGACCCAACAGCTGCATCAAAACATAAACTGCTCAAGAAAACAGTGGCGCGCCAACGCGGTAAATTAAAAAATGCGCTCCGAAATCCATGCCGGAAATCTGAAGGAACCGGATTATCGATGGCCGGATTTTCGAATGTGTACTGTATCTGCAAAGCGCAATAAAGCGAAGCACAATAATGCGAGGTATGCCTGTATTTTGACACACCAGTGGCACTGAAGCTGGAGAAAAGTAAAAGTTTGTCAGGTCAGACTTATTTGCAGTCTTATCATGAGCATGAATAATGTGGTACCACACTGTCAGAAAGGTTACATAACAAAGTATCAAATACATTTCTTTGTTCAACACGGTGTAAACAGTTCAAGAATAATTACTTAAGTGCATATCACACAACAATGTGCAAATATTAGGAGTACACGTGACGAAGTTCAGTCATTAAGATTTAGAGATTTTTGTTTATCTGAGACAGGATCCTTGTCACTGGCATCCTCCCTTTGTGCACACGGAGTTGAGTACCTCATGGGCCTCCTTCACTCCATTGGCAGCTGCATGCGTGATCAGATGATGAGGCTCACTAGGAACATGGGCAAAAAACAAAAACATGATTGGAAATGATGGATAAGATTTACTGCAAACATAAGTAAAATAAAAAAAAAACATGACTGGAAATGATGGATAAGATTTACTAAGAACATGAGTAAAATATAAACAAAATTTGACTGGAAATCATGGAACAGATTTACTAGGAACATGGGTAAAATTAAAAAAATTACTGATCTGTATGGCTGTACTTACTTTCTGTACAGGTTTTCACTCAATTATTAACCCTTTACAGTTTGATTTGGTAAAAATGCCAGTGTGCAAAGTCTACCATCCAAAATTGAGAGTGGGAACACTGTTTAGCTAGACCAGAGTATTTTCAGTATGAGAAAAGCTTCCGTTTTCTGATATTGCTTTCTGAATTGATCGATACTTTGATTTTTCGTGATTGTTTTTAATAAGTCATGGCTTTTCGGGCAGTGAAATCTTTGCTTTGGGTCCTAAGAGGTGACTTGTATTTGATGAGGAAGATGATGATGCAGTTGAATCAGATGTGGATATTGAATACGGGTCTTATTTAGACTCCGAAAATGATGAAAGAGAATCTAGAGAAAGACTTTGGCCTAATAATATTGATGACAGATCAAACATAGGAGGTAGTAAATACAGCAAACTTTTATTAACATTTGTGACTTTGTAGCAAACCTGTGACCTAAACACACACTAGATCTAGTTTATCTGGTCACGGACTTGAGACATGACAGGTTCACAGCAAAAGTCATTGTGGAGATTATTGAAGGGCCTAAACACTTGTCCGGCAGAGGGAACTCTTTTGATGATCAGACCGACTCCTTTTGTAATGCTCCGTATTGAGTTTCCTATTATATCCAGTGTGAATAATTGCACCAAATGTACAAACAAGGAAAGCGCAGTAAACAATAACTTATGCTTTTCATCTGTGTGAAAAAAATGTGATGTGATTTCTCAAAGTACAAAATGGTTGATGTATGAATCATTCTGCTTTTATGGTTCTTTTTAAAATATCTTTCATAGGCTACAAGTTTTTAACATTTTTGTACAGGTTTCTAGATTTTTGTACAGGTTTTTCTGATGTTTTGTACAGGTTTTCATCAAATTATGACTGCAAATCACAGATAAAATGTAAAGGAAGCATGGATAAAATACAAAATATAATTCAACATTACAGATAAACATCATTGAGTCATGAAACAACTACTTCCAGATTAAAAAAAAAAAAACCATGCTGCTGAAAAAGCCAGAGATGGTTGTATTTAGAACAAAAATGAGTGCAAACACAAATTTTGATAGAAATTGTCATATTTAGGACAAAAATGAGAGAGTGCCCAACACAAACATTACTAGAAATGGTCACATTTAGGACAAAAATTAGAGAGTGCCAAACACAAAAATTACTAGAAATGGTCACATTTTGGACAAAAATTCAGAGAATGCCAAATACAAATACTAAACATAATATGCCTATGTTCTTATGCTTCATTTGTCTCACATTTGATTGCCACATTGGCATATACTCTTATCTGACTTTAGACATAAATTAAAAAAAATAAACAAGAACAAAAGTTCAGGGTACGGTATATGAATGTGCTGCATGCAGAAAGTGAAGACCAACAAAACAAGAAGAGATAACATCAAAACAAGAAGAGATAAAATCAAAACAAGAAGAGATAAAATCAATACTAGAAGAGATAAAGTCAATACTAGAAGAGATAAAATCAAAACAAGAAGAGACAAAATCAATACAAGGAGAGACAAATTCAAAACAAGAAGAGATAAAATCAAAACAAGAAGAGACAAAATAAAAACAAGAAGAGACAAAATCAAAACAAGAAGAGATAAAAATCAAAACAAGAAGAGACAAAATCAAAACAAGAAGAGACAAAATCAAAACAAGAAGAGACAAAATCAAAACAAGAAGAGGGACCCAAAGATGCAGCAATAGAGAATGCAGTCAGCGACCCATAGCTTGACTACTTGCGTCAGGGTCAGCGAACCAGAGCTGACCAAGACCCTACTCCACCTCCACGTGGTGGTCCTGGAAACAGGCTGCATCACTGCAGTCTGGCTGAGAGAGTAGGGATCAAAGAGGGAAGACAAACCCGGTCCCAAAAAAAGCTGTGCTGAAGTCGGATGTGCTGGCCGAAAGGCACAGATATCGCAGCTCCGCTGTAAACAGACACAACGCAACCAACGTCCTTTTCAGGACCAACAAGGAAGAAGAAAAACAAGAAGAGTACAAGTAGAAACGAAATCTTACCAAGAAAATACAAAGCAATGAAACAGTTCACAAGGCAATCCTTGCTCTGGGATGCCCAGGGTGAGAGAGGTAGAGGAAGACCATAAAAGTACACACAGAGAAGAGAACTGGAGACAGACATGGTGGAGATGAAGAAGACATGTACAGACCTTTAGCCAACGGCACGGGACAGCGAGACTTTGTTGATGTTTGTTTATGTTTGTTGATGTTTGCTTATGTTTGTTGATGTTTGCTTATGTTTGTTGATGTTTGCTTATGTTTGTTGACGTTTGCTTATGTTTGTTGATGTTTGCTTATGTTAGCTTATGTTTGTTGATGTTTGCTTATGTTTGATGTTTGCTTATGTTTGTTGATGTTTGCTTATGTTTGTTGATGTTTGCTTATGTTTGTTGATGTTTGCTTATGTTTGTTGATGTTTGCTTATGTTTGTTGATGTTTGCTTATGTTTGTTGATGTTTGCTTATGTTTGTTGATGTTTGCTTATGTTAGCTTATGTTTGTTGATGTTTGCTTATGTTTGATGTTTGCTTATGTTTGTTGATGTTTGCTTATGTTTGTTGATGTTTGCTGATGTTTGCTTATGTTTGTTGATGTTTGCTTATGTTTGTTTGTTTATGTTTGTTGATGTTTGCTTATGTTTGTTGATGTTTGCTTATGTTTGTTGATATTTGCTTATGTTTGTTGATGTTTGCTTATGTTTGTTGATTTTGGTTATGTTTGCTTGTGTTTGTTGATGTTTGCTTATGTTTGCTTATGTTTGTTGATGTTTGCTTGTGTTTGTTGAAGGCCTATACTCCTTGGAGAGCTGAATGGTCAGCGACAAATGAATGAAACAGTTCAGATGCATAAATAGAGCTACAAATGATTAAAACCTGACTAATCTAGATCATACATCTAACATGCCAGGTCATCAGAAAAGAAGGCATGAGGTAGGCCAAAGAAAAAAAAAAGATGGATCAAGGGGGTGGTCTGAGCTTTCAGGAGAAGAGTCAACACAGTTATATGGTTGGTATAAATCACTTAAGAATTACAATGCATCATGTTGTGATTGGGGAGCCGCGGTAGCATAGTGGTTAGTGCACTGGCTTCCTAGCGCAGTGGTCTATGGTTCGATCCCCAGATGAGGTGGGAATTTTTTAGGCCACAAACGGCTCCTGGGTCGACCCAGCCCCAAATGGGTACCAGAGCAACTCTGGGAAGGTTAAGGTGGCCGGCGTGATGCCGACCACATCACCCCTAGTGTGCCGACGGTCAAGATAATATGGGCCTAACACCATATTCCCAATATGCCTCAATGGGCGTGTAACGGGTTCCTTTACCTTTTTTTTTTTTTATGTTGTGATGCTTAACTATACCAGGGTAAGGGTATAGGAGATAAAGGAAAAATCGTCATCACCATCATTTTTCTTTGCGCTCCTTACGGAGCATGCAGCCACCATTGCAACTGGTCCTCCTTGCAGAAAGCCTGCACCAAGCATCCACATGCTCTTGTAGTGGTAGTTTCTGTGGCAATTTATTGACATAATGAGGTTGCCAGCCGCATGCTTAAGGGTGCGGTAGTCCTATTCTTACTGTGTCTTTCCACAGACCCCCCCCCTCCCAGAAAAACCATAGGGCAAAGAAGGAGCTATCCTTATTTACTAGACCACAAGGTCTTTTATATAGGGACATGCACCTTAATATAACTGATGGTTCTTTGAGTCTTGGTTGAATGTGGAGCATCTCACTAAAATGAGGCACTCCTCCTATTTTAAAAAAAGGCACCAAAAATTTTTGTTTTTAAATGTTTGTATGCAAATTTTTACCTTTGTATTACTGAGGCCTAAAGAGGAGTAAAGAAAATCAACACAATACCCATGACACAGTAAGAAATCTGGTTTGATTGTAACTTGATATACACATATCTAAAAGAAATCCTGCACCCATAACAATAAAGAGATCAAGAGCTGGATAACAAAAACAGATGGCAGAACAAGCAAAGACATCAGTAACCAAATGAATTAAGCCAGAATTGCCTTTGCTAATCTAAACAACATCTGGAAATCCTCCCAGTACAGTTAGTTAGTTGCTTATCCTTTAGAGGACGTGGCAATCAACCCCAGCTTTTATTGGCTGTTTGTGATTTTTCTAGGCAATTTTTTCATTCAGTAGTTTGCCATTGCTTTCTGAACGGTATGGCGCTTATACCATTGTTAGAAATCCACACAAAGCGATCTACTACCAAACCGCCTGAAGCAGGTTTCAAACCTGGTATATCTGGATTATGAAACTGCGTTCATATCCATTAGGCCACAGGCGCCGACACAGTACAAACACTAAATTAAAAATATTTGAGAGCTGCGTAATTTCTGTACTTCTGTACGGTGCAGAATGATGGAGAGTAACAGAAAAGGAAATGTTCGAATTGTCCTCTTTCCACACAACCTGCCTAAGGAATATTCTTTGAATTTTCTGGCCTAACACCATCACCAACCAAAAACTGCTAGCTCGGAGCCACCAAGAAGATATGCACACCATCATAGTGGGTAGACGCTGGAATTGGTTTTGCAACATCCTCAGAAGAGACCCTGACACCATCACTAGAACTACCATGCTATGGACTCCAGAAGGAAAGTGAAAGAAAAAATGGCCAAACGCCACCTGGCGGAGAACTGGAGGCCGACATGTTAGCATGAACCAGAGCTGGGGCACCACACAAAGGATAGCTGTCGACCAAGCAAAGTGGAGAGAGTTTTTTGCTGCCCTACAAGACACCACCAGGCATGTTGGCCACTGATTTCTATGTCAGTCACTGGCCAAGGACCAAAGTGGAGACAGTTTGTTGCTGCCCTACAAGACACCACCAGGCATGTTGGCTACTGATTGCTTTGTCAGTCACCGGCCAAGGACCAAAGTGGAGACAGTTTGTTACTGCCCTACAAGACACCACCAGGCATGTTGGCCACTGATTGCTATGTCAGTCACCGGCCAAGGACCAAAGTAGAGACAGTTTGTTGCTGCCCTACAAGACACCACCAGGCGTGTTGGTCACTGATTGCTATGTCAGTCACCGGCCAAGGACCAAAGAAGAAGACACATATCAAAGCTAACAAGAGACATTTAACAACAGAATAAAGGTTAATATTTAACAACCATTGCCAGATATACCCCATGCCTGCAGAATGGGAGAAAATCGGCTACCATGACAAGCATGGGAAACAAAGAGCCAGGGATCCAGACCCCCAGAATGACCCAGAGTCCACTGGGAGGACAACATTAGACAATCTTTGAAGGACTGAGGACTAGAATGGAACTAGGCCAGGAGGAAGACAGCCTCATGGTAGAACTAGAAGGGGAACGACTAAGTAAGTAAGTAAGCCAGATATACCCACCCTGGTTTGAGATCTGTCTTGTAGCCTTTAAGATGCCCAATTGCAAGATTGTACGCTGCATGTGGGTGGCCCTGATCAGCTGCTTTCCTAGTAAGACAGTAAAAAGTGGCATTATGTGGGATAACTTTATACATCTGAACCAAAATTGAAAGAGATAATTTAATTATGGCTTCCTCAATTGAGCGTCCGGTTGACAGAGTGGTTAAAGCATTTGTCTCTTACGGCAAAGGTGCTAGGTTTGCTGCACAGCATTTTCATGTTCCAGTCTACCCAGCTGTAAATGAGTATCTGATTAAGCTCTTCAATTAGGGAAGGAAAAGGCAATGAGGAAGGGAACTGGTCCCACACCTCTTGATGCTGGACGTGGTACAGTCAAGTCTCTAACACTTCACTCCCCTATGGCAGTATTTGCGATGGGACTACCTTGACCTTACATTTGGATTAATTTTCTTAAAATGTTTATGTCCATTTGTGCGATTAAGTGGAGAAGGGAATTAAAGACAGTCATGAAGGGAATAAAGAAGATATTGAAAGACCTTGAACAGATGGCACAGAGTTGGAAGGCTTGGCATAAATTTGTTGAAGGCCAATGCTCCACAGTAGTGCCCCTTTATCATATAAGAGTTACGCCAACTAAAATTTGGCTGCCATTTTCGGCTGTACCCGAATAGCAGGAAAATGGACCCAATCGCGAGTTTCAGACCTAATATGCATTTTCGTTTAGGTTAACTAATAATTTGAAATAAAATTAGATGCAAATACAGTAGCACATATTTGTAATATTCTTTGTACTTCAATTAACAAAAAAAAAAAAGAAGAAAACTAGTTTACTTACCGGTTTATTGAAAAGAATCAGTAGCGTGAATTTTTAACACATACTCCGTTGAATTTTAAATTCTGTTAGAATTTCACTTTAGCAACAAATATTCCGTACGAATTGCAACACTTGGCAAAACATACTACCTTATAAAATAATATAATAAAAATAATAGAAATTAATTACAATTTTATTATAGTTTTATTATATAATATACATATATACACATATATATATATATACATATATATATATATATATATATATATATATATATATATATATATATATATATATAACTAAATAAATAAATAAATAAATATATAAATAAAAATAGAAATAAAAATATATATATATATATATATATATATATATATATATATATATATATATATATATATATATATATATATATATATATATATATATATATATATATATATATATATATATATATACAGCGTGTCCGGCAGAATCACTACCAATAACAAATGTCAATATCTCCTCATCCATGTAAGTTAGAATTATTTTTTTATGATTACGTCGTATAGAAACCATCACATTTTTAGGAGCAGTGAGATAGTTGATAAATTGTCCGATAATGTACAGATAACGCATACGTAATGCGCAGCCGCGGAATGTGATGAAGTGTGTAGTGAAAATGGCGGATTTCACGGTACAGCAGAAAGTGCAATGCTGTTATTGGCTTGCGGAATTAAAGTTTCCCATTGTTGTGCAAAGGAGATTCAGGCAGGAATATGGACAGAAACCTCCAGAGCGACATACAATAGTGAAATGGCACAAGCAACTGTTGGAAACAGGTTCTTTGTTGAGAAAGAAGGGAAGCGGCAATGAAGCGTTGTCTCCAGATAGAGTTGAAGCAGTTATTGAAGCGTTTCAACGTAGCCCGCGGAAATCCATTCGACGGGCAAGTGGACAATTGGGTATTCCAAAATCTACTGTTCACGACATTGTGCACAAAAGATTGCGGCTTAGAGCCTACAAGATCCAGCTAGTGCAGAAGGTACAGCCAAATGATAAACTCAGACGGGCCGAGTTCGCAAATGCAATGCTATGTCACCTCGATGATGACAATGAATTTCTCAATCGGGTGGTATTCTCCGATGAAGCGACCTCACACACTTGTGGCAAAGTGCACCGGCATAATTGTAGGATATGGGGAAATGAAAACCCACATGTCGTCATGGAGCATGAGCGAGACCGCCCTGAACTTAACGTGTGGTGTGCCTTAACCTCGAATTATGTGATCGGGCCATTTTTTTTCGTCGAAGCCACAGTCAGAGGAGCAACATACCTAATCATGCTGCAAAATTTTGCAGTTCCTATGATACCAGAAGGATTCATATTCCAGCAAGATGGAGCACCTCCACACCATGCCAATAAAGTAAGAAACTACCTTCATCAACAATTTCCAGACAGATGGATTGGAAGATTAGGTCCCATTGATTGGCCACCAAGGTCACCAGATTTGACCCCCTTAGATTTCTTTCTATGGGGATACGTAAAAAGCTTTGTCTATCAAACTCCGGTGCAGGGACTGGATAATCTTCGGCAGCGAATAATTGACGCTTGTGCATTCGTCACACCTCAGATGCTGCAAAACACGTGGAGAGAGATAGAATACCGTCTTGACATTCTTCGAGCCACTAAAGGCGCTCATGTGGAGATCTACTGAAACTTAATGAGTTTGCCTAACAGAAAATCAAAATCCGGTCAGTCTGCTATTATTAGTATAAGAAATATTGACATTTGTTATTGGTAGTGATTCTGCCGGACACACTGTGTGTGTGTATATATGTGTATATATATAGATATATATATGTATATATATAGATATATATATATATATATATATATATTTACATATTATATATATATATATATATATATATATAATATGTAAATATATATAATATCTTATCTATAATATATAAAATATGAGATCATAAACGAATCATAGACTACTCACTTACTGAAAAGATTAAACAAAACATAGAAGATAAGGAAGCCAAAATAGAGACAAATATAAAATTTCATTATATTATATAATTTTTTATAATTTTATATATTACAATTACATAATTATAAAATTATATAATTTATATTATATAATTATAAAATATATATATATATATCATCATCATCATCATCATGTGACGTATTCTTTCCAAAACGTTGTCTCCATTACAGCTGCTCTGAACGCATCATGATTCTGGGCAAGTCGACCTGCATCAGCCAAAGACAAGTTCAGACTCTCTGTGATGTCCTGGGTCCACCATCGTTTAGGTCGACCCCTTCCCCTTTTTCCAGGGACCATGCCTTCCATCACTGTTTTTTCCAGGCTATTATGTCTTTTTATATGACCGAAAAATTTCAGCTTCCTTCTTGCGATGGTATTTAGGAGCCAATGTTCCTGTACGTTTAGTGAGTGCAGTACTTCTCTGTTGGTCTTTTTTTCTGTCCAGGGTATTCTCAACATCCTTCTGTAGCATTTCATTTCAAATGATGTAATCTTTTTTGCAACTGTTTTATTGAGTGTCATATATATATATAAATAAATAAATATAAATAAATAAATATAAATAAATATAAATAAATAAATAAATAAATAAATCAATATATATATATATATATATATATATATATATATATATATATATATATATATATNTATATATATATATATATATATATATATAAATAAATATATATATATATATATATATATATATATATTGTTACGTGCAGTCTTTGATATCTTACAATATTATACATTGGTATACTTGTTATGTTCGCAAATATTTTGTAAACAAAATAGTGCTTAAGGAAAAGTCATTATTGAGTTACTTCCCTTGAAAGTTGTGTCGGCTCTTTCGATCGAACTCCGCGGATAAATCCAGTTTTCTGCGATTTATTCTTTGTTTGGGTAGTAATAGATTGTTCTTGCTTCAGAATATCTATGGCCTGAATTTATGTGTATTGTTTGTCTGAGTAGGACGAGTCTGTCTTATATCTGTATATCTTTACATATCTAAGTCGAACTATATGTTCTGTTGTCTCTAGAGAGGTCAAAGGCTATTCGGCGGATGTGTCGCTAGAGTGTGGTGTGATTTGGCTTCGTCCTGATAGGGACTGTGTCTTCTATGTCGGCTTGTCGCCGGGGAAAAAGTGATCTCAGTATTTGTGGGGAAAGTGATAGTCGTCTAGACCTATCGTGTATGCTTTACCCCAGTGTTTATTCGTATTGCCAAGGAATGGCAGAATCATATTTCTGATACCAAGGTAATAATAGACACTCTTATGAACTCTCGTACGAAGCCACCATTTTCGATAGGTACGATTTGAATGTCTAAGAGAATATATTTGACTCGATGAAAACGACTTCGATTCCTAGCAGCACTATATCCTGTAGATTGCAGTCAAGTGTTCATGATCAAATCTACAGAGCAATGGAAGATTTAATGAATGACTAACTTTAGGACAGATTCATTATCTGTATCCAAACGTGAGTGACAGTGATAAACTCTGTTTGTGTTGTTAACTCATACTGGCTACTAGTTGTTGAATCATGCTTTATTCGCTAAATGATGTGAATGTCCACCAGTGGATAAATGTAGATGTTGGGACTGGTGTAGCAAAGTGTAACGATTGTCAACTCATCAAACCCAGCACAGTTTTGGTCATACAGGTCATCTTGTCCTGGAACGTGATGAGGCTCCGACAAGAATGTGAGTGTAAACAATGAGTGTGTATCTGAATGTCAGTACGCGAATGGTAGAATGATTCGATAGAGTTGACAGGTTGGTAGTACATCACTCATACTCACACTGTTCGAATTCAAGAAGTACTGGAACTACGGTGGTCTTTTTATAACATTTAATGGGACGCACACTTGGACAGTACGTGTATGGTTACAGGAACAAATGTCGACATAGCATAATGTTGATCACAGGAATATCATCTTAAGTTAGCATTCATGCTTGGCAAATATCATAATGGAGCATTCGTAAATAAGCATTCAGCGTTCCATCATGTAAATCATCTGGCTTTACTGACTGGGCACGTCAGACCATAACCAAGATATAGGAAGGCTCCTAAACCTAACCTCGTCTAGCGAATATTCCTTCACGTAAAGTTCAATATATATATATTTCATAATAATATAGGAATCCCAGACATGGGTTCTCACATGTAGCAGTGATCTCTTGGTTCATCGAGCGATAGTACAGGCATCCCTTTTTCTCACTCGATAAATACAAAGTATATGAATTTCAACATGGCTGTTCTCTCTCTCGTGAGCTTCACTCACTATAGAATATAGACCAAAATTAGTCATTCATTAAATGTCCTCATTTCTTCATAGGTTCTCTCATAGAGGTAATTGAATAATATCATACAATCCAGTGCTGATACATAGGAATGTCTTCTTCCTTTGAATGGATATTCTTTTTAAAAGTACCACTGTGCATCTGCTTATCAACAACGATGGCGAAGCCCAAGTTCATAATAAATTGTGGTTTTACCTTTTTATGCGAAATATAACTTTGCCATTCCTTGGCAAAAGAGAATAAACACTGGGGTAAAGTACATACAACATGTCTAAATGATTATCACTTTTCCCCATCCATATATAGATCACTATTTCGGCAAAAAGCCTGCTACAACAAAACTCAGCATCCTCACAGGATGGCAGCCATGAATCACACCCCTTCGCTAGCGATACTTCCGCTGCATAGCCTTTGACCTTTTCTAGCGACAACCAAATTAGTTCGACTTAGAAATGCAAAGATATCCATATATAAGACAGACTCGTCCTACTCATACAAACACTACATATAAATTCAGGCCATAGATATACTGAAGCAAGAACAATCTATTCCTACCCAGCCAAAGAATAAATCACAGTAGGCCTAGAGTCGTCTGCGGAGTCCGATCGAAGATGACAGAACTATTTTCAAGGGAAGCAACCCAAAAATGACTTCTCCTTAAGCACTTAAAAAGGAAATACTTTGCTTCCAAAATATTTGCGAACATAATAAGAATATAAATGTATTATATTGCAAGATAGTAAAAATTGCCCTTTACAGTCTTACCACACCTCCCGGGAAAAAAAAAATAAAATTTTTTTTTTTTTTTTAAATACATCTAGGAGCACCGTAGAATAGGCTCACAACGCAAGAATACTGCGCAGATGAAAATATCAGGAATAACTATAATTCCTAATATGACTGGTGAGAATATATATCTCAAAATCTGAGAGAAATTGTTTCCCTACGAATAAATGTTTCCAGGAAGGTGTGATGTACGTATAATACAATTCTGGTAATTATACAATGCATACCAAAAATTCACACTACAATCTTAAATTTATGATTTATGAAGAAACAATCATCAAAGAACAGCGGTGAATTAACATCAATAAACCGCTAAGTAGCGATACCATCATTCTATTATTAAATTACAAATGTGTATCTTAGTAAAGAAACAAAAAATAACTGTTGTAAAGTTATACATATTAAAAAGATCCAATATTTAACAGTTAAGTGGCATCATGTGGGCATCTGGACAGAATGTCCGCCATCACATTTTCTGAACCACGGATAGCTCGTACCGAAAAATGAAAAGGTTGAAGAGCGATTGCGTATCGAGTTGATCTCGAGCTCTTCAAGTTCTTACTTTGGATAGCCGTAAGAGCTTTTTGGTCAGTTTCCACTACGAAATGCGCGCCCAGAAGGAATCTTTGGAGTTTGAGAATTGACCAAACCATTGCCAATAATTCACGGTCTAAAACCGAGTAATTCCTTTCTGCAGCATTAAGTTTTCTGGATATGTACATTACAGGATGCAGAGTTCCAGAGTACTCTTGCATTAGTGCCGCTCCAATCCCAGTGGATGAAGCGTCACTACGAAGAACAAATGTCTTATCTGTTGTAGGTAACACTAAAATAGGTGGTGATGAAAACATAGTTTTGATCTTCTCTAGTGAAGATTGGCATTCATGAGACCAGTGAACCATGTTAGGCGACCCTTTCTTTAATAGTGTAGAGAGAGGTGCCATGATAGAGGACAGATTCGGAATGAAACGTCCATAAAATTGTATGAGACCTAAAAGACTTCGCACTTGCTTTTTAGTCCTAGGGATAGAGATGTTAAGTATCTTAGTGATATTATGGTCTTCTGTCTTCAAGAAACCGTGACCTACTCGATGGCCTAAGAAAGCAATTTCGCTAAAGCCAATACAAGCTTTAGATGGTTTTGCTGTCAGGTTATACTCACGCAGAGTTGATAATAATTCAACTAATCCTGAATAGTGATCTTCCCAAGTATCGCTGAAAAGACAGATGTCGTCTAGATAAGCAATGACATCTGACCGATACGATAGGATTCGACGCATCATGCGTACAAATGTAGCTGGTGCGTTCATAAGGCCGAAAGGCATAAAATTCCATTGGAAAAGGCCTCTGGGAGTAGAGAAAGCGGTAAGAGGTTTGGCGCGTTCGGATAATGGAACTTGCCAATATCCTTTAGACAAATCAAGTTTAGTGAAAAAATGCGATTTAGAAAGACGAGTAAGTAACTCTTCTAGTAAAGGCATAGGTTCAGCATCGAACTTCGTAACTTGATTCAATTTGCGATAATCAACGCAAAGACGTATGTTATTGTCTTTTTTTCGAACAATAACCATCGGCGAAGAATATGCAGAAGTGGATGGTTCGATTATTTGCAAATCTATCATTTCATCCAACTCCTTTTCAACCTGTGTTTGGAAATGTATAGGGATAGGATAAGGCCTAACCCTAATTGGAGTATGTTCAGTTAGAACAATGTCATGTTCAATGACATGAGTTTGTCCAGGGATGTCAGTGAGGACATCCTGAAATGTTTGTAACATAGACGAAACTTGTCGCCGTTCTCCTAGAGACAAATCAGGAGAAACAGTAATGTCTTTCCATGATTCACTAGAATGAAGTGGGATCATTGGAAGCGGGAGATTAACATCCGAAAAACTTGTTTCCTCATCCTGTATTACAGACAGTGATGAGTAATGACCATGTTTGACATGATAATCGTCCGTTGCCTGGAAAATAGGCTGTAGATAGTCAGGACGTTCATGGAACTCCGTAAGCATATTGATGTGGAAGGTTTTATGCTTCCCGTTAATATCGAAGATGTAGTCAACATCTGAAATTTTCGATATTATATCGTACGGACCTTTCCAACTAATAAGGAGTCTATTTTCACGACAAGGTAGCAAAACAAATGCTTTGTCACCAGGACAAAGTTGTCGTAAAGTTCTCTTCTTATTAGCAAATTGTCTTGCCTTCTGCTTAGCAAACTCAGAAGAGGACGTTGCCAATTTGCATGCTTCGATAATCTTTTGTCTCAGCGCGATGACAATAACATTTTCTTTCGCAAACACTGTCAAATATTCTCCAGTCCTGATGTGTAATGTTCTATGTTTCAACCAAGCTTGCCGTGTAACACTGTCAGTTGTATGGCAAATGTCCAATGAACCAAATGTCAACAAACCCTGACCTAGTTACTGCATACTCTCGACAGGACAGGTCACGCTGACATCACTGTAGAGTTGTACTGTTGATGTATTTGTGTGTCGTAACAGACCCCAAGGAACGTCTGGTCTCAGTAGTTTACTTCTCAATATAGTCACTGTGCAGGTTGACCCAGGAAGCTGGCCACCAGTTGATAAACTCTGTTTGTGTTGTTAACTCATACTGGCTACTAGTTGTTGAATCATGCTTTATTCGCTAAATGATGTGAATGTCCACCAGTGGATAAATGTAGATGTTGGGACTGGTGTAGCAAAGTGTAACGATTGTCAACTCATCAAACCCAGCACAGTTTTGGTCATACAGGTCATCTTGTCCTGGAACGTGATGAGGCTCCGACAAGAATGTGAGTGTAAACAATGAGTGTGTATCTGAATGTCAGTACGCGAATGGTAGAATGATTCGATAGAGTTGACAGGTTGGTAGTACATCACTCATACTCACACTGTTCGAATTCAAGAAGTACTGGAACTACGGTGGTCTTTTTATAACATTTAATGGGACGCACACTTGGACAGTACGTGTATGGTTACAGGAACAAATGTCGACATAGACAGCATAATGTTGATCACAGGAATATCATCTTAAGTTAGCATTCATGCTTGGCAAATATCATAATGGAGCATTCGTAAATAAGCATTCAGCGTTCCATCATGTAAATCATCTGGCTTTACTGACTGGGCACGTCAGACCATAACCAAGATATAGGAAGGCTCCTAAACCTAACCTCGTCTAGCGAATATTCCTTCACGTAAAGTTCAATATATATATATTTCATAATATAGGAATCCCAGACATGGGTTCTCACATGTAGCAGTGATCTCTTGGTTCATCGAGCGATAGTACAGGCATCCCTTTTTCTCACTCGATAAATACAAAGTATATGAATTTCAACATGGCTGTTCTCTCTCTCGTGAGCTTCACTCACTATAGAATATAGACCAAAATTAGTCATTCATTAAATGTCCTCATTTCTTCATAGGTTCTCTCATAGAGGTAATTGAATAATATCATACAATCCAGTGCTGATACATAGGAATGTCTTCTTCCTTTGAATGGATATTCTTTTTAAAAGTACCACTGTGCATCTGCTTATCAACAACGATGGCGAAGCCCAAGTTCATAATAAATTGTGGTTTTACCTTTTTATGCGAAATATAACTTTGCCATTCCTTGGGGTAAAGTACATACAACATGTCTAAATGATTATCACTTTTCCCCATCCATATATAGATCACTATTTCGGCAAAAAGCCTGCTACAACAAAACTCAGCATCCTCACAGGATGGCAGCCATGAATCACACCCCTTCGCTAGCGATACTTCCGCTGCATAGCCTTTGACCTTTTCTAGCGACAACCAAATTAGTTCGACTTAGAAATGCAAAGATATCCATATATAAGACAGACTCGTCCTACTCATACAAACACTACGTATAAATTCAGGCCATAGATATACTGAAGCAAGAACAATCTATTCCTACCCAGCCAAAGAATAAATCACAGTAGGCCTAGAGTCGTCTGCGGAGTCCGATCGAAGATGACAGAACTATTTTCAAGGGAAGCAACCCAAAAATGACTTCTCCTTAAGCACTTAAAAAGGAAATACTTTGCTTCCAAAATATTTGCGAACATAATAAGAATATAAATGTATTATATTGCAAGATAGTAAAAATTGCCCTTTACAGACAGCTCACGAGTGAAGCCATCTTGGAACCAAACATGTAGTGACTTTCAAGAAGAGAAAAGGGATGCCCGTATTATCGCTTGATTAGTCCAGAGATCACTGCTACACATGAGAACCCATTGCTAGCGGTTCAATATTATTATATGAAAAAACTGTGCTGAACCTTATGTTAAAGAATCTTCGCTAGACGAGATTAGGTAGAAGCCATCTTGGATATTGTTTATAATCTGACGTGCTTTGTCAGTAAACTCAGTTGATATATATATATGGGCAATACTGAGTGCTTGGCTACTGACAGTCCATTATAATATTATTCTACATGAGTGCCCATGTAACATAACATTGCAAGACCATTTATCCACTGTACCATGATGTATTATGCCAACCTGTGATTTGGCACTATCTGTGCTGTCGAGTGTGTACGTCCAATTAAACTTTAGTAAAGGTACACAGTCGTTGGTGTCGATGACTTCCAGCCATACATGAGTGTGAGAAAAGAACATTTGTCAACACCACGAACCCTTATTATCATTCGCACATTATACACTCAATCCATGTCTATACACCACTGCGTAGGTCAAGTTGACATTCCATACACTACAGTGGAGCAAACAACACCATAGAGATCTTATCAACTGATGATGATGATGTCTGCTTCCATCCACTTATATTTATCCTTTTGGTGGATATCATTAATGGGAATAAAATAACAACTTTATCAACTGGTGGACCAGCTTTCTGGGTTTGACCTCGCAGAAGTTCAGAAGTCAACAGAGTACCGATACCAGACCGTTTCCTGTGGCTGATACGACACACTTGCAGTATTGGTTTGCTATTTGTCAACACTTCGTCACGTGACCTGTCAAGTGAATGCAGTATGTAGGTCAGCGTTGTTGACATTTTTACATTAGACATTACAGAGTTTCACGGAACAGTTGGATCAATTCTTGTAATATTAACAGGAAGACAGTATTAGTGAACTAAGAAGTCCTATTTTCATCGATGGATCTTCTTGTTTTCTGTATATGAACTTTAATATTTAAGGCCAGAATGTTTAATTGAATAAAGTGGCAGTTTGTTTATTTTCATAAAAATAACTTTGCCATTACTGTAAAACTGAGCCTATTTTGCAACACATACTATCATACACATAATTTATATATATTTATGTTTACATGTTATTTGTTTGTATAGTATGTTAGTTTCTATGTCAGCGGGTTGTGTTTAAGGTTGGGCGGCGTCCTCACAACAGAATATCCCACGTCATAGAGGGTCCGTTGTGGGCGTTTTCTATAGGTGCAATTTTCTTGATTGAAAATTTGCTGCGACAACTGTTGCTTTTGTGTTAGCTGTGAAGTCTGTAATTATTGTTATTTTTGTAATATTTCTTTGTTCTTTAGTTTTGTTTTGATTTGTTTGTAATTTGTTGGTCTAACCTTTTCTATCTTTCAGTTCTATTCACAATTTATATTCATATATTGTGACGTCATTTGTGTTGTTATTCTTTGCAGATTCAGTGATTATTTTCATTGATTTCCCTATTTGATTTATTTTGATTTCTGCAAACGTTCTTGTATTGTCAGTCCTATTTGTACTTTATGTATTCTGTTGGTTGACATATGTTTTATATAGGTATATTTCATAAGACACAATTGCCTGTGCACTGCACTTGGATTATGGTATAAACCAGTACCTGATTATTATTACTATTATACAAGACCTTATTAAAGGCTTGTGACCCACAGATATTGGGATAGTATACTGATTAATCAAGTCATTGAGAACTTGTGGTATTATTATTGGTTCAGGTGATTAGTATTATTGTTAGACATCATGTCTACATTAGAATACTTCATTACACAAGGGAAAGCCCTTGATAAGACTGGTCAACAATTAGAACAATGGGCTGTTGCTCAATATGACAAAGCATTAGCTGCAGAAGAAAGAAAAGCTATGGCAGAAGAGAAAAGATTAGAAAGAGAAGCTGAGGCTGCTGCTGAACAAAAGAAATTGCAGATGCAGGTGGAGGAAAGGAGATTTGAAGCTGAACAAAAAAAATTAGAAAGAGAAGCTGCGGCTGAACAAAAAAGATTAGACAGTGAAGCTGAACAAAAAAGATTAGACAGGGAAGCTGAACAAAAAAGATTAGACAGTGAAGCTGAACAAAAAAGATTAGACAGTGAAGCTGAACAAAAAAGATTAGACAGGGAAGCTGAACAAAAAAGATTAGACAGGGAAGCTGAACAAAAAAGATTAGACAGGGAGGCTGAACAAAAAAGATTAGATGCTGAAGAGAAAAAAGCAATAAGAGAACATGAATTTGAGTTGGAGAAATTGAGATTGACAAGTATGAGTAATGTTAATCAGGCATCTAGTGGTAATGGTAAACCTTCTACTTACAAGGTTAAGGTTCCACCGTTCAATCAGTCCAGTGACGATATTACATTCTGGCTGGATAGATTTGAACGTTCTTGTCGTACACATAATGTGGATAAATCACAATACGCTAATCAATTATCAGAAAACTTGAAAGGTGAATCTTTGACTAGATTATGCCTTGTAGGAGAAGCAGATAAGGATAATTATGATGTCATTAGGGCGGCTTTGATAAAAAAATATCAGCTAAGTGAGGAAGGCTATCGCCTTTTATTTAAAACGATGGTGCCTGAGACGGGTGTAGAATTCTCAGAATTCACTGCAAAGGCACGTCTCACAGTTGATCGTTGGATTGAGCTTTCCAAAACAGAAAAAACGTATGAAGGACTTATGGATTTGTTGCTCAGAGATAAGATTATGTCATGTGTGAACAAACCTTTCCTTGAATTTATACATGAGCGTAAACCCAAATCTCTAAAAGAAATGGAAGAATATTGTTCCCAATATGTCACTGCACACCCCGACGTGACTTTTGGCAACACTAAGATTAAGGAGAGTATGCCAGTTGCTTCAGCAACACCATACAATCCCAATTATTCACACAGATTTCAGGGACCTCAAAACAGATTTGATAAAAAAGGTAACCATAATAGTTATCAAAACCAAGGTAACCAATCATTTCAGGGTTCTTCTTCAAAGAACTGGAGACGAGCTGATAGCTCTCGACACAGGGGTGGTCATAATTATAGGAATTTCCGTAGAGGAAGTAATTATAGAAACTATCAGGGTTATCCGTCTTGGAGTCAACAAGATCATAATTACAGAGATACTCATTATAATGAATATGATAATGGTAACCAAGGGAACTATGACTCAAACCCAAATAGGGGTTACAATAGAGGTAACAATAACTACAGAGGTGATAATAACCGAGGTAGATCTCAAAACAAAAGACATAAACCACATTTTCAGGCAAACTCTGTACAACAAGAGTCCCATGAAGCCTATAAACAGAGTAAAGATAATAATGATGCTAGTAATATGGCATGTGCCGCTTTTGATTTTGGGAGAGCATCTCAGTGCCCCCAATGCAAAACGTTATTTGAGCCAACCACAGTGTCTACTTTAAGCTGTGGCCATCCTCTTCCTGCTCTTCCGGCATCAGTCGCGCATGATGGAAGAGGTTCTCTTGTCTTACATAAGGGTTTAGTGAATAACAATCCAGTCTCTGTGCTATTTGATTCTGGATGCACCACAATTGGTGTTAGGCAGTCACTCGTAGATCCTTCCCGCGCCACTGGACAAGTAGTCAAATGTGTAACATTTGGCGGCACATTAGAGAAATACTCTACTGCTATCATTAGGATTGCTACTCCTTTCTTTACAGGAGATGTACACGCATGTCTTCTTCCGAATCCGATCGCTGACCTCATCATCGGTCGCATTCATGGAGTCAAGGAATGCACTCCGCAACAAATTTCCACGTGGGAAAGGCAAAACATGCAGATTGCTAACGCTGTAGTCACTAGAGCTCAGGCTCTTAATATGCCTCAAACTTCATCTACTGAAGATAATGAAGTGCATAACCAAGATAATCCCTTGGTAATTTCTCGTGACTCGTTTATAAAACAGCAAGAAGATGATCCCACTCTGAAGAAATTCTTCATTCTTGCAACTAAAGGTGATCCGAATAAAGACACAAGTCGTAAATCGTGGATTACAAAGAAGAATGGCGTACTTGTACGTATGGTTCAAGACTCCATTACGTCAAGTCATTCTCAAATCCTGGTTCCCAAGAATTTGAGAGTTAAAATTTTGCAGCACGCTCACGACTCTCAGTGTGCTGGACACATGGGTTTTTCCCGTACTAAGTCAAGAGTCCTTGCGGCTTTCTTTTGGCCATTGGTAAACAAGGACATATGGATTTATTGTCGATCTTGTAAAGTATGTCAGGAAGTTAAATCCAAAGGTCCACGGCATGCTGCACCCATTCAGGCGGCGGACATTCCTATTCGGCCGTTTCAAAAAATGACCATAGACATTATTGGTCCATTTAAGATCAAGTCTGCCAGAGGACATCAGTTTATCTTGACGTGTGTTGATATGTGCACACGTTGGCCAGAGGCTATTCCTCTGAAGAGCATTACTACTGCTGATATTGCAGATGCTCTTTGGCTTATATTTTCTCGTCTGGGGTTCCCCGGAGAGATATTGTCAGACCATGGCACCCAACTAATATCAGATACCATGTCTCAAGTAATGTCTACCCTGCAGATAGATAGATCTTTAAGTAGTATCTACCATCCAATGTCTAATGGTATGGTCGAACGCCTTAATAGAACACTTAAAAACTTACTGGGGAAGATAACTGAGGATCATCCTCAAGACTGGGACAGAGTTTTACCTGCGGCCCTCTTCGCTTACAGAGAGGTACCCAATGAACATACAGGATTTTCTCCCTTTGAACTCGTCTTTGGCGCGCGTCCGCGTGGCCCTATGTCGTTGCTTCACGATCTCATTACATCTGACAATATTGACGATGACACAAAGTCATCCTACGAATATGTCATCGCGTTGAGACAAAAAATTATCGAAGCATGCAAATTAGCAACTTCTTCTTCTGAATTTGCGAAACAGAAGGCAAGGCAATTTGCCAATAAGAAGAGATGCTTACGACAACTTTGTCCTGGTGACAAAGCATTTGTATTACTACCTTGTAGGGAAAACAGATTACTTATTTCTTGGAAAGGTCCGTACGATATAATATCGAAAATTTCCGATGTCGACTATATTGTCGATATTGATGGGAAGCATAAAACCTTCCACATCAATATGCTTACTGAATTCCAAGAACGTCCGGATTATTTGCAACCCATTTTCCAAGCAACGGACAATTCTCCAGTACAACATGGTCATTACTCATCACTGTCCGTGATACAGGATGAGGAAACAAGTTTTTCAGATGTAAATCTTCTTCTTCCAATGATCCCACTTCATTCCAGTGAATCATGGAAGAACGTTACTGTCTCTCCTGATTTGTCTCTAGGAGAACAGCGACAAGTTTCAACTATGTTGCAAACATTTCAGGATGTACTCACTGACATCCCTGGACAAACGCATGTCATTGAACATGACATTGTTCTAACTGACCATACTCCTATTAGGGTTAGACCTTATCCTATACCTATACATTTTCAAGCACAGGTCGAGAAAGAGTTGGATGAGATGATAGATTTGAAAATAATCGAACCATCCACCTCTGCATATTCTTCGCCGATGGTTATTGTGCGTAAAAAAGACAATAACATACGTCTTTGCGTTGACTATCGAAAATTGAATCAAGTAACGAAGTTCGATGCCGAACCTATGCCTTTACTGGAAGAGCTACTTACTCGACTCTCCAAATCTCATTTTTTCACTAAACTTGATTTGTCTAAAGGATATTGGCAAGTTCCTTTATCTGAACGCGCCAAACCTCTCACGGCTTTTTCAACACCTAGAGGTTTGTTCCAATGGAAATTTTATGCCTTTCGGTCTTATGAACGCACCAGCTACATTCGTACGCATGATGCGCCGAATCCTATCTTATCGGTCAGATGTCATTGCATATCTAGACGACATCTGTCTTTTCAGCGATACTTGGGAAGATCACTATTCAGGGTTAGATGAATTGCTGTCTACTTTGCGTGAGCACAACCTGACAGCGAAACCCTCTAAAGCCTATATTGGTTTTAGCGAAATTTCTTTCCTAGGCCACCGAGTTGGTCATGGTTTCCTAAAGACAGAGGACCATAATACTAGTAAGATACTTAACATCTCAATCCCTAAGACTAAAAAACAGGTGAGAAGTCTGTTAGGTCTTATTCAATTTTATGGCAGATTCATTCAGAATCTATCCTCTATCATGGCGCCTCTCTCAACACTTCTAAAGAAAGGTTCGCCTAATGTGGTCCACTGGTCTCAGGAATGCCAATGCTCTCTGGATAAGATTAAAACACTGTTTTCAACACCACCTATTTTAGTGCTACCCACTAAAGATAAGACATTCGTTCTTCGTAGTGACGCTTCATCCACTGGGATTGGAGCGGCACTAATGCAAGAGTACTCTGGAACTCTGCATCCTGTAATGTATATTTCCAGAAAACTTAATGCGGCAGAAAGGAATTATTCGGTTTTAGACCGTGAGCTATTAGCTATGGTTTGGTCGATCCTCAAACTACAGAGATTCCTTCTAGGCGCACATTTCATAGTAGAAACCGACCAAAAAGCTCTTACTGCTATACAGAGTAAGAATTTGAAGAGCTCGAGGTCTACTCGATATGCAATTGCTCTTCAACCTTTTCATTTCTCTGTGCGAGCTATTCGTGGATCAGATAATGTGATGGCAGACATTCTGTCAAGATGCCCACATGATTCCACATAACTATTAGGGCTTAGACTTCTTGATATGTCTAGTTCTATAGTAGTTCCTTTTCTATATCATGATAGATACACATTTGTAATTTAATAATATAATGATTGTATCACTACATAGCGGTTCATTGATGTTTATTCACCGCTGTGCTTTGATGATTGTTTCTTCATAAATCATAAATTTAAGATATCTAATACGAAATGATGATATGAATTTTTTAGGCATTGTGTAATTGCCAGAATTGTATTATACTTTGATGACACCTTCCTGGAAAAATATACTTGTAGAGAAATAATTTCTCTCAGTTTATGAGACACATTCTCACCAGTCGCTCCATAAGTCGACTTAGCCTCATATTAGGCATTATAGGTATTCCTGATATTTTCATCTGCGCATTATTCATGCGTTGTGAGCCTATTGTACGTTGCTCCTAGATGTATTTCAAAAAAAAAAAAAAAAGTTCCATTTTTTTTTTCCCGGGAGGTGTGGTAAGACTGTTACGTGCAGTCTTTGATATCTTACAATATTATACATTGGTATACTTGTTATGTTCGCAAATATTTTGTAAACAAAATAGTGCTTAAGGAAAAGTCATTATTGAGTTACTTCCCTTGAAAGTTGTGTCGGCTCTTTCGATCGAACTCCGCGGATAAATCCAGTTTTCTGCGATTTATTCTTTGTTTGGGTAGTAATAGATTGTTCTTGCTTCAGAATATCTATGGCCTGAATTTATGTGTATTGTTTGTCTGAGTAGGACGAGTCTGTCTTATATCTGTATATCTTTACATATCTAAGTCGAACTATATGTTCTGTTGTCTCTAGAGAGGTCAAAGGCTATTCGGCGGATGTGTCGCTAGAGTGTGGTGTGATTTGGCTTCGTCCTGATAGGGACTGTGTCTTCTATGTCGGCTTGTCGCCGGGGAAAAAGTGATCTCAGTATTTGTGGGGAAAGTGATAGTCGTCTAGACCTATCGTGTATGCTTTACCCCAGTGTTTATTCGTATTGCCAAGGAATGGCTGAATCATATTTCTGATACCAAGGTAATAATAGACACTCTTATGAACTCTCGTACGAAGCCACAATTTTCGATAGGTACGATTTGAATGTCTAAGAGAATATATTTGACTCGATGAAAACGACTTCGATTCCTAGCAGCACTATATCCTGTAGATTGCAGTCAAGTGTTCATGATCAAATCTACAGAGCAATGGAAGATTTAATGAATGACTAACTTTAGGACAGATTCATTATCTGTATCCAAACGTGAGTGACAGCTCACGAGTGAAGCCATCTTGGAACCAAACATGTAGTGACTTTCAAGAAGAGAAAAGGGATGCCCGTATTATCGCTTGATTAGTCCAGAGATCACTGCTACACATGAGAACCCATTGCTAGCGGTTCAATATTATTATATGAAAAAACTGTGCTGAACCTTATGTTAAAGAATCTTCGCTAGACGAGATTAGGTAGAAGCCATCTTGGATATTGTTTATAATCTGACGTGCTTTGTCAGTAAACTCAGTTGATATATATATATGGGCAATACTGAGTGCTTGGCTACTGACAGTCCATTATAATATTATTCTACATGAGTGCCCATGTAACATAACATTGCAAGACCATTTATCCACTGTACCATGATGTATTATGCCAACCTGTGATTTGTCACTATCTGTGCTGTCGAGTGTGTACGTCCAATTAAACTTTAGTAAAGGTACACAGTCGTTGGTGTCGATGACTTCCAGCCATACATGAGTGTGAGAAAAGAACATTTGTCAACACCACGAACCCTTATTATCATTCGCACATTATACACTCAATCCATGTCTATACACCACTGCG